>JAMPIV010010103.1:147500-497357 GCA_024509875.1 Oreohelix idahoensis | reverse complement strand
ATAGTCACCATTAACGATCCTGCTTAATGGTTGACTGTTCCGTTTCCCTGGTTGTACCTTCGTGCTTGTCCTCTTGTAAAGGTAGAAGCTGCATGTGCTCCTCGAAAATTTTGACTATGATTATGAGTGTTACCATAACTATACTGTCGTGTGTTGTTGTAATTTTGCTGGGGTAGGCGAGGATGTTGTCGTCGGCACTCACGGGCTAGGTGTCCTCGAAACAATTTCTCTCCATAGGATTGGATAATTTCCTTGTGTTGTTGTCTAATGAGACGATGTAGTGACCAAGCGTGCTCCGTATTGGTAATATCACTGTAGCGTTGTGTTAGTTCTCTCTTAAGTGACTCGTATGTTTCAGTGGGATATGCACTGTCACGTCTGCATAGAAAATCAGAAACCAAGGAGTCTGATGATAAATATAGTATTTGCTTGCGCTCTGTGTCCGTGCATCCATTTACCATAGTGGCGAATTTTTCTGCATCCTTCAACCATCTTCTAAATTGCTTAGAGTCTCCTGTGAATGGTGTAATAACCGATCTGATCTGGTTGTACTTCGCATAATGATCAACATTGTGCAATGTTTCTGTAATAACTTTGAGAGCAGCCATTGTTGTTTCTTGATCCGGAGGGTGTGGAACAAATGCGATTTGTTGTTGTTTATGCATTATATCTAGCTGTGATGTAGCCGTGTTGTCAGTAAGAAGGACTGGTCGTGGCGCCAATTAGTAGTATGTAACCGTGTGTCTGTTGTAATACTTTTTACGACACCAATTAGTAGCATGTGACAGGGGTGGTCTGTTCTAATTATTACTCAAGTCACAAAATCTCTTTTTGTTTATCTTCCAAGTGGGTTAAGAGTGTCCACGACTCGTTCGGTTCCTTCTTCGCTGTTTCTACTGACATTCGTATAGTGGTAGTTTGTTTTTATTATTCTTATTTGCTGGCCACATACATCAACGCTCACAGACGGACTCAAACATCTGCTGTATCCATCAAAACATTTATTTACATAAATATGTATATATATATGTTTATCAGCAAGACAAATAATTCATCCCAGAGCTTGCATACGTTTATCTCATGTTGGCTTCATATATAAATGCTCTATATCTCATGTATATGCATCGTCCTCCTGTATCTTGTTTAGTTCAATCAACTTTACTCCTGTTCACTTAAATACCTCTATACTCCATCTCCTCACTCCCATCTCATTATATTCCTGCCTTTATTTCTTTCTAACCTCTGTAGGGCTCTGTTACTATCGCTGAAAGATTAGCTTAAACTATATACAAGTACCATGTCATTTAAGCATATACCTACGTGCGAGGGCGTGTGAACAGTTCTTACAAAAGTCGACTCTTCAAATCATTTACTTGTCGTAACTATTCTCTGAAGACAGCTCATTAGTTTACTTGTCGTAAACTCACCATGGCAAAGGTGGTTATCCTTCACCTCTAACTTTACTCTTTTTTTGCTCAGTCCACAAAGTTCTCAAAATATATCTTTGACATGTCGACTTGGTACATCTGCGTTACTTCTCCTGTAAATCTCTTACTTGTATGCATAATAAGTTCAAAATCATACTTACAATCAAATCGCTGAATATCTCCTGAAATACATTCACTACTCTCATAATCTACACAAGACTTCTTCATTATCTTATACAGTTACTGTCTAGCGCTAACACATCCTCTGAACAATTTCTGGTCTTATGTTCCTTATCCTATAACCTCTATATCTTGCTAGACTTATTCTTATATCTTGCTAGACTTATTCTACTTCTGTCAAACCACAGAATCCGTTCGTCTGCAGGCAACCGCCCAGAACAAAAAAACACTTCTTGTTTCTCCAAACTCAGAAACCGGACTCCCATACGATTCCCTCGCTACTTCTGATTCGTCGCCCTCACTTGTTTTTCACTACTTTCATTGGTTAAGCCTTTGATTTACAACTCACGAGAAAAAAAAATACTCACGTTTTGTTACTGAACACTCGTCTTATTTTATTCATACTTAACTTTCTTCCCCGTGAACTGTCTTAAGCGTTCATCTAATCTTGACAAACAGCATGAGTAATGCTTGGGCAAACCCCACGGTGACATACTTTAGGCGTTCCTATAACCTTGCCTATAGCATGAATAATGCTTGGGCAAACCCTACGGTGACACTGGCATCCAGCTCTCAGCTGTGGCTCCTCGTAGCTGTCAGAATTCGACAGTGGCCACCCCCCGGGCAACGGCTTTGACAGGCCGGCTAAACTACGTGAGGGTAGCCGACTGGTTATAAACCTTCGGTGAGTTAGGGTCTGCCTACCCATGCATGCGAAGACTGGATTCGATAGACTGCGCGGAAGAAACCACCTGTTGGTTCAACGGGCATGGCGGCGATTACCAGCAACGCGCTGTGGAGCGTAAGGAGCACGGTGAGGCACGTAGAAAGCCCTGGTCATCCACTGCACCTGACTTCATCTCCAGTCGTCTTGACTTGTCTTGCCACTGGATTCAGATGGACCCAGGCGAGAGAGTGAGGTCGACGAATTGCGCAACTTTTCCTCACTTTAATCCAAATCACTGCGCAAGTCACTCTTTCATCCACTCATCCATCCACTCATAACAAGTCCTGTGGCAAGCGGCAGGCGTGGGTACGCTTGCAGTCGTAGTCGCAGACCTACACACAGGCGGCTCAGGCCATATGGTCGTCTTCCACTGATCGGAGCAGCATTGGGATTCGGCAGCCCCCTGAGTGTCTGAGCAGCCCTCTTTAGGAAAGCACTGCTCACCTCCATGGCATGAGGAAGGGGCTAGAAAAGGTGCCTTAAACAGTGCCTGCTCCACCATTACCTAACCAGCTTACCGCGGTTGGTGGGTACCCTACGTCGGCGGGCGACACAAGCTGTCTGGCGGTAAAGAGAATTCTGTTTCGACATCTGCCTATTCTCAACTCTGATCCTGATACCAAAGAGTTGTTTCGTGATACACCTTTGGTAGCTTGTCGTAGGGATAGGAATTTTAGGGATATTCTTGTACACCGTCGCTTGCGACATTCTAGCCCATTTTACTTTGGTACTAAACCGTGCCAACGCCGGATATGCAAGACCTGTCCGTTTGTACTCCAAACTCAAACAGTCACTTTTCCGAAAGGAAAATTTATCATTAGAGAGTCTTTTACGTGCGAATCCAGAAACCTGATTTATGCCATCATCTGCAAGAGGTGTGGCATGACCTATATTGGTGAAACAGGTAGGCGTTTGGCAGACAGGTTTCGTGAGCACTTGAATGACATCTATCATGACAAACATTTACCGGTGGCCCTTCATTTCAATAGGCCTGACCATTCAGGTAATTCCGATATACATGTCACTGCCCTCCGTTCATGTGCCGGTAATGACAAGACTCGCTTTTCGTTGGAGAATCGCCTTATTTTTAAAAGGGGCGTTCTAGCTCCCGATGGTTTAAATATAAAACATCATTTTGCATAAATTCTGGTAGCTTTTCTCTTTATCATTCTTTATTCGTTGTCTTTTAGATCTATCTTCTTATGTTTTTGCTTTGGTTCGTTTCGTATCTTTTTATATCTCTTGTTTGTCGCTATCGTACGTCACTTCCTTGTGATTTCTTTGACAAGAGACTACCGCTTTCTTCCACAGATTCATTGGATCGAGCTAAGCTATATTTTACTAGTTCCACAGTTTTGTTTATTCTTCTTTTTTTTCGTTTCGTTGATTATTTACTTTCTTGTTTCAGTAAGGAATCGACATCAGATATCGTATTGATGGAAAATTGTTTAACGTTAGGAGGCTTCAAGCAAAAACCAAGGTCAAATCACACACCATCAGAGATCTTCTGTTTGCTGACGATTGTGCCCTTAATGCTGGCTCAGAGGCTGATCTGCAGGACAGCGTTGATAGATTCTCCGAAGCCTGTGCCAACTTTGGGCTTACCATCAACACGGAGAAGACAGAAATCATGTACCAACCAGCTCCTGGTTTTTCTTGTCCTTTCTCCTTGTAAGACGTATTACTATTTGTGTGTGTGTTTTTTTCCATTCAATAGTTTATACTGAGCCAATCATCAAGGTAAATGGTGAGAAACTGAACAGATTCACATACCTTGGTAGCACACTTTCCCAGAACATCGTCATTGATGATGAGGTAACACCAGGATCTCCAAAGCCAGCAGCACATTTGGCAGACTATACACCAACGTTTGGCATCGAAGTGGCATTAGTCTACAGACAAAGCTGAAGGTATACAGAGCTGCGGTGCTTCCAGTGCTGCTTTATGCATGTGAAACATGGACTGTATACAAGCGCCACGTAAAGAAGCTAAACCACTTCCATACAGTCTGTCTCAGGAAGATAATAAACATCAAATTGCAAGACAAGATCCCGGATACCGCCGTTCTTGACAGAGCTGGTATCCCTAGCATCCATACTATTCTGATGCAGTCACAGATTCGCTGGGTAGGTCATGTAGTCCGCATGCCAGACCATCGACTGCCAAAGATACTCTTTTATGGTGAGATGCAGAAGGGTAAACGCTCCCATGGTGGCCAAAAGAAGCGCTTCAAAGACACGTTAAAGACGTCATTGAAAACCTTTGACATAAACCCTGACACATGGGAAGCTGCTGCGCAAGACCGAACTGCTTGGCGCACATCTCTTCGTAAAGGTGCAGCGGCATGCGAATCATCCAGAAGAGCAGCAGCGGAACAGCGGAGACAAGCTAGAAAAGACCGTGTAATAAAACCTTCATATGAAGCAAACATTCCCTGCCCACACTGTCCGAGATCTTTCAAGGCCCGCATCGGGCTCATCAATCACCTTCGTACCCATAGACTAACCTAACATATTCCTAATAATTGGATGAACAGAGTGGTCTTCATCACCAGTGATGGACGAACAACACAGTACTATAGTAGGGTTATAGTAAGGTCTGGTGAGGTTCTAGTAATACCTAGTACTATAGTAGGGTTATAGTAAGACAGAAGTCTGGTGAGGTTCTAGTAATAAATAGTACTATAGTAGGGTTATAGTAAGACAGAAGTCTGGTGAGGTTCTAGTAATACCTAGTACTATAGTAGGGTTATAGTAAGACAGAAGTCTGGTGAGGTTCTAGTAATACCTAGTACTATAGTAGGGTTATAGTAAGACAGAAGTCTGGTGAGGTTCTAGTAATACCTAGTACTTCTTCTTTGATCCTTAGCTGCCGACCGTCAAAGCAGTCAGTGGCCATCACGCCTAATGGCGTCTTGTAGGGCAACAACAAATTGATTCCACTTTGCACGGTCGGTGGCCATCCTTCGTACAGTGCCCCAACTCTGGTTCATTCTTTGCATCTCAGCCTCCATAGTCCTCCGCCAGGTTGTTTTTGGTCGACCTCTCTTTCGTTTTCCTTCAGGGGTCCACAGCATAGCTGTTCTTGTGATGGCATCGGGGTCTCTTCTGAGGACATGGCCAACCCAGCTCCAGCGTCTGCCAGCTATGATGGTGTGCATGTCCTCTTGCTTGCTCCTAGTAAGCAGATCTTGGTTGGTGATGGTATTCGGCCAAAAGATTCGGTGAATTTTTCTTAGGCATGTTGTGTGAAAAGAGGACAATTTCGACATTTCCTTCTCTGTAACTCTCAAGCATTCCGCACCATAGAGAAGCACAGAAAGCACACAGCTCTGATATAATCTTAATTTTGTGCTTGTGCTATATTGAGAGGACTTCCAGATGTTGTTTATGCTAAAAAAGGCTGTTCTTGCCTTATTCATTCTGATGTTGATGTCTTTGCCTGCCCCGCCGTCTGGTGTTACTATGCATCCTAGGTATGTGAAGGTGTCTGTCTGTACCAGTTGCTGATTCCTTACTGATATGGGATCAGGGTTGCTCACATTGAGCGTCATGACCTCTGACTTCTTTAAATTGATGTTCAAGCCCACCTGCTGGCTAAACTTATTAAGTCTATCCGGTTTTTCCAGGATGTGTTTATGTGAATGTGCTAGTAGTGCAATGTCATCTGCATATTCCAGATCTTCCAATGTAGAAAATGTAGTCCATCTTATTCCTCTTGGACTGCCCTCTGTTGTCTGGCGCATCACCCAATCTATGACTGTTAAAAATAGAGTGGTTGATAAGGGGCATCCCTGTCGTACTCCTGTCTTCACCTCAAAGGTTAGGTTGCTCTGCCCAACACTACACGTAAAGTTGGCATAGAGGCTTTTGTGATTGACACTATGCAGCTTGGAACTCCATAAGCCCTCAGTATTTTCCATAGACTGTCCCTATGTATGCTGTCAAAAGCCTTTTCAAAATCAACGAAATTAATGTACAGCTGTCTTTGCCATTCTGAGCACTGCTCTATAATGTTCCTGAGAGTGAATATATGATCTACACATCTTCTGTTCTTTCTAAATCCTGCTTGTTCTTTCCTCAGTTTGTGGTCTACTGCTTTTGAAATTCTCTGTATAATTATCCTGCCTAGTATTTTGCTGGGAACTGAGAGAAGAGTGATTCCTTTCCAATTATTGAAGTCTGCAAGATCTCCCTTCTTGGGCAATTTGACAATTATTCCTTTGTTCCACTCTGATGGTGTTGTCCCCGTTTTCCAGACTTGTGCAAATAGTGGTTCTAATAGTTCTGCTGCTAGCTCAGGGTCTGTCTTAAATACCTCTGTATTTAAGTTATCATGGCCAGGAGCTTTTCCGTTCTTTAACCCTTTGATTGTTGTGATGATTTCTTCTTTTCGTGGAATGTCTGTATTTACATCTAGATCGTTTTCAGCCCCAGGAACATTCATTTGTGTCTCTTGTGGTTCCTAGTTCAGAGTTTCTCTGAAGTGCTCTGCCCATCTTGTTTCCTGTCCCTCTGCTGTCGTGATGAGATTTCCTTGCTTATCTCTTACTAATGTAATATTGTTTGCACCTCGTTTTCCGCTGATGAATTTAGTTATTTTGTATACTGTGCTTTGTTCATTTCTCGGTGCTGCCTCTTCTGCCTGTCTTGCAAGATCGTCTAGGAAATTCCTTTTGTTGGCTCGGGTTTAATAGCTATAGCACGTTTCACTAGCTTTGCCCTCAAACAAATGTAATTATCTGATTAACCGTCTAACGTATTAATGCCATTTTTTGCATACGATGTTATATTGGGTTAGACCCAACAAATATATACTTTATATCTGTGCATCTTGTCCAGTTCCCATAAACGGATGAAATCCTTTGATCTTTGTCGGCATACTAATTATTGTGTATGGAGAAAAGAAATTTTACCACTTCATGCACAGATTCTGTGAATTGATTAGGCATAGGCGTGTCTACTATTACAATAATGTGGCCATCACGTTTGCAATTGAATACGTGTTGAAGATGATTTCTTAAATGATCTGCATGCGAAATACTCGTGACAGTGTTTGTCATTGACATTTAATGCGCTACCAAACTGGACCTTCCTTGATCTAATTATTTCAATGGGTATCATCTCTTTGCGGTTCATAAATATCATAATGGAACGTTGCTCCTCTAACGTGCTTGTAAATAACGGTAAGGTCATCTTTAAAGAAATTAAACTTCATCCGAATCATAATCAGATGTCTCTGAGAAATTGAAAATCAATCTCGGCTGAATGAAGGACAAACCATCATTCTTCCAATATTCCTCTTCCTCTTGTAACACATGGTTCTTACTTTTCTTCCAATAATCCCTGGCTATATTGGAGATGGCGGCTTTTATAAGTATTTCAACATCTTTTAATTTGAACGTTCTATTTTCTGTTGCTACCTGTTCCTTAATTTTAGCCCATACTAATTCTATTGGGTTAAAGTGAGAATGGTAAGGAGGTAATCTTAAACATCTGTGACCATGTTCATGGATTGCCTTGTCTATGTGAAATATCTTTGTATGCTGTGTCTTTTTTTTACAATTCCAAGTAATTCAGGTTCATGGACATTTCGTTGAATGGAATGTTGTTTATGGTCAGCCAAATCTTTATTACATCTTTAATACTTGGTGAATTAGAAACTTTATCTTATGGTGCCACAACGTTGTGATATGAGGCATTGTCCATTATCAAACACCACGGTCTATCCAAGGAAGGAAGTACATGATTCACAATCCAATCTTGAAATATCTTGCCATTCATCTCTGCATGGTAATCCCTATTATCTGTGGATTTTGAAACAAATATGAGTTCAGTATTATTTAGAAGCCCATGATGGCTGCTTCCTGGATGTGCAATTATTAGGCGCTGTCCTTTGCTGCTTGGTACTAGTCTCTTAGTTGTTCCATCAGATGATTGCCATTCTCGTTCATTACTGTGGTGCGCATTGATCCAAGTTTCATCTAAATACACAAAATCATAACAATCTCTTCTCATTTCTCTGACCTCGCGTAAATATTTGCTTCTCATTGCAACTATATGAGGCTTCTCACAAATAAGGTTTCTACCACCAACATATTTTCTAAAAGTGAATCCCAAACTCCTAATAGTCCTCCATAGCGTAGATTTGGAAATATCAATGTCATTATTCTTTCTTAACCAAATTTTCAATTTCCTTAAAGTCACTGCCTCATTATTGTGAAACATATTGCAAATTTCTCTGCGGATCAATTCTCTGTCAAAATTATCCACCACTCTTGGCCTAATTTTCGTGTGTAAAACACTGGAATTAGACATTTCAGATTACGCTATCCAGCGGTGCAATGATCGTTTGCTTATCCCCAAGGCGTGAATAGTCCTCTTTTGTGGGTTTGAAATAGAATGATATAGTTTTCCTCGAGTAGCTTCATTGCAGAAATACTTAAAAATCCTATTTGTGATTTGCTGTAATGTCATAAAATGTACTCGCAGACTCATTTTTCCTTCTTAACCACACAATAATTTTTGTAGACACACCTCTGATTGACAATGTGTGCGTTGCACCGGATATAAACTGTTTTATGTTCAAGAAGTGCGATTTCACGCAATTTCACTCAAAAATCATGCCAATTGCTTGATAAACCAAAAATGTGCAAATGAGGTCGTATAATTTACTGTAGACATTTCAATATGTGTGCGTGTGATGTGTGTTGGCAAGTAGGATTTTATATTATATCGCAAAGAAACGAAAATTGAAACCAATGGCCGCATTTTAATGAAAAATTTAATTCATAGGGTCTATACCATTTCAAATTCACACACAAAATTTCACTTATATGCGTTATATATTCGCTGAGATATAGCATTTTGAAGTTGGGCAAAGCTAGTGAAACGTGCTATAACCAGAGATTCTCGCCTCGAGTAGTACGTTCAAAAAAATATTGAGTGCATTACGACAATGGGGATAGGACGGATTAGCAATGAGAGATTGTTGAAAGAGAGAGCTTGATTAAGATTAAATGTAGAATCATAGTTGCTATAATATATGTGTGACAGTAAGGCCTACTACCCCAGCATTATCCGTGCCCAATGAAACAAGTTCATACATTTTAGTAGCACCAATCGAAACCACCGACGGTGACAAGAACTCACACCACCGTCGAGCTAACTAAAAGTTAAAATCTTAAAGAGAGTTCCGGATAGAAGGCCTCGGCGAAGGCTGTGTCTGTACCTGTGAGTTGAGAAGCCATGTTTGAGCGGTCTCATCTACGCAGAACAACCAAGGCATTTCTAAGTTTTGATTCTTGAAGTTCTTCAAAATGAAGTTAGGTTGTGTTAAAGTTAATGCTATCATTCATAGAACAGAATAACAGCAGTCGCTACGAGGGGCATTCAGAAAGTAATGCACCACATCGTTTTTCTCAGGAGCTGTTTATTCAAAATGCATGAAATTTATACACAACATACATGGATGTCATGTAAACATCTGTATTATTCAACATAATCCCCATCAACTTGTACGGCTTTATGCCAGCGCGAAACAAGTGCATGTATTCCTAGCCCGTACCAGACTTTGTCTTGATCATGTAGCCATTTCTTCGCTGCGTGAATCACTCCTTCATCATCTTCAAACCTTGTCCCACGGAGTGCATGAAAATCAGAGAGTGCCAAATCGGGACTATAGGGTGGATTATGATCAACGACCTAGGCGACGAGTTTAAAGACTTAAAAAACAACTTATCCCAGTTTGCAGATGACGCTGCGATATGGAGAACGGGAAGAAATCTCCCATTCCTCTATAAAACAGTACAAAGGCAAATGGATAAAGTATCTGACTGGATGAACAAGTGGGGATTTAATCTAAACGTTAAAAAAACCATAGGAATGATCTTCAGTAGAGGGCGTGTAATTAAAAACAATATAATTGACATAAGCATTAATGAGCAAAAAGTATGCACAGCAAAATCAACTAGATTTCGTGGTATGGTATTAGACCAGCAGCTAAACTGGAACAAACACATAGACCTATTAGTGCAAAGCAGTAGGGGACTTATTAACATGCTAAGATATATGAAAGGAAGTGGTTGGGGCGCCTGCAATAAGACCATGTTAATTTCTATAAATCATTTATTAGGGGCAAACTTGACTATGCCAGTGTTGTCTATGCATCAGCCGCCCCAAGCAATAAGAAAAAACTAGACACAGTCCAAAACCAGGCACTATAAATAATAGCAGGTGCCTCAAAGGGAACATCAGCAGAGGCACTAGAAGTAGCGCTAAGCATTATACCCCTGGAGCTAAGGAGAAAAGAACTGAGATTCAGCTACTGGGCAAGAGTGGCAAAAGATCCAACTCACCCAGCACATAAAACCTTTGATAGGGGTAACCAGTACATAGGCCACATTCCATTAAACCATAATAGATACCCGTCAGGGTGGAAAACAATGGATGAAGTGGATCAATACCCAGACCTATTTAATGCGATAAACAGTAGTGCTCAGTATAAAGCAAAGATCCCACCATGGGAATTAAAAGTGCCAGAAACTGACTCCCACTTATCAAAGATCATAAACAAATCTAATGACATAATCTCAGCAAAAGGTAAAACACTAGAGTACATAGAACGGTATATAAATAATAGCCTAACTATATGTACTGATGGGTCAAAAGATGAAGAGGGACAATTAGGAGCAGGAATAGCAATACCAAAATTAAAAATTTATAAAAGATACAAAGTAACAGGTAATACATCCATCTTTACAGCAGAATTAGTGGCAATCCTAAAAGCTTTAGAAATAGCTGCAGAAAATCCACCAAAAAAAGTAACCATTCTCACAGATTCCCTATCATCAGTATTAGCTATCAGAAGCAGAAATGAATGTAAGTTTATAAACTAATAAAACGGTATTGAATCAGTTTTACAAATAACAGTTCACGTGAGACAAGGGACGTTTCGGGTTTTACCCTTCGTCAGCCACAAACAGGTGACAAAGACAAAAATTACATATAGGTACTACAAAACTATACGATGATGAGAAACATACAACAAATGGGCGATAAAAGCAGATGGAAAAAGTATCTACGGAGATATCAACAGCCTCAGGCTACAACTGAAAACTTTGAACTTATTCAAGTTGAAAAATATGAAGAAGAAGAGAAGAAGATGAACAAAAAATAGTAGTCACGAATATACGGGGTCAAAAGGGTAAGAAGCAATTAGGAGCGTAGTAATAGAAATACCAAGTAAAAAATTTATAAAAGGCTGCAGTAAAACTGGTAAGGAATATAAGTTTATAAACTAATAAAACGGTATTGAATCAGTTTTACAAATAACAGTTCACATGAGACAAGGGACGTTTCACTTAATTTATTTATTTACTTAGAAATGAATGTAGCAGGCCAGATATTATAGAGGAAATACTACAGGTTAATACATATCTACAAACTATAGGATGCAGTGCAACACTAACATGGATACCATCACATGTGGGGATAGCAGGAAATGAGCTTGCAGACAAAGAAGCCAAAGGGGGGAGAACTAGCCATAACACAATTGAAGTAGGCTTAGGGAAGTTTGAAATTAAGAGCTTAATTGCTCAAGCAATAACTAAAGAGTGGATAACAGCATGGGACCAAAGTAAAAAAGCAAGACACTCATATAAAATCCTTAAAAAACCAAGCAAAAAATGTCAAATAAAAGATGAACTAAAAATACCAATTAATAAAAAATTGCTGAGGCTCAAGCTTTGAACTGGATATTTCATGATTGAGGAACCCACATGTGAAGAGTGTCAAGAACCAAACATAATTAGACACTTTCTGGTGGACTGCAAGAAATATGACCAACAGAGGCAAAACATTAAGACATACTGTAGTAACCACAATGTAGAAATGAGGTAGAAAATCTCATAGGCACAAAGACCCCTTCAGAAATGCAAAAGTTAATAAAACACTATATTACAAAAACTAAAGCTAACATATAAAAAACAAATAAGGATCGGAGTCAGTAGTCCAAACTGGTGAAAGACTCGCCCCAGATACATACAGATTAACCAAAGAAACCATCCAGTGAAAATTAAAAACATACTAACTTAGAAAATAGCATATTTTGGAACTTCTTTTAAAAACCATGTTGAACTATAACTACAAAAGGAAAAATACCGACTAGAGATAATATAGTATAAAATAAATACAAATAAAAACATATTACAATAAAGGAAACACGTCCTGATATAACCAACAACTCCATGTACATGGTAGATGGTTGAAAGGGGCGTGCTACAAAGAAAAGTAGCAAACACATTATTTTTAAAAAAATCTGTTTCGTTTGAGGAAAATGAAGCTGTGGCAGTTCAATAAGAATTTCTGGTTGGGGAAAGCAAAACTGCCAGCTTTAGCCTCCAAGTCGAAAGGCTTACGGAGTTTCTCATATACTGTAGTCGTTTTGTTACCTCTGTGGAAATCCTAACGAAATGAAAATTCGATTCGAGACCTCAATTATAACTAAATCGAACTTACGTCCTGTGGAGTGAACCACAAATATAATCGTTGCAGGGGTTAGTGCTGGGTCACTTAACTGTCCTGGGTGGTAGAGGATCTCTAGTTGGATATTATATTCCAAACCGTAGGAGTAGAGGGCTTTTTCGTTCAATAGTAGATGTAGCGCCAGGTTGCTCCAAACCTAAACTAAAGAACGCCCTATGTTGATTTGACTCTAGCATTGAGTTAATGTCTCAAGCTCTCTCTGTGTTCTAAGATGCATCAGTTTTTATACTTGTCTGGTGCTATGGCTTGCCAGAGGAAGTATTTCTGATTGGAATTAAGACCGGAAACCTTCTAATGATTGGTCTTGGGGGCTAGTGGACTGTTGAAATAATCTTTAACCTAACTAACTACGAATCCTCTAGTCTAAAATTATTGTTTCTATGTGATGATGACCAACCATTGTTTAAAGTTCTCTCTAATCTAAATGTTTTCCGGTCTGACTTGTATGGAAGCCACACAAGGTTTGATGACATCATGGGTTCATGTGTGTCATGACTGATGATGTCATTGATTCTTGACTAGTGGTTTATTTATCTAACTAGTCATTCATAAAATACTTTACTATAAGGCTAACAGTTGTAGCTACTTAATAGTCTACCCTGTTACATACGCCCGGGGGCCGCCAAAGTGTATCCCGTAGGGAGACACTTTAGTCCCTTAAAAAAAATGGTTAATCCCTAAAAATATCGGGGTTCATGTATCCCACCAGAAATCATGTCGGATGGAATACAACAATCAATATATGGGAATGATGGATGAATCAATTCTATTAACATTTCAAGAATTAATTGTAAGTGGTGGGGACTGATGGACATAGTTAAGGTACTTAAGTAGGGACTGATGGACATAGTTAAGGGACTTATAGGAGAACATGGGAGGTCATAGTATAAACAAGTAGCACTAATAATGGGCAAAAATATATCTGTAATGGAACAATCATCATTCAACTAGCAAACCGCTTTTATGGGTTGATAGTTATCAAATATCTCTCAAATACATTATAAAACATAATACAATCATGACAAGCGATTTAACGTCGCAAAAAGAAAACTGGGAACAAAAATGGCTGGTGCCCATAAAATATGGCGGACGCCCAAAATGGCGGATTTACAAAATGACCGTCATCCCACACTTCAACTGAAGCGGGTGATGAAATAAAATTAATGGAACAAATGGAAATGGAACCACAAAACTTGGTGGCAAGGTATGGCAAAATTGGTAAGTCTCATAATAAAAATAATGACTACACCGGTATAACAATAACCGGAAATAATGCAAGGATTGGAAACATGGTAATCAAAGGACTAAGGTACTCAATGGAGAAATGGCAAATAGTTAAATCACATGTGTTAGTGGAACAATAACTGGAACTAAAAACAATCATAACGCAAAATGGAGTCATTATTATAATAAGTCATGAATGATGCCAACATTAGTGGCGGGTGAAAATGTACTTTAGTTAAACACTTTTATTAGGTACAACAGGACGAACAGCACACTCAAATCTGAGCAAAATCTTATAGCAAAAAAACAAAAACAAAGGGACATAAAAGATGGTCAAAAGTACAGGGAAAAAAACAAAGGGAGATTAAAGGATGGTCAAAAGTAATGGGGTGAAAAAAAACAAAGGGAGATAAAAGATGGTCAATTATTAAATCAGTCAAAACTAACGTGATTTAATGACACTAACGTGTGTGAAGTGAAATATTTTTATGTCCAGGATATCTTATCAAATTCTATAACCATCTACCCTCTCGCGACATGCACACCATCATAGCTTGCAGATGCTGGAGTTGGGTTGGCCACGTCCTCAGAAGAGACCCTGATGCCATTACAAGAACAGCTATGCCATGGACCCCCGAAGGAAAGCGAAAGAGAGGCCTACCAAAAACAACTTGGCGGAAAACTGTGGAGGCTGAGATGCAAAGAATCAACCAGAGTTAGGGCACTGTACGAAGGATGGCCGCCGACCGAATGAAGTGGAAACAATTTGCTGCTTCCCTACAAGACGCCACCAGGCGTGATGGCCACTGATTGGTTTGACAGTGTCGTGAGTTGGTCTGTGATAATGTGATATTCTCTGGCCATTACAAGATACCTTATCATAAAGCAGCTGACTGTTTACTTGTTGACAATATAATGGGTACAGCACTGAGTATGTGAGTGTAGAGGTCAGGTCAACCCAGGCAGTGCAGGACAGGTGAATGTAGGTCAGCCTGTTCGTTAAGTGTTGAAGCGCTGGCAAAGTGCAGTGTTGACATGGAGTGAGAGTGTAGAGATGACTTACGCGAATGGATGTACAGTTCTAAACATTGGCTCAGCACTCACTCTAGTACAAGTATAAGTCAGTGAAGTTTGGAACAGCAACTGACTTTTCACAAGCTTTAATGTAGTACGCTACAACAAGACGACGACATCAGGACATGATCATATAACAAGATTCAGGAACATGTAGACATGACGATAGTACATGGATAGCATCATATTTCACAATTCAGTAAGCTGGGCCTAAGCACGATTGTTGATCACAATCTAAGTTCTCTTCCAAACAAGCCTCAGCAAAAATACCCCGCATTGCTCGCGGGTGTTGATACACGAGTTAACCAACTCTTTCCTGACATGAGTTCATCAGATGTGTTGCTTGCATGCAACAGGCCTTAAGGTAGCAGGCCTATAAGTTTAACTAGCCTCTGTGACTGACAATCAAGGTGGGTCAGACCTTGTCTACAATATATTACCGCTGAAACAGTGGGATGCATCAAAATGCAATGTTTCCTAGGCGTACACAAGCCCTAAGCTAATAAAGTCAGCCTAAATTAAGAGCTTAACTCACGTAGACTATTAGATTCTTTCCCACCCTGGGAAAAGTCAATGAGCTGACAAATATATGTGGTACGTGACACTGATAGGCAAGGAGAATAACAAAATGTCCATTTACCTTGATAGACCATCAGAATGCACTAATGACACACACACACACGTCTCCTAGACGTTTGAAATAAATCACAATCATCGGGGAATATCTTCAAATACTTCTAAGTCCATCCACAGAGGTTTTCCATTTCCCCAGGCATGAAGCCGAAAACACAAAGACGTCGAAAACACGTCTTGACCCTCTGACATTTTTCGTTCGACTCCCAGATCGGAAATCTCGCTTAACCCCTCCTAATTCGCGCATGCGCCGAAGACGCTACGCTTCCTTGAGCGAAACTCAGGGGCAGTGTTTCAACACATTCCAGGTAAAGACTGACCTTTGAAGCCTTATATGGTCATGAATTAAGACCTAAGCTCTAGTTGCAAACATTCTTAGAAAAGCTAGCCATAAGCCCAAATATGGACATGCAACCAGACCTCGGTTCTAATTTTAAACCAGTAAGTTGAAACCAGTGGACAGACAACCACTGTTAAATACACCTCCCATTAAAATCCTGGGTGACATCACTTAGGTCAGGAATGAAGATTAATATTTACCAAATAGACATTTACACTAAAGCAGAATATTATACACAGCGAGAAACTGCACGCAACAGTCTGTTTTCACAACACAGTCTTCTGTGTACTCTGACTAAAGCGCACGCCATACTTTATGATAACTGCTTGATACACTGACCAATCAGAAGATACCGTTCTGCCGTGTTTACTAAGGCCTTGAACAGACAAAATGGCCAGGCCTGATCTGTGCATCCTAATGAAAGACATTTAATTACAGCCTTAATAAAGAAGTACAGCATGGCAGAGGTTAGTAATTCTATAATAGCAATGTTACTTTAGAGGTAGGGGTAAAGACTTTCACGAAAAGTAGTATATTAAGATAGAAATCTCTAGTGGAATGCATCGAATCCTTGGGCAAGTCCATAATTTCGCTGTTTAAAGTATGCCTAGAATAAAATGCACTTAAGAATGTAAAAGACTGGTAGTTAGGAAGATGAAGAATAATACAGGGTGTGCTTTGAGCTTTAGAAGAATAAAATCGCTCCAGGAATAACGTAGATAAATAAAATCTTAGTTTTCATGATTTGCACACATAGCAGATTTTACCTACATTTTGGGTACACAAAAGACTAGCGAACAGAAAAATCCCTCTAACGTCCGAGCTTACGATATAAATAAACGTGTGTGCTAACGAAATCAGGCCATAATAAAAATTCAAATCACAGCGAGCGGTACAACAAGTGCTTAGAAAGAATGCCTTTGCTTGCTGCATCTGAGAGCAGATCATTGTACCATTAGCAGCTCGACTGTGTGCCTGAGGGTAAGAAAGATATATACATATATATATATATATATATATATATATATATATATATATATATACTTAAGCACATTAAAAACGCACCACTATTATATATACTGATGCCGAGAAGCTGGGAAAAAAGTGTGGGAATGGATTTGCCCCGTGTTTGTCATGGGGTAGAGAGCGAATGGCTGCTGGAATGGAAAGTGCATGATTCAACTCACGGGTTTGTGTACAGACTACATGAAAACAATGAAAGTTACACGTGCAACACGATTCCCAACAGCTATGACCCTGAAAATGTGTACGCGTTGTGGCAGGATACTCGGTATAAAAAGGCCGTTGAGACAAGACACCCAGTACATGTGCTTGAAATGCCACGACTATCTGAAAATGACCGCCAACGAGCCATTGGTATGTTGGAGACCGGAATGAGCTCGTGGGCCATTGCCAGAAGGATGAATTGTCACCACAGCAATATTGTACGTCTCAATGAACGTTACGGAACCACTGGCAGTGCCCGGGATAGACTTCGGAGTGGCCAACCACGAGTTACTACCCCTGCGCAAGATCGTCATATTGTGCTGAGTCACCTAAGGAATCGTTCTCTCCCGGCAAGTCAAACAGCAAGAGCAATAGTGGGTAGACGTGGGCAAGTCTCTTGAATAACAGTCATACGACGACTCAGAGATACAGGCCTTACTGCAAGACGACCTTATGTTGGGCCAAACTTGACTCACAGACATCGTCAGCAGCGCCTGCAATGGACAGAGCAACATGTCAGATGGACTAGACTGCAGTGGAATGCTGTCCTATTCACAGACGAGAACAGATTCAACATATCCTTTGCTGATGGACGTTTGCGGATTTGGCGACGGTGTGGAAAGCGCTTTGCAGATTACTGTGTTCGTCAGCACAACCGATTTGGAGGTGGCAGTATTCACATTTGGGGAGGATTCAGTTTTCACCATCGCTTGCCTCTTCACGTCTTCCGTGGAAATGTTAATGCTGTGACAAATCGAGATGAGGTTCTGTATGCATTGGTTGCTCCTGCGTTCACAAATTATCCAGACTTGCAGCTTCTCCAGCAGGATAACGCACGTGCGCACACCGCATGCATTACGCAGCAATATCTACAGCAGCAGAACATTGTGACGATTGATTGGCCTGCCCTATCACCAGACATGTCCCCTATAGAACATCTGTGGGACGAGCTTTGACGCAGAGTCTACAGACAAGGTTCTCCAGCTAATCTGCAACAGCTCGTAGCTGCTCTTACACGTGAATGGGACTTGATTCCCTGGAATTTCCTTCAGAGACTTGTGCGTTCTATGCGGAGCCGCTGTCAAGCTTGTTTGCAAGCACACGGTGGACATACCAGATACTGAGGATAGTGTGAATGAATTTATTTATTGGTTGCATTTTGGGTTTTCTCCCTTGCCTGCACAGAATGCAATGAATTTCATAATAATCAAATGTACAAATTAATGACCAGCATAGATTCATAGGAAAATGAATAAAGATTCCAAATATGTAAACTTGCAAACACTTATATTTACATTTCACACTCTGTTCCTGGATTATACAGGTGGTGCGTTTTTAATGTGCTTCAGTATATATATATATATATATATATATATATATATATATATATATATATATATATATATATATATATATATATATATATATATACACGTTTAGTTTAAATAATTAATTCATTTGTGCGTTTGGAAGTGTGTAGACTGTGTTAGAAAACTACGGTGTGTTGCTGGTGGACTTACAGGCATGTGTAAAATTTCTGGAGGCAAAAGCCAAGGCTTGTGAAAATATTCAAATTGATTGAGAATGATAGCAAGGTTGTGCCTGTAGTTTTAGAAAAGTATTTAAAGAATTATTGCTTGATGGAATGGATCACATACCAGGAACATGAAGTAGGATGAAAGGAATTGTTTTACTGCATTGATTAAGATATCACTTGGTATTTTTCCACAAAACCTAATAACTTTATGGAGGCCAATCATGGACAAATAGCTCTAACTAAAGATTTGAAGGAAAACTATTCACAGTGAACTGAATTGTATTAATGCTGACTGGATGTGACCTGTGCGTCTACCTGCACTCTGTTGTTTGAAAACTATCTCTCATCTCCTACTTCTGTTATAGGGAGATAGAGATAGGCAATACAATTGTGAAATTAAATATATTTTCAGGTTAAATCCTGCAATTACCTACCACCTTTAGGAGCCAGACTCCACTATAGGATTCAGAGGTGCGAGTGCCCTTTAGTAATACAGGGCCGGTCACCCAGATCCAAAAGCCTGGATGAGACAGTCTTCTTGCCAGACCCAAGATGGAACAGACTATCAAATCAAGACCTGAAGCTAAGTAGTAACCCAAGGCTACTGTATAGTTTATCACAGCATCACCACAAACTAGATAGATTATGATAAATAAACAGTGCATTTTCGCTAGACAAACGTCCTAGTCAGTGGTTATTTAATTCCAATAACTGTGAAGAAGATAAAATAAATCATAAAGTACAGACAGTTTACACCTACAGTGATTTCAGCCTAAAAGGAGAACGTTCATACAAAGATAAAATACTGTAAATAATTTTAACGATTTGCAAGTGTTTTTATTTATCTAGTTTTGTAATCAACTTTTGAATTCAGTGAAAGATTTTCACAAGAAAAGAAAACGTGTAAAAATAAATTGTAAATATTTACCAGCAGACTTACTTAAATTCTTTAAGTTAAGTTACAGTTTCTGTTGGTAGATAAGTAAGTTATTACCCCTAGCAGAGTTATTAATAATAATCAAAATACAATTAACAGAGGAGGATCTGGAGAGGGAACACGTAGGGACTTAGAGTAATACATTACCATCCTCTCTAGGAACTTATACAGTTTTATCCTACCTTTGATGTCTATACACCCTTACTCTTTTCAGAGAAGGGGGTATTTCTTATAAGACCAGACTCTTATCTGGCAATATCCTGGTATCACCTGATACTATTTTGTGTCCAGGATACTAAAGAATTTCAATAACATCTAACCCTCTCGTGACAGACAGTCTGCAGCTAAGGATCAAAGATGAAGAATGTTAGCAGCTACTCCTAATATCCTGGGCTGGTCGCAGGGTGTCATGGTTACGAGCTCTTATTTTGGCTGCCTGTGATCTCTCCTTGACAAAATTGGAAGTTAGTGAAGTGGTATTACAAGGTACTAGGTGATAACGGTTGATACAAAAGTGATAGTGAAGTAAGTCTTACAATGTGCTAGGTGATAACGGTTGATACAACAGTGATAGTGAAGTAAGTCTTACAAGGTGCTAGGTGATAACAGTTAATAAACAGTGATAGTGAAGTAAGTCTTACAATGTGCTAGGTGATAACGGTTGATACAACAGTGATAGTGAAGTAAGTCTTACAAGGTGCTAGGTGATAACGGTTGATACAAAAGTGATAGAAAGTCAAAATAAAGGCCTCTGCCTTAATGGCAAAAAGACAGATGTAATGGTCGTCTCAAAGAAAAGGCCTTCTCCCGAATGCACTATCAAAATAAATGGAATATTTTAAAAACAGGTCAATAAATTCAAATACCTGAGCACATTAATAACAACAGATGGAAGATGCATCTCAGAAGTGAACAGCAGAACAGCTTAGGCAAAAACAGCATTCTTTAAAATGAAGAGTATTTTATGCAACAATTCTTTGTCATTGGAAGTAAGAAAGAGAGTTCTTCAGTGTTATATAGAACCAATCCTACCTTATGGGAGTGAGTCATGGACAATTAGTAAACAAGTAGGTAAGGTACAAGAGGCCACAGAGATGTGGTTTTACAGAAGAATGTTAAAAATATCATGGACAGCTAAAAAGAGTAATGAGGATGTACTAAAAGAGGCCAATGCGCGCAAAGGAAACTTATTTCACAAGTTAGAAAGAAGCAATCCACTTTTTTGAGCATGTTTTGATTAGAGTATGCTGGAATATATAGTAACAATAGGTAAGATTGAAGGAATAAAAGTATTTTAAAAAAAAGCCACACTCGAAATATATTGTTTACGAACACAGTAACATCAATTGACAAAAAAAGCTATGCACACTAAAATTAGCCACAAATAAAATACATAATTAATTAAAGGTTTACGCTGAATTTATAGCAGATAGTTACGTTGCAGTCAAAAAATGTAACATCAAATTGACAAAAAAGCATGGGTCGCTTAAGCGCTTATCATATATTTTATCCAAAAGTGTTTAATGAAGTATAAAGCAGAAGTTACTTTCATGTAGAATCAGCGTCCCTGAGTTTTTGTCAATTTGATGTAAAATTTTTTGACTGCAAGCTATAAATTTCACCACAGTAATAAGTAGAGTTATCTACCCTTCCAAGATGGAGGTGAAATTCGTTTCTCACCTTAGACGCCGAAAGAAAAACATCAGGAATGTGTATATTTCGATGGATATCACCATGTTATGTTAAATTATAGAATTAAAGATACACCAGAGTATCTAGTGGTGTAGATATTTTCCTATAACTGACCTCGAAACCCTCGAATCGGTCGGTTGGATCGGAGGGTTGATCAGTGAGTTAACAATTCACTATCGTAAAACAAGCTATTGTTACCGAAACAGAACCAGGCTGACAGTAAAAATCATTCTATGACCTATCCTAATCTGTCTCGTGTGTAGATGCATATATATCTGCCTAGAGTCTTCTCTTACTTGGTGCGCTACTTCGAGCGAATAGTCTCTAATTAGAGTTGTTGGCTCTATTTCGCAGATGTTGTGATGAATCATGTAGCGTGTATCTAGACTATGTGTAAAATCTGGAAGAAGAAGTGTATATTTAAGAACCTCATCAGAAATAGATTAGCGTCAGAATATATGATGTGGATGATCAGTTATTCTCTCCGAGCGTACCCCGACTCACCCTCCCTTAAATTTTAAAAGCGCACTGATGTGTGATGGCTATCGTTGAAGTATACCAGGAGCTAATCATAGTGTGAATGTGTTGCAATAGTATACAGTATGAATGTGTGTATAAGAGAGATCCAAAAAGCTGAAGATATTATGAATACACTTGTGCACTGCGCGTAGATATTGCCATAGAAGTGCAATTCGCTATCTAATTGATCCAGAGTGTCAGGTATGTTAGTGTCCTCTACCTATGTGAACTATCCCAAGAGATCCTATCGTTTTTCAATGCCCCTCTCAGTATACAAGTCCATGCTCGAATCTAGAAGCCCAGAAGCAGTCAGTGTCATCGTATTCTGATGCCACCGGAGTTCGCATGTGAATGTACAATAGCCTAATGATTTGTCAATCGATTATAAAGTGCAGTTTCTCTAAGATCTCAGTATTGTAAGATAGAATTTTCATAAGCAGCTCATTATGAGCTATTATCTGGGATTATCTGTGTATGAGTGTATTATCTCTGTCTCAACACTAGAGTGATGTACTTGAGTGGACAGTCTACATTATGAGATTTAGATTAGAAATCATCTTGTTAAATTTACAATTATTTTACAAAACAGTCTCTAAGACTATACAATGCACTCCTAGCATTAGATACTATATATAGGACAGCTCCCACAGGATTTATTTATGTCTGTCCCTCTCTTTAAAGTAGGTGACAACAACGATGTGAGTACAAAGATATTCGGTACTATGGCATAGGCTGTTGTGAATACAAGAATGGCGAGTACATATTAATGTCTGCTCATTTCTCGATACTTCTGAGAAATCACTTTGTGAAATTTATTCGAGTAAGATCCTTCTGTTAACATGTGCAGCCCCATAACCATACCATCTGTCAGCTGAGTCCACTCTAGCCAATTGTAAAGCTGATGAGCGAAGTTACTCATGGGAATTCTCACCATCCATAGATGTGAAACAGCCAGACGAGTGTAAAGAAACATGTTAGATAGACAATTGCCCCGCGACTCAACCCATAATCCTCGCCTTGACTGTAAGATTGGATGTCTCAGCCAGTCATATATAGATTCAAGATACAAGTGCAAAAGCTACAGAGCATTACAGCAGTGTGTGCAGGTATATTAGGAAGCGATTATTGTCATAAACTGTTGCGTACATGCATACCCAGCTGTATACTTATGAGATGATTTAAAACGGTGAAGAGTAGGGCTGATGTAAGTTATACAGTATATGTATCTGAAGATCTCATAATCTCTAGATAGTGCATTATTTGTGAACAAATCCGTGACTGTACACAGTAGCTGCAGATACATTAAAGAGTTTCTAGTAGTGACATAATAGTCTCTCGGTCATTTCATGTCAAAGAGCTCACTCAAAATGAATAACAGAATACATATCTTAATCAGAAAGTGCCGCGCCTTGAGCCAAAAGAAACTTCTCAGCACACATACTGCAACTATATCACCGACCTGATACCGAGACGTATATCACTCGCCATTCTCTTTATTACTCTGTACGAGAACTCAAAATCTAGAAGAACTGCACATCTGACAATATCGCTACATGAACTAACCAGTCAGTAGACAGACCCTCAAACTACCTCGCCCCCCGCGCAAACCTAAATATCTATCCATGATATAACAGTGTGAAAAAGAATGAGATAAGAAGAATGGCACGCGCAGTAGACACGATTAAATACCTTGACGTGCTATGCAGATGTAAAATATCACTCTATATAGGAGACCCTGGAGACCAAGATAACACACGAACATGAAACTCTACGATGACAGAGAACATTCTAGCAATGGTCAATAGTTGTCATTGGATAATATGCAGCATACTCACGCAATCAGAAGTAGCATAACGTCAACTTAATAAAATATGCGTTAAATAATGATGTGAAGACAAAAACTCGAAGTGATAAAAGAATTTCATCAATGGAACTGGCCCGTAGAAGCTGAAAAATGCATGAAGATAACATGGTTTATACTTGCCTACAAGAAGATACGTGAGCTCACACTTTTAATCCAGAGATATATTACTCTCGCAAAATTCAGAAATACTATAACTCAACGCTCACCAGCCTACTCGCTCATAGCGAAATAGAACACATATCGTCTTAGTTGAACCGGCCTTTCATAATGTATCAGGGAGAATTTCCTCATGTGGACTCCGAGAGTATACTAAGCTCAATAAAGAATCATGAATGCGCAAGACTATGTAGATGGAGCTGAAAGTCTCATCTAATACAGATGTGTAGAAGTGCTCAGAAACAGACCACTACAATACTCAACTCTAGTAACACACGCGATGTGCTATAAGTAATTGCAGTTAATCGATCACTACTGCGCTATCTCGAGCTCACATGCTGTTGCGCTCAGAGTGTAAGTGAGAGTTTCATTATTAAAGCATCAGCTCGAGGTTTAGTTTATGATTTCACGTTATTATGGAAACACGATTGGTAGATATTGATGTTGCATGTGGATAACGATGATCAAGAACAAGCGACATCATATTCCAAAGAGTATATGTTGAACAGTAATTAAATTATATGGATTGCAAAAATCAGTTTGATACTCATTATGGATGCTAGGCACAGGTCATTATATAAATGACTAGTATGGAGAGAGAAAACAATCCACCACAACAATGGTGAAAGACAGTAATTATTGTAAAGTTACCGAAAGAAAGGTAGAAAAGGTGGGCTTGAGTATATCAGACTGTAATAACTGGCGTTGGTATACCTCTATTATCAGTACCTGGAAAATTATTATGTTGCATGATGTTAGAAAGACTTAAATTGCATGCTGACGAAAAGATCAGAGAAGAACAAGCGGGTTTCAGGCCGATACGATCATGTATTGATCAAATATTCACACTAAGAACAATTATAGAAGAATCAGTGGAAAGGCAATCGCCACTTATTATCACCTTCGTCGATTTTCAAAAAGCCTTTGATAGTCTACACCGCCCCTCAGTGTGGAAGATACTTACGATCCATGGTTTTCTAACAAAATATGTGAATATAATCAAAGCGCTATATGACAATGCAAGATGTTGTGTTAGAACAAATAAAGGGAATACAGAATGGTTTACAGTAGAAACAGGGGTGAAACAAGGCTGTATTATGTCACCACTACTATTTGGAATAGCTATTGATTGGGTTATGAGAAACTATACCCACAATGAACAATTAGGTATAAAATGGACAAATGGAAAATTCCTGGGGGACCTGGATTTCGCAGATGATGTAGCATTCTTAAGTTCAACACCAAGACAATACCAAGAAGAAATAAATAATTTGTGTCATCTCTCGGTTAAAATAGGTCTCCAAATAAATGCCTCTAAAACTAAAGCTATGAACTTTTCTAACGAGACCTTTGATATCATCTTGAACGGGGAAAAACTTCTCACAGTTTCAAGGATGGTGACACAACAACGAGAAATCCATCTAGAATTTAGCTTTTCAAAGTTTATCAATTATTTTAGGATCAGTAAAAATGACCAGGATGTGGACCCACAAATTCAAGAGAAAATTCATACTGTGAGAGTTGAAAATAACTTTTGGCAGAACTAGCGAATACATTCAATAGATTATCTAACATCAGTTGGAAAAGACTAATCGACAAAATATAAGAGGACACTTAGGCAGAAATACATACCATAAGGTCAAAATCGATGGTCCCCCATAATATTTAAATTTTCAAATGTTAAAATGTATAACAACAGTGTTACCACTACAAGCCACCTTTTCGGCCTGTGAGAGTTGCGGAAAAAATAAACAAAAATAAAAACATTCTGTGAAAAGAAGTGTGAGAATTTATTATTATTATTATAAATTCAGTGAAAAATAATTTGTGGCTTTTTTAGTGCATTAAAAGCCTGTGTTTCAAATATTTTTTTTTATTTTTTATTTTCTTCTTTTTAGTGTTATTAATTTTTTTTTTTTGTACATTTAAGTCAAATGTCTGCCATCACTGATGTCAATACCTTGTCGAGGCATGGCGGCTTACGTACACTGATTACCCTTAGAGCTATGCCAGCGGGAGTTTTACTCCTGGAAGGTTCTACCAAGCTGGACAGGTTTGCGCGGGCAGGGGTCAGACTAAAGCAGACACCCTGGTCCTCCAGGTTGGGGGTTTTAGCATAGGGCTGACACCCCTGTCTATGTAAAAAAAAAATTGAAGTTACGGAAACAACAACGAATAAACAAACTTTGCTGCGGGATGGACATCCGGAGTCTGAGGCTCGTATGACAGTCAGTGGTGAAAGCCGAAAGGAAGCCACTGACACGAAAACGGACGTCCTGACCGCAAAACGCGAAAGAAGAATAGGATTTTGGAATATCAAGACAATGAACGAGACGAGTAAACTAAAACAGGTCACAGCAGAAATGGGGAACTATAGATTACACATTCTAGGGATAAGCGAGAGCAGATGGACAGAGGCAGGAAAAGTTAAAACAGCAACAGGAGAAACAGTACTTGACTCTGGAAGAGAGGATGGACAGCACAATGAAGGTGTAGCCATTATTCTACAGAAAGGAATAGAAAGGACATTACTAGAATGGAAACCCATCAACAACAGACTGATAAGAATAAGATTGAGAGGTAGATTCACCAACACTACAATAATACAATGCTACGCACCAACGAATGACAGCGATGAAGAGGTCAAGGATGAATCCTATCAACAACTGCAGAAAGAAATGGAAGACACACCTAGATATGATTTTATCGTAGTAATGGGAGACCTCAATGCGAAAGTTGGAACACACAATACATATAATAAAAGAGTAATGGGGAAATGCGGCAGCGGAACAGAAAACGAAAATGGGGATAAATTAATAAGTTTCTGTAGCATTAACAACCTGGTCATTAGAGGAACACTTTTCCCACACACAAAAATTCACAAATTAACATGGGAATCACCAAATGGTCGGGACAGAAACCAGATAGACCACATTATGATTAATGGTAGATGGAGACATGCATTACAAGATGTGAAGGTAAGAAGAGGTGCAGATGTGGGACGTGATCACCATTTAGTAGTAGCAAAACTGAAAGTGAAACTCAGAACGGCTGGACCAACTGTAACTACAGAGAAAAGGTTTGACATCAGCAAATTGAAGGACCCCCTTACCAGAAAAGCTTTTGTGGCTGATATAAAGAAACGATATAAATTTGCCAAAAGTAAGGAAAAGACATTGACTGATGATATAGACCAGAAATTCAACACCATTTCAACAGTATATAAGGAAAGCAGCAAATCATGCTTGGGATTCCAGGAAAGGAAGAAGCAAGACTGGATAACACCAGAAACATTAAACACCATAACGATGAGAAAGGAAATGAAAAGAAAGAAAACAGAAGCGAAGTCCCCCAGGTTAAAGCAACTACATAGCGAACAGTACAGTCAGCTGGACAAGGAAGTTAAACGCCAAACCCGAGCCAACAAAAGGAATTTCCTAGACGATCTTGCAAGACAAGCAGAAGAGGCAGCACTGAGAAATGAACAAAGCACAGTATACAAAATAACTAAAATCATCAGTGGAAAAAGAGGTGCAAACAATATTATATTAGTAAGAGATAAGCAAGGAAATCTCATCACGACAGCAGAGAGACAGGAAACAAGATGGGCAGAGCTTTCAGAGAAACTCTGAACAAGGAACCACCAGAGACACAATTGAATGTTCCTGGGGCTGAAAACGATCTGGATGTTAATACAGACATTCCACGAAAAGAAGAAATCATCACAGCAATCAAAGGGTTAAAGAATGGAAAAGCTCCTGGCCATCATAACTTAAATGCAGAGCTATTTAAGACAGACCCTGAGCTAGGAGCAGACCTAATAGAACCACTATTTGCACAAGTCTGGAAAACAGGGACAACACCAACGGAGTGGAACAAAGGAATAATTGTCAAATTGCCCAAGAAGGGAGATCTTGCAGACTGCAATAATTGGAGAGGAATCACTCTTCTCTCAGTTCCCAGCAAAATACTAGGCAGGATAATTACACAGAGAATTTCAAAAGCAGTAGACCACAAACTGAGGAAAGAACAAGCAGGATTTAGAAAGAACAGAAGATGTGTAGATCATATATTTACCATCAGGAACATTATAGAGCAGTGCTCAGAATGACAAAGGCAGCTGTACATTAATTTCGTTCATTTTGAAAAGGCTTTTGACAGTATACATAGAGTCAATTTATGGAAAATACTTAGGGCTTATGGAATTCCAAGCTGCATAGTGTCAATCATAAAAAGCCTCTATGCCAACTTTACGTATAGCGTTGGGCAGAGAAACCTAACCTTTGAGGTGAAGACGGAAGTACGACAGGGATGCCCCTTATCAACCACTCTATTTTTAACAGTCATAGACTGGGTGATGCGCCAGACAACAGAGGGCAGTCCAAGAGGAATAAGATGGACTACATTTTCTACATTAGAAGATCTGGAATATGCAGATGACATTGCACTACCAGCACATTCACATCAACACATCCAGGAAAAAACGGATAGACTTAATAAGTTTAGCCAGCAGGTGGGCTTGAACATCAAATGAAAGAAGTCAGAGGTCATGACGCTCAATGTGAGCAGCCCTGAGGCCATATCAGTAAGGAATCAGCAACTGGAACAGACAAATACCTTCACATACCTAGGATGCATAGTAACACCAGACGGCAGAGCAAGCAAAGACATCAACAACAGAATGAACAAATCAAGAATAGCCTTTTTTAGTCTAAACAACATCTAGAAGTCCTCTCATTACAGCACAAGCACAAAATTAAGATTATATCAGAGCTGTGTGCTTTCTGTGCTTCTCTATGGTGCGGAATGCTGGAGAGTTACAGAGAAGGAGATGTCGAAATTGTCATCTTTTCACACAGCATGCCTAAGAAAAATTCACCTAATCTTTTGGCCGAATACCATCACCAACCAAGATCTGCTTACTCGGAGCAAGCAAGAGGACATGCACACCATCATAGCTGGCAGACGCTGGAGCTGGGTTGGTCATGTCCTCAGAAGAGACCCCGATGCCATCACAAGAACAGCTATGCTATGGACCCCTGAAGGAAATCGAAAGAGAGGCCGACCAAAAACAACTTGGCAGAGTACTGTGGAGGCTGAGATGCAAAGAATGAACCAGAGTTGGGACACTGTACGAAGGATGGCCACCGACCGAGCAAAGTGGAATCAATTTGTTGTTGCCCTACAAGACGCCACCAGGCGTGACGACCGCTGACTGCTTTGACGGTCGGAGGCTAAGGATCAAAGAAAGAAAGAAAAAGTCAAATGTAATCGATCCGCTAATGACATTATCAGTTTGCGATAAACGAGTCCAGAGCACAGAGGCGGATTTCATTATTCAGTATATTACACATAAAGTTAATTTTTTTTTTTAATTTTGTTAAGAGTTGTAAATTACATTTTGTTAAATGTAGTTGTCAGTTGCGTGTATGTCTGTGCACGCGCGTGTGATAGTCTGTGTGTGGAGGGAGAGGGAGAAGTTTCAATATTTCTCTCAAGAAAGACAATCTTGTTGGAAAAAATACACCTAGATTATTTGCAGTTATCGCTCATTTCACCGATGAAACAATACAAAAAACAAAATTAATATTAATTTTAATGTTATTCTATTATTATTTTTACGACTGATTATTGTATTGCCATCGGGAATACACAACTATGCCACGTTTCAGAGCTATTGCTCATCTGGAAGTGATCGAAAAATTGTTTGCAAAATTTGAAGGTGACATACGTTGCAAGTTAAAGAAAAGCCTGTAAAAAGAGACAGAAGAAGACAAAGAGAGCAAATACTGGGCAGTTTGACACCATGGCACGTAAAGATGTCCACAGCTGTTACGACATATTTAAATATGTTGGCTCACTTTATCATGCTACCTGACAAGATATGAAGAGATATGTAGAGCAAACAAAATTGATCAATCCTTATGGGTTTTAAAACTTGGTGAATTTTTGGCTGGTGAACCATTGACCGGCATTAAGACTATGGATTCGACATTAAGAACTAACTATGAAGCTGCAAGAGCGTTACTATTGAGACGATTTCAACTTAACGAAGAAGGCTATAGGGTAAAATTCAAAAAAAGACTCCAACAGATTAAAAATTTGACGATGTTGTTGTAATGTAACCGAAGGAGAAATAGACACATCTCGCCAAGATTCTGTAGCCTTTAAAGCAAGTACAGGAAGAGACATCTGTATTTCAGGAAAAGACGATTCTTCCTCCTGAATTACTGTAGATGTATAATGTTTCAGTGTTTCAAGAAGATGATCCACCACTGTTGCGTGTGGTTAAGACATCAGAGAGGCAGTGTCAATGGGACATGTTTGAGCACCACAAAACGTAGGTAGAAGTCATGAAGCGTTGATAACGACTGGTGACGTTTCAAACAATTTATATTACGGGACAACGGCAACATACGTTGACATCAACAAATACTGTCATTAAGACAAGGTTCAAACACTTCATGGACTTAACGAAAAGTTCAATACACCTTATAGTATCAATGAATATTGAGTAGCCTGCCTGTATCGTAGTGCTAGTAGCATGTCAATCTATATTTCTTTTGACACAGCAACTCAGGTACATCTTTAGCAAAACCAAGCCGCATAAGAAGCGGGCTTCCAAATACTTAATGTTAATCTATATTACTTCTGACGCAGCAAGTCTGGTACATCTTTAGCAAAACGAGCCGCATAAGGAGCGGGCTTCCAAATACTTAATGTTAATCTATATTACTTCTGACGCAGCAAGTCTGGTACATCTTTAGCAAAACGAGCCGCATAAGGAGCGGGCTTCCAAATACTTAATGTCAACTTATATTTCTTCTGACACAGCAAGTCAGGTACATCTTTAGCAAAACGAGCCGCATAAAGAGCGGGCTTTCCAAATACTTAATGTCAACTTATATTTCTTCTGACACAGCAAGTCAGGTACATCTTTAGCAAAACGAGCCGCATAAAGAGCGGGCTTTCCAAATACTTAATGTCAACTTATATTTCTTCTGATACGGCAAGTCAGGTACATCTTCTGGCAACCTAAATAGTTTCAAAAAAGTATCTTTACCTGCGCTGCCTTCCACACAAAACATTTGCCTTTCCTGGGCTTTCAGAAAGAAATGCCAGAATAATCACAGGGGAAGATCTTAACATATCTAACACACAAAAGAACTCTATTCCCCGATCACACAGTCAGAGAAGATCCCTGAACACCTTCTCCGCTCGAAAACGCCAGGCCGACTGTCCAGAAAGACAGTCTTCCGGTCCCGCGCAAATCATCGCGCATTCCCGGATAATCGCAAGCTCTGAGTTGAGCTCACATGGGACCAGTCCAGAACTTTTCCTGGAAACTGATCTATAAAACTCCTTAAATGGACAGCTTGTCAAGTCAAGGGAAGATAACAACTAAATCTAACTTATACCAAAAATGATACAACCAGTAAGTTCCCTTAGACCACAGATAAAAAGAAAACATCCCTGGCTTAAAAACAGACTGACCTTAATAATTACTGATAGGCTAGAATATTGACAAGAACCAACTGATTTGTCATCTAGATCATGAAAAAGAGATTGTAAGTGTCCAGGACGAGTGTGAAACTCCTTAAGCATATTAATGTGGTATATTTTCTTATGACCTCCACTTACATTATCTGATTTAGAAGACTTCGCAGTAAATTACTGCACCACACACCCGAGTTCTTGTATAGCGGAACTGAAAAGGGACGTAGGCGAATAGTTGTATTATCTTTAAGAATGATGTCATGACAGATAACTGATGTACGACCAGGCAGGTCAGTCAACACATCTGAAAAAGACTCCAACAGATTAGAAATTTGACGATGTTGTTGTGATGTAACCGAAGGAGAAATAGACACATTTCGCCAAGATTCTGTAGCCTTTAAAGCAGGTACAGGAAGAGACATCTGTATTTCAGGAAAAGACGATTCTTCCTCCTGAATTACTGATAGACTAGAATATTGACAAGAACCAACTGATTTGTCATCTAGATCATGAAAAAGAAATTGTAAGTGTTCAGGACGAGTGTGAAACTCCTTAAGCATATTAATGTGGTATATTTTCTTATGACCTTTAATGTCTAAAATATAGTCAACGTCTGAAATTCTGTCTAATACCTTGAATGATGACTGTGTGTTCTTAGTCATATAATTTTTGTGACATGTCATGCATAAGCATGTCATTGGTGGAATGACCCATCACTGTATCATGAGTAGTGCAATAAGCACCAGAATTAGAATGAAGAATAAAAAGAAATAAGATAATCAACATCATTTTGCGAAGAAAATGTGTGTGATTATATGTCGATAAAATTCTAACTGCATAAGCGAATGACAATTACAGACTTGTGAACAAAGGCCAAATAGATAGATATAAATATGTGTGCAAGGTCGTAGTTGTATCAGATATGAATCTGTGTATTGGTACATCATAAGATGTACTCACAATACTGTCACATTGAGTGGCAGTTGATGTATATGTACGGTTAAGGTCATGCCTTGTAAGAATATCAACACTGGTATTAATGTTATCTTCATTATGAGGAATAACCTCATCTTCCTCAAAAATGGCGCATAGACCAAAATTGGAAAATGCAGTGCCACATGTGTGGTAATTATTCACTGGTAATTGTCTCATAGCATTGTTAATGTATGCGGGGAATCCATGTCTTCGTTCCCACAGTTCAATCTCCTCGGGTGTACAGTCCTTACTCCCATGGATTCGACCAACTGTAAGGTCAGCAACTGGATTATTCAACAGACATACCTTAACCTTACCTAAAAAAAATGGTGTATGTACATCTATTATGGCAGTGGGATAGTACTCAATAGTACCCCCAAAAGTAATACACTTAACACTCTGGTTAGTCGAACAACTAGGATGCACAAAAGAGTGTCTTATGCCAATGGTCGTGGATCCTGAATCCCTCAATACTGATACCATAGTACCATTGACCAATCCTTTGTTGAAGATCAAAGTCCCTGTACCTGCTTTAAAGACTACAGAATCTTGGCAAGATGTGTCTATTTCTCCTTCGGTTACATCACAACAACATCGTCAAATTTCTAATCTGTTGGAGTCTTTTTCAGATGTGTTGACTGACCTGCCTGGTCGTACATCAGTTATCTGTCATGACATCATTCTTAAAGATAATACACCTATTCGCCTACGTCCCTATTCAGCTCCGGTTCATTACCAAAGTAAGACAGCTCAGGAACCTGAACAGATGTTACGTTTAGGTATTATTGAGAACAGTAATTCTCCTTTTTCTTCACCACTAGTTATTGTCAGAAAAAAGACAACAACATTCGTTTATGTGTTGACTATAGAAAATTGAATGCTCATACAGTCGCTGACAGTGAACCACATCCACTTCTCGACGACTTACTTACTCGTCTGTCGACAGCTAAATTTTTCACGAAAATAGATCTGACTAAGGGATATTGGCAGATTCCCTTAACAGAGCAATCCAAATATCTTACTGCGTTTTAGACTCCACAAGGTCTATACCAGTGGAACGTCATGCCTTTTGGGCTTATGAACGCACCGGCAACATTTATTCGCATGATGCGAAAAATTTTATCACATAGATCAGACGTAATTACATACATAGACGATATCTGTTTATTCAGTTCGTCATTTGAAGAACATTTTTCAGGACTTAGTTCCTTATTGGATATTTTAAGGTCAAACAATCTGACTGCAAAACCTACCAAGGTCCAAATTGCATTTCAGGAAATTACTTTCCTAGGTCATATCATTGGGGCTGGTCGCATTCAAACCATTCCCCAAAATGTTTCTAAAAATGTAAAATTGTCTATTCCTAAGACGAAAAAGCAAGTTAGAAGTTTACTAGGTTTAGTACAATATTATAGTAGGTTCATCCCTAATTTGTCATTAACCACAGCTGTATTGTCTTCCCTCTTAAGGAAAGGCATGCCTATGCAGATAAAATGGACTGAAGACTGCGACAAAACATTTAATAAAATAATCACTATTTCTTCCAAGCCACCGATTTTAAAATTGCCAGATATTTAAAAAATGTATGTCCTTCGTACAGATGCAAGCAACTACGGATTATGCGCTAGTCTTCTCCAAGATCATGAGGGCGTACTCCATCCAACATTATTCATACCAGAAAGCTCACGGACACCGAAAAAAAAACTATTCCGTGATTGACAAGGATCTCCTTGCGGTCGTATGGGCGATCCAAAAACTTGAAAAATTTCTACTTGGAGCTCCTTTTATAGTGCAGACAGACCAAAAATCGGTAGCTGCCCTCAGACGAGCCAACCACAAAAGCCCGAAGCTGGCTCGATTTTCGATACTACTCCAACCTTTCTAGTTCACCATCGAATCCATCCCAGGTTCGGAGAACGTCGTGGCTGATTCTTTGTCCCGCCACCCTTCCTCATCATGAGATGTAAATTGATGATGCAATTCTACTGAACCACGAACGTTTATGCACTTTTTCTCCAGTCGAGGATTGTATGGATAACTTCTATGACATCTACATTTCAGTTTCATGGTGGCTCATAATTACATAACACTGCGTATCTCCACAATACATTAATAAGGAATTAATAACATTGGACAAAATAATAAGTCATCTCCATTGATCGTTCCAATCTTCCATGATGTGTTGCTAAACCTTCACTAACAACGATGGATTAAAGTTTTTTATCTACGGACTTTTGGAAATTTATAAACAGCATTCGGTACATTCCTTGAACATATTGTACATTTTATTACTGACGTTATCATTTGAACATTATCAAATATCAAAAAGACTTTCAATTTTCGGCCCATGTCAAGCCATTCGATATGCACTACAAGTACTTAAATGACAAACTTTGGAATAAAATAGTGGTCTCGAGTCAATTTCATGTCGAGAAACATTTATGATAGCAACGCAAGTGACAATTGACTCATTCATCTCTCAATAATTTGCTTGGAGCTTTCAAATAATATGTCAATTAATACCCATCGCTGATTCTTCTATGACATGATTATGAACTTTGGTTTGTGTCCATATACCTCTCACTCGTTACAGTGCGATCTACCAGCACGATACGCTTGATCTTTAAAACAATTGTTTAATACGTTGTGGTGAAGTGGGATGTTATAAATATTTATAGGGGACTTAGTGTACTGACTGAGATCAGCTGTGAAGGTATCTATATCTAATAAGAGTAGTGTATTATAGATAACCTTACTTGCTGCCACATATATATATATCTCAGTCAGAATTATTCTGGAATAGTGTGATGACTACGTTGTATGTCTAGGGTATGTGTATGATGAAGTGTAAATCATAACAACAACAGACAGATAAACAATTTAATTTATTCCACCACACTTGACAACACTGTGACACTCACATACATATAACACTCTAAAGGATATCTTAAAGGAGTCACTGATAACTTTTCAAATAACAATATGTATTCATTGCTGTTATGAATGAATATGTGTCCTGATTCAAATACAAAGGGAACCAGGAATCACAATCAATTTTAATTACAAATTATATGTACAGAATTTCTCAATATGAATATTGTAGTGACATATATTATTAAAAGTATCCTATGTGTGTCAGTTGTGTAGTAGTAATATGAGGTAATACTGGTTTTGTTTTGTTCAAGCTCTGTTGGTATTTGTCATCATGACTTCAATAGTTTGTCTTTATGGGAGCTAGTATTGGAGATGTTCTCAGCTCCTGTTATTAAAACAATTTACTTCCCCTCTTAAGTTTATGTTACAATGTTATTTTAAGATGGGGTACATAATTTTGAGCTCAGCTGGCCACATCAGCTTATCTTGCGTGATGGCGGCAGGAAAAGACTCCTCTGCTCGATTTCTCCCCTGTGCTCTGGAGACACCTCACTGATAGCTAAATGGACCAAGGAGTATGCTGTCCGACTCTGGATTCAGCAAAGCTCTGACCAGGTGCTGCTCAATACCATCAAGACCACGGTCCCTGAAAACAAGAAGGATGTACCTTCTACTTCATAACTAATTGATACTCTCTTTTTACACTGAGCACAATACATCACAAACATTGAGTTCAGAGCGTTAGGCCAACTGTCAGCTTCATCTGAAATACTTTATACCAGCATTAACCTCCTTAATGGTTACTACGCCTCTGCACTTCCAGCATTATTTCTGTCTAATCAATAATCTAGGTGTCAGTGTACTGTTTGGCCATTCCATGCAGTTTTACTTTCCTCCGACACCTTCTGTTCAGGCTGGAGCATTATAGGCTTTACATCATGTTTGCTACTGAACTACACATATATACAGGCATAAATTAACAATTCACATTCAATTTTCATTAAAAGATACTGAATGTTTCAAGCTTACCACAATTCATGGAAACAAACACAGATACGTTGATTAGCAATGAATTCTGGCACAAATACTGGCACAAATTCCCATCTGCTTATGTTCCAGGCTTTTATTTTAACAAAAATGTGAGCTGGCTTCAACGCACTGTTGCTTTATCAAGCTTATTTGAACTAGTGGTCTCGAACTAACGCTCCTAGGTGAGTATATCAGCGAGTCTGGCCAATGGAGCTACGTTTCGACAAGGGTTTGAAAAAATTTTAACTTCCTACGTCTCCCCTAACAACCAAATATAGTATTTATAGTCCGACCAATCGTGTTTAGTCTTATATTTGTTGCGCTCCAATCAATTTGGAGTTTACATGGTAGGCTATTTCCGTACGCAAGGTTTTTTTTTCAAACACGTTATAAAAAAATTTTATGAGCAGAAATGATTTCATGCTGTCAGGCATCCCCAATATTTTATTTTGGTTATAACTTGTTAATTCCTAGACTATTTGCGTAACGTTTTACATATTCTTTGTCAGCAAACCCTAAGGAACCCAAATATACAAATTTAAAAGAGCTAAGTGGCTGCGTTCAAAATATGTATTTTCTAGGATAGTCGTGTAGTTGTTTTTTTATTTTTTTATGTTAGAACCGCCACCTGTCCTGCTGTACTGTCAGACTAATGTCAGGATTTCGGACATAAAACAGTAGAATGTCAGGTTTTCCCAATAAGCGTTTTTCAGGTTTTAAAACCTAACTCTGGGAAGGGTAGTGAATTTATCACTGTCCGTCTGAAAAAAAAGTTAGTGCATGTGGCCTTACACGCGTGATAGTAGTAATTGTGTATCGCGCGACGCGTGTTGCATGCATGCGTTCCTGATTTTCAGCCCTCCCTCTCTCTTTCTATTTGAGTCCATCTGTTCGTTCGTTTTGGTAACGCAGTATAATTAATGTTAGGATTAATTTAGGTCATTACGCAGTCTGCCTCTCAATGTTTTTCCAAGAAATACAGCACACGTTTCATTGAAGAAAGCGGGTAATAATATAGTAGGCTTTTACTATCAACGTGAAAGCGTTACAATTTGCAGACGAAGCATAAAACAAAGGGGATTTCGAGTACATTCCTTGTGACAGCACTGTTATTTTACCATTGCTCTTTTCTTTATTAGAATTTATTTGTTACGCTTTACATTTACCTTTTAATTTATATATGTGGATTAGAATATTCCACGACATCTCCCCTCTTAAAACAGACATTATATGTCAGTCCTTTATTCTATATACACATAGAGAAATTTATTATTATTTCTGGGGTTTACGGTGATTCTCATCACACGGATGGCGGCTTAAAAAATCCGCTCCCAAATTTGTTTTTCCAGATATATACTCAATGCTAAAATTATATGGAGCCAAAAGTAAAGACCATCGGAGTAACCTGGAGTTCTCATGCCTAGCCTGTGCTAGAAACGATAAAGGTTTGTGGTCTGTTTGCAACTTAAAGGCCTTCCCATACAGATAAATATTGAATTTCTTTATTGCCCATATTACTGCAAGACATTCTTTTTCGCTAGTTGAGTAATTGATTTCGGCTTTATTCAATTTTCTGCTAGCATATGCCACTGGGCTTAATTCCCCATCCAATGCATCTGATTTCTGTAGTAGAGTTGCACCTAACCCAATATTACTTGCATCCGTCCTTACTATGAATTCTTGACTTAAGTCAGGTAATTTCAAAATGGGTTTACTTGTGAGCTTTTCCTTCAATTCTTGGTAAGTCATTTCACATTGTGGTGTCCATGTAATGCGATCTGGATGTCCTTTACGTGTCAAATCAGTTAACGGTGCACATATGGAATTAAAGTTTTTGATATACTTCTGGTAGAAACCACATAATGAGACAAAGGATCTCACGTCCTTCTTGGTTTGTGGTCTCGGGGCTTTCTGTAGTTTCTCTAAATTCTTTGGGTCAGGGGTCATGTTTCCCTGATAAACTGTGTGTCCCAAAAATTCCAATTCTTTACATCCAACGCAACATTTGGTTGGTCGGGCTGTTAAATTTGCCTCCCTAAGTCGATTAAACAGCATGTTCAGAGAGTCAATGTGTTCCTCAAAGGTTTCTGTTGCTATCAGGATATCATCCATGAAATTTGTTATACATGGATTATTCAGAGGGTCCAATAATTTTCTCATCATTCTAGAGAAGACACTAGGCGCATTCTTCAATCCAAATGGCAATCTATTAAACTCATAGTGTCCTTCTGAGGTACTAAAAGCTAGGTAGGGTCTAACCTCAGGCTTTACTGGAATCTGATAGTATCCTTTACTCAGATCCACTTTTGAGAAATATTTAGCTTTATTTAGTCTGGCAAACAGCTGATTTGTATCCGGCAATGGATCTACCTGTCCTTCTGTAATAGCGTTCAGTCTCCTGTAATCTATACAGAGTCTATGTTCTCCAGAGGGCTTCCTTAAGAGTACAACACCGGAACTATATGAGGATTCACTGTGTGAAATAATTCCCTCCTTCAATAGATAGTCTATCTCTTCCTTCAAAGCTTTCTCCTTAGCAAACGGAATCGAATATGGTTTCATACAGACAGGTGTGGGGTTTATCAGTTTCATATCATATTCCAATAGGTTTGTATGCCCTGGTCGGTCTGTTAACACCTCTGCATGATTATTTAGAACCTGTTGCACTCTCTCTTTCTGAGTTTTCGTTAAATGTGTACTGATTTTCACCTGTGCTGCTGTCTCACAGGGGTGTAATGGATATTCAAAGGATGAAAGTGGTTCCTTTTTCATCTCCATGGCGATGGACAAGGTCAACAAGTGTGTCTCTTCCTGATGTTCTCTTTCCAAATATTTCTTCAGGAGATTCACATGATAGATTTTTTCTTTCCCCTTCTTATCTATCTTATAATTTGTTCTAGATACCTTCTCTAAAACTGTATATGGACCCTGCCATCCAATTTGTAACTTATTCTGACTCCCGGGCAAAAGAAGCAGTACTTTCTCTCCCACAGCCAAATTTCTGTCTTTCGCCTTCCTGTTATAATAGGCAGCATGTTTCTTCCTGGCTTGTTTCAAATTTTCATTGGCAAGTTTCCAGCCAGTTTTTAAACGAGTGGTCAGCTCATTCACATATTGGTATGAAGATGTAATGTTTTCCTCTGCCTTTTCATCAGTCCACGTTCTTAACAAAGCTACATATGGACCTTTAATTGTGTGGACCTATTTGTCCATGCACCGGTATGGTCTCTTCCACTCGAAGCTTTATAGTGATGATTTTCCCTCCCAGAATTATCATTCACAAAACGACCGCTACCAATTCTTTTCCTGGGGCTTTCTCCCCACTTAAAATTCTTGATGAGAGATTTCCTCTCTACATCCTCTTCCTCCAGTTTGTTTAAGTCCGATTGAGGGATTGTCGGCTTATCCTGGGGTAAGACATCTTTTTGCACTCTCCGCATAGTGGCCATTGTAAAACAGTTAAGTGAAGCTTGTCCGTGAAAAGGGGCTTCCCATTCCATTTGGTCCACTTTATCAAATCTATTTTTCTTTTTATTATCAGGCCTAATTTTGCCCCGTGGCGTGTCCAGGTCCTGATCCATGTTCCCACTTGTGGGTGTTCCCTCATGTGCTATGCTACACCTTTCTACAAAATTCTCAATGTCCCATCTTGCTTTGGGCCAATAATAATTGTGAGCCACCTTTTGAATGATGGTACCTATCTTCTCATGGTCCCCATCTGGTTTCACATGTAGGCTCCTTATTAAGTCTGCCCTATATCTTTTAGGAAGTACCAGTTGTCCCTGACCTTTGGATCTAGCTCCAGTCTTCCTATACATCAACTTGTTTTTCATGTAAAAATCTCCCTTGCCTGGAGTTGTATGACAAGTTGACAATTTTCTGAAACAAGGCTTGAGTGTTTTATCCCCAGCCTGTGCCTTCCTCATCTCTTCTGGAGTGGTATCCAACATAATATCCTCCTCCTGTCTTGAGGTCGACCTGACCTGAAGGGTTGCCATATACACAGGTTTCCTTCTGCAACGGTCAGTGTCATGATTGTCCATCTGACAATTCTTACACCACCTTTTCCCTTGGTTGAAAGATTTTCTTTCATCATATTTCCTTTCATCGAATTGTGGGAATTTATTTTTATTTTCATACCGTGGCCTATCAAACTGGTGCTTACCTTTGTTTTGATCCCTAGGATCAAATTTATTAAAGTTCTGTGGTGCTCTAAAGTTATCCACTTGTTTCTTTTTATTACCTGTTACCTCTGCTTGAGCTGCTTGATACCTTTCAGCAACATTTAGCAACTCACCCAGCCTCTCTGCACCTTGTTCCATGAGAAACTTTCTCAGGTCTGGAGCCATGGACTCTCTTAATTGCTCTATAAGGACCATTTCCTTAAGATCTTGGGTTTTCCCCAGAGAAGTCCATTTCTCCAAGTATGTCTCTATTCGTGCAGAGAACTGGTGATAGGTTTCACCTGACAGTAGTTTAGCATTCCTAAATTTTTTCCTATAAAATTCTGCATTCTTTTCATATCTTAACAAAAGAGCCTGCTTTAGCATGTCATAATTTTCCTGATCACCTCTGCTCATTTTTGCAAAAACTTCATAAGCTGCCCCACGAAGTCCCTGAGATAACTTTAAGCTCCACCTTTTTCTCTCTAACCCATATGTGGTAGCTAATAGTTCATACCTATTTAGGTAGCTCTCTATATCATCGTCTTTCTCAACAAAATGATCTAAATGAAAATTCATAGCTGAGGTTGAGGCTCCTTGGCTAGCAGTGGCATCAGAGGCAAAGGGACTGGCACCATTTTCAGGAGCATGGCCTTGAAACTCAAACTCCCTTAGTCGTAACTCATGTTCCCTTTGTAATCTCTTATCTTCTGCTTCCCTTTCTGCAGTCAATCTTCTTTCTTCTGCAGCTAATTTCTTCTCTTCCCTTTCTGCAGTTAATTTCTTCCCCTTCTGCAGCCTGTCTTCTTTCCTCGGCTTCCAATGCTTTAGCCTCTTTGTCAGCCTCAATCTGCAACCTCTTAGTCTCAGCCTCAGCCTCAAATTGTAACTTCTTAATTTCCCTTTCAGCCTCTAACTTTCTTTCGGCTTCAAACCTTCTTTCTTCGCGTTCAATAAATTTGTCACATTCCGTAGTAACATAGGCAACCATAACTTGCCCATCTAATCCTAACTCTTTTGCAGTCTGAACAGCAGCAGATCGAAACTTGGCCAGGTCCGCCATTGTCTATCAGGTAAATTTATACAATGTCTAACCAACAATTCAATTTCTAAATATATATCTAATGGACAACACAGGCACCGTGAGCTCAACCTTATTTAATTCCACCCAAGGATACCTTTTAATTCTTATTATTCCCTGAAGTGAGTTACCCCCAATATTTTTAATAGGTAAAGATTCAAAATCCCAAGAGCGAGACCCCAATATATGTGGTGAAGTGGGATGTTATAAATATTTATAGGGGACTTAGTGTACTGACTGAGATCAGCTGTAAAGGTATCTATATCTAATAAGAGTAGTGTATTATAGATAACCTTACTTGCTGCCACATATATATATATCTCAGTCAGAATTATTCTGGAATAGTGTGATGACTACGTTGTATGTCTAGGGTATGTGTATGATGAAGTGTAAGTCATAACAACAACAGACAGATAAACAATTTAATTTATTCCACCACACTTGACAACACTGTGACACTCACATACATATAACACTCTAAAGGATATCTTAAAGGAGTCACTGATAACTTTTCAAATAACAATATGTATTCATTGCTGTTATGAATGAATATGTGTCCTGATTCAAATACAAATGGAACCAGGAATCACAATCAATTTTAATTACAAATTATATGTACAGAATTTCTCAATATGAATATTGTAGTGACATATATTATTAAAAGTATCCTATGTGTGTCAGTTGTGTAGTAGTAATATGAGGTAATACTGGTTTTGTTTTGTTCAAGCTCTGTTGGTATTTGTCATCATGACTTCAATAGTTTGTCTTTATGGGAGCTAGTATTGGAGATGTTCTCAGCTCCTGTTATTAAAACAATTTACTTCCCCTCTTAAGTTTATGTTACAATGTTATTTTAAGATGGGGTACATAATTTTGAGCTCAGCTGGCCACATCAGCTTATCTTGCGTGATGGCGGCAGGAAAAGACTCCTCTGCTCGATTTCTCCCCTGTGCTCTGGAGACACCTCACTGATAGCTAAATGGACCAAGGAGTATGCTGTCCGACTCTGGATTCAGCAAAGCTCTGACCAGGTGCTGCTCAATACCATCAAGACCACGGTCCCTGAAAACAAGAAGGATGTACCTTCTACTTCATAACTAATTGATACTCTCTTTTTACACTGAGCACAATACATCACAAACATTGAGTTCAGAGCGTTAGGCCAACTGTCAGCTTCATCTGAAATACTTTATACCAGCATTAACCTCCTTAATGGTTACTACGCCTCTGCACTTCCAGCATTATTTCTGTCTAATCAATAATCTAGGTGTCAGTGTACTGTTTGGCCATTCCATGCAGTTTTACTTTCCTCCGACACCTTCTGTTCAGGCTGGAGCATTATAGGCTTTACATCATGTTTGCTACTGAACTACACATATATACAGGCATAAATTAACAATTCACATTCAATTTTCATTAAAAGATACTGAATGTTTCAAGCTTACCACAATTCATGGAAACAAACACAGATACGTTGATTAGCAATGAATTCTGGCACAAATACTGGCACAAATTCCCATCTGCTTATGTTCCAGGCTTTTATTTTAACAAAAATGTGAGCTGGCTTCAACGCACTGTTGCTTTATCAAGCTTATTTGAACTAGTGGTCTCGAACTAACGCTCCTAGGTGAGTATATCAGCGAGTCTGGCCAATGGAGCTACGTTTCGACAAGGGTTTGAAAAAATTTTAACTTCCTACGTCTCCCCTAACAACCAAATATAAGTATTTATAGTCCGACCAATCGTGTTTAGTCTTATATTTGTTGCGCTCCAATCAATTTGGAGTTTACATGGTAGGCTATTTCCGTACGCAAGGTTTTTTTCAAACACGTTATAAAAAAATTTTATGAGCAGAAATGATTTCATGCTGTCAGGCATCCCCAATATTTTATTTTGGTTATAACTTGTTAATTCCTAGACTATTTGCGTAACGTTTTACATATTCTTTGTCAGCAAACCCTAAGGAACCCAAATATACAAATTTAAAAGAGCTAAGTGGCTGCGTTCAAAATATGTATTTTCTAGGATAGTCGTGTAGTTGTTTTTTTATTTTTTATGTTAGAACCGCCACCTGTCCTGCTGTACTGTCAGACTAATGTCAGGATTTCGGACATAAAACAGTAGAATGTCAGGTTTTCCCAATAAGCGTTTCTCAGGTTTTAAAACCTAACTCTGGGAAGGGTAGTGAATTTATCACTGTCCGTCTGAAAAAAAAGTTAGTGCATGTGGCCTTACACGCGTGATAGTAGTAATTGTGTATCGCGCGACGCGTGTTGCATGCGTTCCTGATTTTCAGCCCTCCCTCTCTCTTTCTATTTGAGTCCATCTGTTCGTTCGTTTTGGTAACGCAGTATAATTAATGTTAGGATTAATTTAGGTCATTACGCAGTCTGCCTCTCAATGTTTTTCCAAGAAATACAGCACACGTTTCATTGAAGAAAGCGGGTAATAATATAGTAGGCTTTTACTATCAACGTGAAAGCGTTACAATTTGCAGACGAAGCATAAAACAAAGGGGATTTCGAGTACATTCCTTGTGACAGCACTGTTATTTTACCATTGCTCTTTTCTTTATTAGAATTTATTTGTTACGCTTTACATTTACCTTTTAATTTATATATGTGGATTAGAATATTCCACGACATACGTACACCTTCCAGGGTATCACCGGAACACCTGTGATCTACTTCGGCTGAATAAACAATTCAGGCTGGCGTACTACTAATGTACACTGAAATTTTTGTGGACATAACATTATATTTATCTTAATCAACACTTGGTGTTCTCAAGACAATTGTTCAAGTAAATACTTTAAGAATTAACATGATTCAACGATAGATAACTTAGTTACTTAAGTAAGTTTTAATTATACCAATGACAATTACATATTAGTTGTATTTTCATTACTCACTGTAACTCGACACTTATGTTTCATATTTATACACTAGGTGTTATGTATAATTTATTTTTATAAGTATGTAAATTATTTTCGTTTATTTTCCAATTAGGTAGGTATTTCACATTCATTGATACACATTACACTGGTATACACACATTTTGGTGCCTTAAATTTTATAGCTGTTCTTGGGTAATTTTGGGTTGCTGATTCCAAAAATGTAATCAAATTTTTTCTATCAGCTCTAGTTTTTGAGATAACTAAGAATGACCATATTAGTAGGGCAATTGTTATGTACAATCCTAGAGTTAGGTGCTATCAGTGGCATTTTGACTTTAGTCTGCATTCATATTATATGTAATTACTGTGCATATATTACCAAAAATGTAATAAAACTTTATCACTAGCACTTGTTTAGTCAACACGCAAAAAGGATCTTTTCGAGGACTTCCTGGAATGTGATATGCCCAGACAGTCACGCTTAAGGGTCCAACAGTAATCTGCCATCATGTGGGCATCCCAAAGTCCCTGGTATCTCTCTTCCATTGTTTTTATATCTTGGTGAAATCTTTCACCTTGCTCCTCACTAAAGTCGCCAAGATTCTCCGGAAATAAATGTAAATGGTTATGGAGGTAGTGCAATTTTATGCTCATGTTGCAACCAAGTTCACAAAAACTCGACAGCATGTTTCCAACTAATTCAGAATAATTGCTTTAAAGTTACCCAGAAAGTTTTGCACAACTAAAACAAATGATGACCAGGCTGTGGACTCTGTTTTGTTCATGGAATCAATAAAATTTGGATCGTTTATTAACTTTCTAATTTGAGGTCCATCACAAATTCCAGCTTTAAGTTTGTCTATACTCAATTCTGGAAACTTTCTGCATAAGTAATTAAAACAGGTACCATCTTTGTTCAGTGCCTCAACAAATTGCTTCATCAAGCCAAGCTTTATATGTAATGGTGGCAGTAGAACTCTTTTTCGATCAATGAGAGGCTTATTGACAATATTTTTTTCTCCAACTTTAAATTCATCCCTCAACGGCCACTGTTTCTTTGTCCAGTGCATATCTTTTGCCCTGCTATCCCACAAACATATAAAGCATGGATATTTGGTGAATCCCATTTGCTGGCCTAGCAAGAAGTTCATCATTTTAAGATCTACACAAACCATCCAGTTATGTTCTAAATACTTCAATTTTTCCAGAACTGTGCTTATTGTAGCATACTCCTCCTTCATTGTAGTAGAATGAGCAATTGGAATTGAGCCCTATTTGTTACCATTGTGTAAGAGAACACCCTTCAAACTTCTTTTAGAGCTGTCAATGAAAAGTCGCCACTCATCTGGTGTATAACTTACACCCATTTTGTTAACAAGACCTCCTACATTAGTACAAAACACAAGGTTGTTTTCTTTACAAAAGAATGGAATAAAACCTTGCTCTCTGCTGCGATAAAATGTAACCTTTGTTTCAGCAGTCAGTAATTTTTTTTCTTCCAATCTTGAAGCCAAAAGTTCTGAGGATTCCTTGGAGAGATACAGATCTCGGATTAGATCATTCAGTTCAAGCTGGTCCAAGCGTTGAGCATCTGAAAAATCATCTTCGAAATCACTATCACTGTCACTTGTCGTTCCACATGCCACTGCTGTCTCATCTTCTAGCAGGGAATCCGAAATCTGACTGAAAGTTGGAATTGGTATGTCATCTCCGTGTGGAACAGGTCGCCTAGCAGAATCTAAATCTGGATATTTCCACTTTTTGTGATTTTTTTCCATTAATTCCCTTAATATTCACAACACAGAAATAACAGTCATCATAGTGGTTCTTGGGCTCTCTCCAAACCATTGGAATTCCAAATTTTAAACATTTTCTTTTCCCACAAGTCCACTGTCGCAGGTGTTCAACACATGTTTTGCAAACAATATGAGGAGCCCAAGACTTGTCCTGGTCACCTAGTTTTACTTTAAAGTAAGCAAAGTATGCCTTTTTCACAAAAACAGTAATATGCTTCATATGTTCTTCTTTGAAAGTGTACTCTCCACAAATATAACAAAATAAATGTGGTGAAAGAAAACATGCTCTTCTTGAAGATGATGCCATTCTCTGTTAGAAGTGTAATAAAATAAGTAGCACACTAACATGCATGCAGTGGCTTAAAATCTAAAAAAGCAATTCTGGGAAGATTCTTGGAAAACTGAAACTGAGAGTAAACAAGCAGTTTTTTTTTTTTTTTGTAAAGGACTAGACAGCAATAGTTTTTTTTACATAGCCTTATATAGAAAATATTGTAAACAAAAAGTGCGCGCGCGGGCCCGTTTTTTTTTTTGGGTCACCCTGTATTAATGAAATACAAAAATGTCTGTATCTCAAAAACTAGAGCTGCTACAGACAAGTAAATGTGATATTTGGATTGAGCAGGCCTCATTTATGTACAATCAAGAGTAAAATGTTTGGCACCAAAAAAGATTTCTTCTTGGTAGGGCTGTGTTATCTATTGTTATCCTCAATTACTCTATTACTTTAATTACTTACTACTTCCTTTCATTTCTTTTCTTTCATGTGTATTTTCTCATGTGTTCTTTGTTTTTTTTTTTTTTTTTTGTCTTGGTTATTTTTCACACAATACTTTATTAATTTAATTGAAAAGAGTTACTTCTGTAACATTCACCACACTTGACATTCATACTTTAGTACATTAATTACTTAAAATAAATTTAATTGGTTATACTTTAGTACATTGATTAATTAACTACATCTCAGTTTAGTTAAGACACCTTTAGTTAATTAGATGATATTTTGCCATCCTTTCTTGACTGTTGACGTTTCGTTTCGTTAACTTAGTTATATTTCCCTTTATTATGTGACATTTTATGATAGTGACATCGACCTTAGACACTGTTTAACTCTAAACATGTATGGCCGTATGTTGTAAATTTTCGCGAGTATTCCGAATTTTAATTAGATTAATTACGTTGATATATTCAACGAATATTATGTTAAAAAATTAATATACCCGGTAATTAATTTTTTAAACCCGGTCGGTCGGAGGAATTGTTACGACATATTTAATTATGTTGGCCCACTTCAATTTGTTACCAGTTTAAAGTTACGCGCTAACGTATTGATGTGCCGCCGACATAAGATGCTTTGCACTTAGATATATTTCATTGAACGCAATTTTGTATAGTTGCCTATGGATAGGCGTGACGTAGTATATTGTTATGCTAACACATAACAACGATCTTTCTAGACCCTTTTATGATTTGACTCCGTCCCAACCAGACGTGATTTTCAGTACTCCCGGTATATTAATGTTTGCAGAGTTCTCCTCAACTAATGGCCAAGGGTCGGCCTTAGTATTAACGTATGCCGTATTGGAGCATCGTATTTTGATAAATAATCTTCTTTCAAGAAGCCATGCAGGGAGTATTTTGATTATAATTGTTAATCATATAATATCGCCAAAACTACGATTATCGTTACCGGATGACCGCCAGACGGCATGGCGTGTATAAAGGTCGGACACTTTGACGATACATAAACTAATCTAGGAGACCGCAACAATCCATATATTTATTGATGCCATGAATGTCGATGAGATGTATTCGTAAATAAAACGTGTAATAATTGTGGACTCGTAAAACGTACTGTTGTTGTCAACTTCATCAAGTTGAATTGGAATTTGAGATACTCACCATTCGCACTCAGCAACTATCAGCACAATTGCTCAATTGGAAGTTATTACAAATGAAGAAAACGCAAGCAGAAAAATAACATGAAACCACCTTTCACTCTTCAACAATCCGACTTAAACAACAGCAGAATTGATAAATTGTACTGTAGATAAGAGGTTGTGGAGATACGTGATCTCCTTCGCTACTAGGCATGGTGCTTGAAGTTATAATGAATATTTTCGCACATACACCCAGGCTGCTACGTTGAGGAGAGGTCCAATCAGGAGCAGAGTATCTTAGCTTTTCATGCCAAACAAACCATCATCCAGGTGTCTGACATTGGTAGGGTATGTTCCCATCCCTCTCATGTAGAACATTCTACACGATACCATAAGATATTCCTTTCAAACTCCATTACCCAATAGGGTCTTGCTACTTCCGTGGGTATTTATCATGTCTACATTTCAATACCTCATAGATCTATTACTGATAACATTTTTCAAGATGCTACTTTCTTGTAAAAGACCAGTAGGACGACCACAGCTGAGGTTCAAAGATGTGTGTAAGATAGACATTAAGTCACTGGACATAAATCCAGCAACCTGACAGGATGAAGCTGCTGACCGCACCAAGTGGCGATGTTCTCTATGGCACCACCTCAGATTGGACGAAAAGAATCTCTCACAGCAAGCTGAAGAGCAGAGAAAACATTAAAAGAATCACCAGGAAAATAAGCAGCTGGGGCTGTCACCTTGAGGGCACATTCCCAGAGTCAATTATGACTGAAGGGGCTATTATTATTACTTTCTTGAAATTATTTATCACACAAGGTCTGGGCAGAAGCGATTATGTAGCTTTTCGTGCTCCAAAATCGTACTGTTCGCATCTTAATCTTTAACAAGATTGACATTTTCCGACACGGCATATGCGAATTGACAACAGCTTCCACTACCTTCTGTCCATTCATACTGGAAGCTGTGAACAACATGGTTTGTGTATCTTTCCAGACAAAAATTATGGGTTAACTAAAGGATTGTTGCTCAGTGTAGTCTCTTACTCTGTCTGGAGCTTGCGATAAGCAAAAAGTCAATGTGGCAAGTTCACTGTGCGCAAACAGAAGTCAATGTTGTTTTAAAAATAGGTTCAGCAATCAGGTAAAATTAAGAGTGACAAATTAGAACAAAATGTGATAAGAAAACACTGAACTATGAAAGCGGAAACAACGTCATGAAGCGGGTGAAAAAGGAAAATAAGGGCACAGAAAAAAAAATATATAAGATGGCACAGTATCGTGGGATTTACTACCCTTGCTCTACAATGATGAAGCAACAGTGGCCAAACTTCAGAGCATCTACTGAGAGTCTTCAAATGTGTCTATGTTTAGCTAAAGATTACTCTTGGCAGAGATGTGAACTAAAGAATGGTGCTTCAATTCTAGGGAGCCTCATAGGAATTTAAGAAATCAAGTACTACTTCTGATAGAATCCAGACTGTGTACACTTTCAATCTTCCCTGACCTTCTATGAGCAGTAAGAATTTAGCTGGTTTTGATGAGCCTGCAACTGATTTAGATCAGTAAAATATTACTTCAATAGCTCTGTTATATGAATTTAAAATGACTAAGACATGTGGATGCTTCTTCTTCTTCTTTGATCCTTAGCCGCCGACCGTCAAAGCAGTCAGTGGCCATCACGCCTAGTGGCGTCTTGTAGGGCAACAACAAATTGATTCCACTTTGCTCGGTCGGTGGCCATCCTTCGTACAGTGTCCCAACTCTGGTTCATTCTTTGCATCTCAGCCTCCACAGTCCTCCGCCAGATTGTTTTTGGTCGGCCTCTCTTTCGTTTTCCTTCAGTGGTCCAAAGCATAGCTGTTCTTGTGATGGCATCGGGGTCTCTTTTGAGGACATGGACAACCCAGCTCTAGCGTCTGCCAGCTATGATGGTGTGCATGTCCTCTTGCTTGCTCCGAGTAAGCAGATCTTGGTTGGTGATGGTATTCGGCCAAAAGATTCAGTGAATTTTTCTTAGGCATGTTGTGTGAAAAGAGGACAATTTCGACATTTCCTTCTCTGTAACTCTCCAGCATTCCGCACCATAGAGAAGCACAGAAAGCACACAGCTCTGATATAATCTTAATTTTGTGCGTGTGCTGTATTGAGAGGACTTCCAGATGTTGTTTAGGCTAAAAAAGGCTGTTCTTGCCTTATTCATTCTGATGTTGATGTCTTTGCCTGCTCCGCCGTCTGGTGTTACCATGCATCCTAGGTATGTGAAGGTGTCTGTCTGTACCAGTTGCTGATTTCTTACTGATATGGGCTCAGGGCTGCTCACATTGAGCGTCATGACCTCTGACTTCTTTAAATTGATGTTCAAGCCCACCTGCTGGCTATACTTATTAAGTCTATCCGTTTTTTCCTGGATGTGTTGATGTGAATGTGCTGGTAGTGCAATGTCATCTGCATATTCCAGATCTTCCAATGTAGAAAATGTAGTCCATCTTATTCCTTTTGGACTGCCCTCTGTTGTCTGGCGCATCACCCAGTCTATGACTGTTAAAAATAGAGTGGTTGATAAGGGGCATCCCTGTCGTACTCCTGTCTTCACCTCAAAGGTTAGGTTGCTCTGCCCAACACTACACGTAAAGTTGGCATAAAGGCTTTTTATGCCATCACCGGTTTCAATACCTTGTCGAGGTATGGCGGCTTGCGTACCCTGATTACCCCCAGAGCTATGCCAGCGGGAGTTTTACTCCTGGAAGGTTCTACCAAGCTGGACAGGTTTGCGCGGGCAGGGGTCAGACGAAAGCAGACACCCTGGTTCTCCAGGTTGGGGGTTTTAGCATAGGGCTGACACCCCTGTCTATGTAAAAAAATTGAAGTTACGGAAACAACAACGAATAAACAAACTTTGCTGCGGGACGGATATCCGGAGTCTGAGGCTCGTATGACTGTCAGTGGTGAAAGCCGAATGTGGGTGCAGTTCACTCAAAATGACTAAATCAACTATACATTTGTATATATACAGATAACAAAATTAATAATCAATTATAGGTAACAATGTAAAATAAAAAGGAGTGGGGTGAATTAGAAATAATCTTTAAAGATTCATCACTGGTGATGATCTGGATATGGTGTTCAAAAAAGGAAAAGAGTTCACTCGGCAGCTCTGAATGGGTACTTAGCTGCCAGTAAGATGTCGGTTGGCTTCTGCTCCAGCCGATGCTTGTTCTCTGCAGGTTGTGGACTGGTTCTTCTTGTCTCTGGTAAAGTCTGGTGGCCACAATACGTAGTGTCGTGGGGTAATTACGAAGATGGTCCAGCGTCTTTTAAGACACGTCTGATGTTGATGTCTAACTTTGACAAAAGGCCATTTATACCACAAACGTGTTCCACAGACTAGTACCACCAACTGGTAGCACCGACGACTATCATGAAATAAAATAGAAACAAATACGCTCATGAGTATTGGGTTTCCTGATAGGAAAATCAGATGTCACCCCCACTTTCCATTCCACCATAACATTTGCATCAGAACTTTAGCCTCTCTGAGCATTAAGGGTATTAACGGTGAGCAGAAAACACTCATTGCAATTATATAAAACACGTTTACATTTACGTTTGCACTGGTTAATATAATAAGTGTGTAAATTTTTTTGTCATCATCCACTCCCTGTTGTGGTGAGATATCCGTGATACACCCCGCAAAATAAAGAAATACTACAGCGTTTAAATGTTTTCTAGGCCATAAAAAACAAATCAAGTGCAAAAATATGTAACTAACGATTTGAAATTGTGTCACTACGCCAAGTAAATTTACCACCCAGCCCGACATCCGTACCCTACCCCTCTTCTTAGTGTTTATGAACGAATGTCGAGAAAATTGGAAAATATTTGAATATTTCCACTATTACGTTAGAAAACCTGCCACTAAATTCTAGGTTTGACCTTGTTTTGAAGGCCAATACTACTAGATTTGAAAATAAACAGTTAGAAAATCTATTAATAACTATAGCCTTAGCAACGGTTACTAGGGCCATCGCAAAATGCACTAACGCAAACGCGTGGCTAAGATTTGAATTTTCAAAGGCCAAGCGTAAGGAGTTCCATCCCCCAAACACACCGCTCGCGTTCCCTTCCCAATATTTTATGACGAAAGCCAAAATAGTTGGCAGAAGAAAAGAAAAAAAAAACAACTTGTTACCTCGTCTTGAAACGGGAGAGAGGGGAAAAAGGGGAGCATTCAAATGACAAGAATCAAGGCTAACTTATGCGTTTGAAACTGGAACTAAAACCCAAAATTGTGCAGAGGTGAGGGGAAAGAGAGAAACTTAGATAAATTATAAAGAGGGTTAATAAAATGGATGTATTGAATTATAGCGATAATATTGTTATTAAAATACCATACTATTCCCTATAATAACTTATCTTGCCTTATAGAAAAGTATTTTGTTCAGAATAAATATAGCGACAAAATACATAGATGAAAACGATGAAGAAGAGTTAGATGAAAACTAGATAGGAAGATAGAGGCCAAAGGGCAGTTTAAGAATCACTTTTAAAAATTAAAATCGACCCAATAATAACCGAGATATTGTAGAAAATAAAAATTGAGAACAGACAGACGAACGCACTGAGAAACTGCTCAATTTTGAAAGTCTTCGAAAGTTACATTTTAGGGGACGCGTTTTTGAACAGTCAAATTTGCTTGACTCGTTTGATTGGTTAACGATAGTTTAGGAAAGGGGGGGGGGGGGATAAAACCAACGCGTTACCAGAATACGCTGCCACTTGAGAAAATTATTTCAACAGAGTAGATTAAGATCAGACGCATAGCAGTGTGACTAATGCCTTTGCGGTCTGGGCGACAGCGATCTGCACCTGTGCCATTGATTGCCAGTTAATCTTACTTTTGTGTGAAATATTTCATTGATTGCGGGTTATATTGCTTGTTACCAAGTTGGTGACAGGAACCCTTGTGAAGACTGAAGTGGAGGAAGAGAAAGCCTCAACAAAGTTGTATGCACACCATGCGAAAGTTGACGTTAAGGACTTGCTTATGGTAACACAAAACGCAAACGAGAGGCTGGCGTTTTGAAAATCAACTAGTGCCTTAGTAAGCGTTGTTAGGGCATATTTTTTTTTCCTTATCGTTAAGGTTTGAATAAAGTGGTTGGACATCTGCTAATGCACGCGATGAAACCCACCGCCTTGGACCCTCTCCGTCTTGGAAATTAAATCTAACATAAACACGATTGGCGACCGGCCAAACGCGTGTTTCAATTCTTAGAACAAGCGAGAGAGAGAAAAATATAAGGGGGGGGGGGGGGGGGGGGAAAATGGAGGAAAACCTAATGCTAGCGTATGCATTGTGAAAGTGAAACTAAGTCACCAGATTGGGAAGGGTAGCGAAAACGGTGGCAAAAGAAACATAGATGAAGTATTGTATTCTAAGTGAATAATAAATGAAAAGAAAGGACAGTTGACGACGGAAATGATAATACTTGGTTATTTTATTAATCATTAAGATATGTTATCATACCGTAGAGGAAAAGTATGTTATTTGAATAACTGAAGAAGAAAAATCGAAGATGAAAAATATGATAAAGAGAGAAATAAAAACATAAGGGCTAGATGACAGACAGTCGTCGGGTTAATAATTGCTTTTCCCCATTAAAATCGCTTAGATATTAACATAATTAACGTAGAAAATAAAGACAGAAAGACGAACATCTTGATATCCCCACCCAACTTTGAAAATCTTGGGGACGTTACATTTTTTGAACGTGTATTTTTGAAAAGAGAGTCAAGTCAGCGTACCCTAATCTGATTGGTTTATAGGAGCATAACTAAAGAGGGGATATAACGAACGTTTTGCTAACGCTTAGTTGCCACTTGAAGAAAAAACTTTTCAAATAAGGTTATCATCAGACACAAGGTTTTCATGACCATTTGTGGTGAAATTACAGTGATGCAACGTTAAAATTCCTCCATTTATAAAGATAATAGGTAAAATAACATGTAGGGATAAAAATAGTGGTAAGATACACTGATACATTCTCGCCCATGCCAGCGTTTTCTAGCGCCATTGAAACTAACTAGTTATAACATGCAGACTAACGACCTATCCTTTTAGACGGGGTGGAAACGGAGATAAAAGAAAAAAAATGTGACGCTCTGAACACGTGTTTGAATCTAAAGTCTAGAAGACGCAATTTGTAGTTTTTTAAAGAAAAAATTACGCCACTAGTTGACACAATGTAAGGAAATGGACAAAAAAACGACCTTAGCTCTTGTCAGAAACAGACGTATCTTGGACATTCTACGGTAAATAGTCGTTTTAGTTTGAATATAGCGGCAAAACGCCGTGAACGAAGGTACAAACACAAATTTCAAAACTAACCTTGAAAAAAGTAGGTTTTTTCTTAATAATAAATTTAGGAGAATAAAAAATAGCTAGTTTGATAGCCCATCTTTACCAGAGAAATAATATACTTTTAATTACACAGACGGACAGATAACACGGAAGATATTGACGAAAGACTGTATTGTTCAATACAGACTAGCCGACAGTTATTTGTGCATACTTCTCACAAAAATCACTTTTGACGCGTCCTTGAGCCTAACGCAGTAAAACAAACTGCATGTGGACAAGGGGCAAAAAAGGGAGGGTAGAAGCTAAAAATAACTTTGTCTCGAAATCGTATAAGTAAGTGGGGGGAAAATTTGTGTAGTTTTTTTGTAGTTTCGTCTAAAATCAAGTGTAATTTTGGGAAAAACCAAGTTAGGACGGACAGACCGACATAAAAATATTACACACTAGACAGAAACTGGACCTAAATTTGACATTTGTAGTTTAAATATTTGAACGGTAGTGGGGAAGTCCGCTGATTGGACGGAAGCGTCCATATTATAGAAAAAACAGTAGAGGCAATTGCCATTTTGTAGAAGACTGTCCAGTTACACAGTTCGTTAATGCTAGAAGAGTGATTTCCAGGAGATATTATATATTATCAGTGGGACGCCATAATATAGCCAGCAGCTCAGCTGAGTTTTGCTAGTACAACGTAACTGTGTTTTCAATTTTGAATTGTGGTAAGGAGAAAAATTCATTAACCCTTTTAAGTAACATTTAATATTTTGAGTGATTGATACTGCCATGTCATGAAAAATGATTACGACAAGTGAGTGCTTATTCTAGGTCCCCAGCGACAGTCCAGGGCCTAGAGGCAAACAAATAATATAGGAAAACATATCCAAGACTATAGAAGACAGATCTATATTTGAGATCAGTGGGAACATATCACCCACCTTATTGGATGGAAAAGGAGACTAATGAACATATTTCGGATGCAATGCAGTCATGGGAAACTGGTGCTATTTGATACCGCCTGGGTGAGATGTGTTGAGTCGGTCAGAGAGATCTGACCCGATCTTTGTAATTTTTTTTTGCTTTGTTGTGTGTAAAAATGGTGCAGTAGGCAGTGTGTTGACACATGGTAAAAATTTTGGTTTCAGAGTTTCTGGTCTGGCACTGCGCTAGTGCCAGATGCTTTGAAGAGGTCCAAGAGTGGATGCCTAAGAAGCCCATCGTTTTACTCCAGCACCTGTGAGGAGTGGGCCACTTGAATTCTTTACTGCATCGTCACAGACCAGATAAGTTGAAAACCTGGCCTGCTGTGGATTCATCAAACTTTTCCACAAATAAATAAATAAACAAAATCCTGGTGTATAAAAACTATACCTCAGTTCCATATTTCAAAGACAATGACTCGTGTAAACAGAGATCGGGTATGATGACACCACCCCGACTAGACATCCAGTGCTAGTTTTCCAAAGACACTGTAGTTATTGTTAATATTAACCAATGTAACCATATATCTTCTTCTTCTTCCATCCTTAGCCACCAACCGGCAAAGCAGTATGTGGCCAGTACGCCTAGTGGCGTCTTAGGGCAACAACAAATTGATCAATCTATCGCTGTTTCCACCACGCCTAGTGGCGTCTTTGTGGAACAAAAACAGACCAAACAATCTATCATTGTTTCCGTAATCAGATTGGTTGGCAAGCAGGTGATCAGCCCACTGTGCGAAGTTTTTACGGGATGGGGTAAACAGCCCCATGCCCATACCCTCCTTAGTCGCCTTTTACGACATGCGTGGTAGGGTGCAGTGTTACTATTCTTTGCTCCCCTTTCGGGCCCCGGTAACACACGGGTGTAACCATATATCTATGTAAAAAAAAATTTCATTTTGATTATGCAATATATATATATATGCACTTTTATTGATAAATACATATTGTTTCATATGTCCTGACCAGAAGAAAAGTTGGTTCAGGACTAAATAAATTCAAAAAAAGTATAAAATTTAACTTCTAAAGCCAGTGTTAGTTGATTTGATCATAGAGCTTATTATTATTAGACTTAGTGTTTACCTGTGTGTGTCTGTGTATTTAATTACCTACACATCACATTTTATTACCCTAGACATTAAACGTAGCTAACATACATAATAGCAGAATAAGTCTGTTTGAGGTCATAAGTGGTAGCAGAAAGGCATTCTGTAACTCACATAAACTTTTATCTTCAGGAGCCTTCACAGCTGACCTCATCCAGTACACTAGGTAACATAGCAACCACGCAATAACATCAAAAACCACTACAAATATTGGGTAGCTCTTGTCCCGGATTTAGGTTTACCAAAGATATTAGGGTCTCCTGGTCCGGGAATTAAACTATTGGGGGCATAAGTTGTATAAATTTAACAGTGTCCCTAAAATTAAAAGTGGAAAATAAAAGTTGATGATCTTCACAGCAAGTGGTAATTAATTAATTAGTATATTACCTTAGTAATTAGATTTTGTAATTTACCTTAGTCATTGTTAAATTGTGTGATATAGTATGGCAGATCTAGCCAAATTCAGATCGGCTGCTGTGCTGATGGCTAAGGAAATGAACATGGATGGTCAGGTTTTAATTCAATATGTGACGTCAGAATGTGACAAGTATATTGAAAGGGAAGATAGGAGGTTAGCTGAAGAGAAAAGGTTACAAATTGAGGCTGACAAAGAACTTAAGAGGCTGCAGATTGAGGCTGACAAGGAGGTTAGGGCATTGGAGGCAGAAGAAAAACGACAGCAAAGGGAGGCAGAAGAAAAGAGAATGACTGCCGAATGGGAGGCAGAAGAAAAGAGATTGACTGCCGAAAGGGAGGCAGAAGAAAAGAGATCGACTGCCGAAAGGGAAGCAGAAGATAGGAGATTGCAAAGGGAGCACGAGTTACGACTAAGGTAGTTGGAATTACAAGGCCATGCTCCGGAAAATGGTGCCAGCCCCTTTGCCTCAGATGCCACGCCTAGTCAGGGAGCCTCAACCTCAGCTATGGGGTTTCATTTAGACCATTTTGTTGAGAAAGACGATGACATAGAGGGGTACCTAAGTAGATTTGAACTATTGGCTACTACGTATGGGTGAGAGAGAGAGAGAGGTGGAGTCTCAAGTTATCCCAGGGGCTTAGAGGTACTTCTTATGAAGTTTTTGCTAAAATGAATAGAGACGACCAAGACAATTATGACATGCTAAAGCAGGCTCTGTTATTAAGATATGAAAAGAATGGTGAATTTTATCGTAAGAAGTTTAGAAATGCCAAACTGTTGTCTGGGGAGACATACCACCAATTCTCTGCCAGACTGGAAACCTATTTGGAGAAATGGACGGCTCTGGGGAAGACCCAAGATCTCAAAAAAATGATCATGATAGAGCAATTAAGAGAGTCCATGGCTCCAGACCTGAGAAAATTTCTCATGGAACAAGGTGCAGAGAGGTTGGGGGAGGTTTTGAATGTCGCTGAGAGGTATCAAGCAGTCCAGGCAGAGGTAGTTGGCTCTAAAAAGAAACATATATAAAATTTTAAAGCCCCACAGCACTTTAATAAATTTGATACCAGAGAACAAGGTAATAAAGGTAGGACAAACTTTGATAGGAAACGAAATGATTATCGTGATAGAAACTCACAGTTCAATGACCAAAAATATAATGAAAGAAAACCTTTTAACCAAGGAAAGATGTGGTGCAAATGGTGTAAGAAGGACAACCATAACACCGAATTTTGTAAAAGGAAACCTTCAAACATTGCTGCAATGAAATCGGGGAATCAGAGATTAAAGGTTAATCCTAATGGACAGCAGGAACCTTATCACCCCCCAGTTTGTGAGGATGTTATTTGTAATGGGGTCACCATAAGGTGCCTATATGATACAGGTTTGGATTATGATTCAGTTGTGAAGGCTAGCCTAGTGGACCCAAGTCAGTATACCACCGAAACAGTGGAAATACAAGGGGCGACTAAGGACATACCACTCATGACACTTCCCATCGCAAGGATAACAGTGAAAACTCGCTATGTGGAAGGAGAAATCAGAGCAGCAGTGATAGATGAACCAATCTACCCTCTGATATTGGGGTGTAGATACGTCTTCTTGGGGAATCCCGAGAGACCTGTGATCATGGCGACAGTGCAGACCAGGTCACAGTCAAAGGAGGAAGAAGGTGAACCTATAAATGCTCATCCAGAAGAGATGAGGAAGGCGCAGGCTGAGGATAGGACACTCAAGCCATGTTTTAAAAAATTGCCCAAATGCCACACACCTCCAAGCAAAGGAGAATATTTTATGAAGAACAAACTATTATACAGGAAGGCCGGAACTGGAACAAATGGTCACAACCAGCTGGTTCTTCCCACTTCATATAGGGAGAAAGTGATGGAACTAGGGCATGCGATTCCCTTCAGTGGTCACATGGGGATCAGCGCCACAGGACAGCGTATAGCTTGTCATTACTTCTGGCCAGGGATAACGGAAGATATAAAAAGATATGTCAAATCCTGTCCAGAATGTCAAAGGGTAGCTCCAAAGCATTGGGCTGCTCCTGCAACTCTAGGGGAAATGCCCATAGTGGGAACACCTTTTGAGAGGGTTGCAGTGGATATTGTGAGACCTCTCACTCGGACCAAGAGGAGGAACAGTTACATCCTTACTCTGGTGGACACTTGTTCTATGTGGGGAGAGGCGGTAGCCCTGCCATCAATTGATTCGAAACATGTGGCAGAGGCACTACTTACAATATTCACAAGATTAGGATTCCCGCATCAAATCTTGACTGATAATGGCTCACAGTTCAAGGGGAAACTAACGGAAGAAGTTTTTAAGCTATTTCAAGCCAGACACTTTCATTGTAGTCCGTACCATCCACAAGGGAACGGCCAGGTAGAGAGGTTCAATGGGACCCTCATTTCTATCCTGAGGAAGCTGGCACCTGAGAAACCTGATATGTGGGATCAATTTCTGCCCGCTGCGTTGTTTGCGTATCGGGAAGTACCACATAGTTCAACCGGGATGGCACCCGCAACCCTGTTATTTGGGAGGCCAATAAAAGGTCCATTAGAAGCATTATTAAGGACCTGGACAGATGAGAAAGCAGAAGAGACTGTTACTTCATCATATCAATATGTGAACGAGCTGACCACTCGCCTGAAAGCTGGATGGAAACTGGCAAATGATAATTTGAGACAAGCCAGGAAGAAACATGCAGCTTATTTTAATAGGAAAGCAAAGGACAGAGAATTAGCTGTGGGAGAGAAAGTGCTTCTTCTACTACCCGGCAGCCAGAATAAGTTGCAAATTGGATGGCAAGGTCCATATACGGTTCTAGAGAAGGTGTCTAGAACAAACTATAAAATTGACAAAAAGGGGAAGGAGAAAATATATCATGTGAACCTTTTAAAGAAGTATCTGGACAGACCAATCCAGGAAGGCACCCCCTTACTGACCTTGACTATCGCAACTGAAATGAAAAAGGAACCACTCACCTCACATGAATACCCATTACACCCCTGTGAGACAGCCGCACAGGTAAAAGTCAGTAAGCACCTGACTAAAAATCAGAGGGAGAAAGTTCAACAGGTTCTGGAGGAACATACGGATGTATTAACAGATAAACCAGGACATACAAATTTGCTACAGTATGACATGATGCTGGTAGACTCAACCCCAATCTGTATGAGAGCCTATTCTGTTCCGTTCGCTAAGGAGAAGGCATTGAAAGAGGAGATAGATTATTTGTTGAAAGAAGGAATTATTTCTCACAGTGAATCTTCTTTTAGCTCCAGTGTAGTTTTGTTGAGGAAACCGTCTGGGGAACATAGACTGTGCATAGATTACAGGAAACTGAATGCTGTCACAGAAGGTCAAGTGGATCCATTACCGGACACAAAACAGTTATTTGCCAGATTGAACAAGGCAAAATACTTTTCGAAGGTGGATCTTAGCAAAGGCTATTACCAGATTCCAGTGAAGCCTGAAGTTAGACCTTATTTAGCTTTTAGCACATCGGAAGGACATTATGAATTCAACATGCTACCATTCGGATTGAAAAATGCTCCGAGTGTATTTTCTAGGATGATGCGCAAATTGTTTGATCCCTTGAATAATCCATGTATCACAAATTTCATGGATGATATTCTCATCGCCACAGAAACATTTGAAGAACACATTAACTCTCTGAATATGTTATTTGATAGGCTCAGAGAAGCGAACTTAACTGCTAGACCAACAAAATGTTGTATTGGATGCAAAGAGTTGGAATTCTTGGGACATACTGTGTATCAGGGTAACATGACCCCTGACCCCAAGAACTTGGAAAAACTGCAGAGAGCACCTAGACCGCAAACAAAAAAAGACGTGCGATCATTCGTGTCGTTATGTGGGTTTTACCAAAAATATATCAAAAATTTTAACTCTATATGTGCTCCTCTGACTGATCTGACTCGCAAGGGAAATCCAGATAAAATTGTTTGGTCAGCGCAATGTGAATTGGCATTTCAAGAGTTAAAGGAAAAAACTCACTAGCAAGCCTATTCTCAAATTGCCTGATTTGACTCAGGACTTTGTGGTGAGAACAGACGCAAGCAATGTAGGCCTGGGGGCTACTCTGTTGCAAAGGTCCTCTTCACCCAATGGGGAACTGAACCCAGTCGCTTATGCAAGCCGCAAGTTGAACAAAGCGGAACAAGGATATTCCACAAGCGAAAAAGAATGTTTAGCGTTAATCTGGGCAATAAAAAAGTACCAAATCTATCTGTATGGTAGGACTTTTGTGGTCCAGATAGATCACCAGCCTCTCGTGTTCTTATCTCAGGCCAAGCATGAAAATGCAAGATTGTTAAGATGGTCTTTATTGTTGCAACCATATCAGTTTAATATTGAATATATCCCGGGGTCACAGAATGTCGGTGCAGATTTCCTCAGTAGGCACCCCTGTGATCAAAATTAGAGTAGTTGGCAGGCGTGAGGAGTTAATTTTATCTATGTGTATCACTGGGTTTGGAACTTGCATTAGTGCATGTTCTCAAGTGGGGAGATGTGTGGTGAAATTACAGTGATGCAACGTTAAAATTCCTCCATTTATAAAGATAATAGGTAAAATAACATGTAGGGATAAAAATAGTGGTAAGATACACTGATACATTCTCGCCCACGCCAGCGTTTTCTAGCGCCATTGAAACTAACTAGTTATAACATGCAGACTAACGACCTATCCTTTTAGACGGGGTGGAAACGGAGATAAAAGAAAAAAAATGTGACGCTCTGAACACGTGTTTGAATCTAAAGTCTAGAAGACGCAATTTGTAGTTTTTTAAAGAAAAAATTACGCCACTAGTTGACACAATGTAAGGAAATGGACAAAAAAACGACCTTAGCTCTTGTCAGAAACAGACGTATCTTGGACGTTCTACGGTAAATAGTCGTTTTAGTTTGAATATAGCGGCAAAACGCCGTGAACGAAGGTACAAACACAAATTTCAAAACTAACCTTGAAAAAAGTAGGTTTTTTCTTAATAATAAGTTTAGGAGAATAAAAAATAGCTAGTTTGATAGCCCATCTTTACCAGAGAAATAATATACTTTTAATTACACAGACGGACAGATAACACGGAAGATATTGACGAAAGACTGTATTGTTCAATACAGACTAGCCGACAGTTATTTGTGCATACTTCTCACAAAAATCACTTTTGACGCGTCCTTGAGCCTAACGCAGTAAAACAAACTGCATGTGGACAAGTGGCAAAAAATGGAGGGTAGAAGCTAAAAATAACTTTGTCTCGAAATCGTATAAGTAAGTGGGGGAAAAATTTGTGTAGTTTTTTGTAGTTTCGTCTAAAATCAAGTGTAATTTTGGGAAAAACCAAGTTAGGACGGACAGACCGACATAAAAATATTACACACTAGACAGAAACTGGACCTAAATTTGACATTTGTAGTTTAAATATTTGAACTGTAGTGGGGAAGTCCGCTGATTGGACGGAAGCGTCCATATTATAGAAAAAACAGTAGAGGCAATTGCCATTTTGTAGAAGACTGTCCAGTTACACAGTTCGTTAATGCTAGAAGAGTGGTTTCCAGGAGATATTATATATTATCAGTGGGACGCCATAATATAGCCAGCAGCTCAGCTGAGTTTTGCTAGTACAACGTAACTGTGTTTTCAATTTTGAATTGTGGTAAGGAGAAAAATTCATTAACCCTTTTAACTAACATTTAATATTTTGAGTGATTGATACTGCCATGTCATGAAAAATGATTACGACAAGTGAGTGCTTATTCTAGGTCCCCAGCGACAGTCCAGGGCCTAGAGGCAAACAAATAATATAGGAAAACATATCCAAGACTATAGAAGACAGATCTATATTTGAGATCAGTGGGAACATATCACCCACCTTATTGGATGGAAAAGGAGACTAATGAACATATTTCGGATGCAATGCAGTCATGGGAAACTGGTGCTATTTGATACCGCCTGGGTGAGATGTGTTGAGTCGGTCAGAGAGATCTGACCCGATCTTTGTAATTTTTTTTTGCTTTGTTGTGTGTAAAAATGGTGCAGTAGGCAGTGTGTTGACACATGGCAAAAATTTTGGTTTCAGAGTTTCTGGTCTGGCACTGCGCTAGTGCCAGATGCTTTGAAGAGGTCCAAGAGTGGATGCCTAAGAAGCCCATCATTTTACTCCAGCACCTGTGAGGAGTGGGCCACTTGAATTCTTTACTGCATCGTCACATACCAGATAAGTTGAAAACCTGGCCTGCTGTGGATTCATCAAACTTTTCCACAAATAAATAAATAAACAAAATCCTGGTGTATAAAAACTATACCTCAGTTCCATATTTCAAAGACAATGACTCGTGTAAACAGAGATCGGGTATGATGACACCACCCCGACTAGACATCCAGTGCTAGTTTTCCAAAGACACTGTAGTTAGTGTTAATATTAACTAATGTAACCATATATCTATGTACAAAAATTTCATTTTGATTATGCAATATATATATATATATATATGCACTTTTATTGATAAATACATATTGTTTCATATGTCCTGACCAGAAGAAAAGTTGGTTCAGGACTAAATAAATTCAAAAAAATTATAAAATTTAACTTCTAAAACCAGTGTTAGTTGATTTGATCATAGAGCTTATTATTATTAGACTTAGTGTTTACCTGTGTGTGTCTGTGTATTTAATTACCTACACATCACATTTTATTACCCTAGACATTAAACGTAGCTAACATACATAATAGCAGAATAAGTCTGTTTGAGGTCATAAGTGGTAGCAGAAAGGCATTCTGTAACTCACATAAACTTTTATCTTCAGGAGCCTTCACAGCTGACCTCATCCAGTACACTAGGTAACATAGCAACCACGCAATAACATCAAAAACCACTACACCATTGCCTTTGCTGTTCTGGCCGGTGGCGATCTCAGCTTGAACCATTTGATCGCCAGTTAACCTATTATTTGTGATTAATTCATTGATTGCGGTAAGATAAACATTATTATTGATATGTATATGTATTATTAATATGTATATGCATTATGGATGTGTAGAGGCTCACATAGATAGGCGCCAAACCACAAATTTGTGGTGTGTGACATTTGCCATTGTGGAAGCTTAAAACTTCTTAGAAAAGCCAGGCATGCCTAAGTAGAATTATGGAGCAAATGAAAATCCATATGGTTTGAAAATTGATATATCTATTATTATGACTGAAAGACCAGCAAACCACTGGCCGTCTTCAGGAAGTCACAGTGTTTCACATGACTTGGTAAAATAAATATAATTTTATATGAAAGGAATGTATCAAACTGATGAGATTGAAGATTTCCTGAGTATGAAGCTGTCACAAAATAAGATAGGGACGAAAGCTAATTTCTTTAGCACAGGAAGCTGATTTTAAACTGTTTAATGATGTGTAATTGTTAGATGTGGAGAGAGTTATGTATGAAATACTTAGGAGGCCTTAATCCTCTTATTTGCAGGGTTGCATCCTATAACACTCAGTGTGCCACAAAGTATTATTGGAGCTGCAGAGTTCGAGGCAAAAGTGTTTCTTTGCCTATATCCTGAAGCAAGTGTGCTGAAGCAGTCTCAAAATCTCACTGTCGTGACGAATGTACTGTTGTTGAGAAAGTCATCAAATTTCTCAAGGAAATTCAGTTAAGCCAACCCTTCTACGGGCTTAATGAGTGTTCATTTAACATTAACTCTCCACTATTGCAATAAAACAGTTTATAAAGTGATGAGACAATTCGTCCCTCATAATCGTGACCAGTCATAGAACCTAGAGCTTCACCAGGGATTTCCATATTAAAAACATTTACATATTGACAGTTAAGGACAAGTTGTCCTATAGACTTAATTAATTAACTGTAAATATATTTCATTCCATTTTGAGTTTAAACATTCCTGTACCCAAAAAGATTTGTGGTACAGGAAATTAAAAATTGTAAAATACTATTCTAACTTTAACCACTGACTTGTTTAATTACTTTTCATTGAGTTAAATTGTGTTTGTTGTCATACACTCACCATTACATTTACATTACCCTAGACACCTAGCCATATTGACACACAGACACCAAAAATATAAAATAGACTCAAAATATATCGCAGATTGAGGTCGTAGGGTTGTGGCAGTCAGGTACCCTGAGAACATCATCATCAACTGTTAGACTCAGGGACTTGCATAGCTGACCTCACTCTGTAGACAAATAATATTGATCTTGTGTAACATCAAAACCCACCACAGGTTCTCCAGCTAATCTGCAACAGCTCGAAGCTGCTCTTACATGTGAATGGGACTTGATTCCCCGGAATTTCCTTCAGAGACTTGTGCGTTCCATGCGGAGCCGCTGCCAAGCTTGTTTGCAAGCACACGGTGGACATACCAGATACTGAGGATGGTGTAAATGAATTTTTTAATGGTTGCATTTTTGGTTTTCTCCCTTGCCTGCACAGAATGCAATGAATTTCATAACAATCAAATGTACAAATTAATGACCAGCATGGATTCATAGGAAAATGAATAAAGATTCCAAATATGTAAACTTGGAAACACTTATATTTACATTTCACACTCTGTTCCTGGATTATACAGGTGGTGCGTTTTTAATGTGCTTCAGCATATATATATATATATATATATATATATATATATATATATATATATATATATATATATATATATATATATATATATAAACAATAAACAATTTATACCATTTAAAGGTTATACCAACTATCAGATATTTCAGCTGGGATTATAAAATGTTAAAAGTCGTCCACGAGGGAGTAGTTAATTATTGCGGATAAAAGTAAAATATAAGGATGGAGGTTACAAAACAATTTTGTTCCGACATCATTTATGACAGAAGCGTTCCTAAGTGGGTGTTTGTATACGTGACGTCAGGGCCGTAGATAGGACTTAATATGGGTGGGGGGGGGGGGGGGCGGGGGGGGGGTTATAAAAAATGTTCGGTGCAAATCATGTTTGGTACAGTATAATTTCCCCACAGATGTTTTTCACCGAACCCTAAGAGAGGGAAGGTTGGGGGGGGGGGGGGGGGGTGTTTGAAACCCCCCTCCCATGTAATGTCACACTTCGTCACAAAATCTTTGACCACCCCATCTTCTCTCCTCCCCCCCCCTTTTTTTTCACTGCATGATGTTATATGCGGACGACCCCTAACTTCATAGCCTGTCAATCATAAATTAACGTTTGTCGTCTTGTTAGAACACAGATGTAGGTCGCATCCAAGATACAGTTTTATCTTTATCATTATGAATGTCAAAAGGCTGTACTTGAAAACCTCCTCCAGTTGCGGTGTTAGACTCGCCGTCCTATTTTGTGTGGCCGTGGGGTGTGTATATGCTTATTGTATCACTCAAGTCAGGAATACTGGTATACTGCCACAGGTATTTATTCTTGATCATAATTGTAACCAAGTTCGTTCCAAAATTCCTCTGTGGTGTTTAATATTGTGTGACTTTTATTAGCATACTCTACGTTCACTATTCTTGTCCTTTCTCCTTGTAAGACGTATTACTATTTGTGTGTTTGGTTTTTTTTCCCATTCATACGTTCACTATTTACTGTAAAACTTTCAACATGAGGTAGGCAAGAAAGTCTTCAGGATCCATTAAAACAGTTTATTATTATATACAATCCAGACAAAGTCACTTGCATGCATTCATTTTACAAATCCTCATAAAAATGTGTCTTTGTGGTTATTAATAGGCTATTTTCTCCCTGTATCCTATCCATGTTGGGGTAAGTATTTTGACTTAGTTCCTGTTCGATTACTTCTTAGATTTATCCGACTCAGGAGTAAATGACAGTAGAGCCTCTACCTTTTTAATGATTTGCGATAATTTGACTTTAAAGAGCTCCGTTTCATTTCTTATAACTTCAGCTAGTCCTTCCGACATTTAGGCATTTCTGGCCTAACTAGGTTTTATTTCTGAAAAATGAAAAAGTCATTCGAAGCTGTACTTATTGATAAATAGGAACTTCCAACATTAAAAACAAACCATCTGCTTTACAGAGTTGATATCTTGATAACTTCAAGACCAGCAGTTATACGTCCGTACAAACTGGCTACTGGGGATCAACTGATTTTGCATATCGAAATTTTCCTTCGTAAAAGTGGTGCGCGCTTTTACAACCTTTCCGGTTGGTCAGTCTAATAATTCTTTATTTATTTTATTGGATCTTATATGCCTACCGATGGAGTGTCTCGGCTATTCCGATTTACGTCATCGGTTGCAGAGCAACTCCCGCCAAAAATTAGCGTTGAGTCGCTATTTAACCTAGTTTCAGTTGCAATCTGATAACTGCGTATCTCGAGTCTATTTCAATAAAACCTCGTAACTATTCTTCCTAATCTAATTGATAACTATTAGCACGAATGATGCTATGATATCAGTAGTAGGCCATCCGGTGACATTTGCATTGTAATTTTTTGCTGAAATATTTATCAATGTTATCGCATATGTTCACATCACGTCACTCTTGATCTTTGATTCTCCCACCTCCCATATCAAATACACATTTCTACTCTTTAAGCTATGACCCGTATTTTTTTTTTAATCTATAAAATATTGTCCAAGTATCATTGACATAGATGAATCAAGGCCGAAACATCTTTATTACGACGTTTAGTGTGTACCACAGCGGCTTTCAAGCAATAATTAAATTGTAGTAGTAGCAGCCATTTCAATCATGACTGACTAATGGAATGCGCAACCTGAGGTGATAGTATGTCTTCAAGACAATAATATAGAACATTTCTTGTTAAAATGTAAGAGGTATGAACAAATGAGAATACCAGTATTAGATTATTTGCAAGCATCCAATTTACCTATAAATATAGAAGAGGTGTTAAGAGTAGACAGACCTAGGGAAATGCATACCGGTAATACAGTCAAACAGTATTTAACAAGGACAAAAGTTAATATATAGTGGCTAGGAATGTGAAGGTCTGATGCTGTTATTACAATGCTTATGACTTTTAACAGATGAAAGTCAATTAATTATCTGTTAAAGTCAGTTACATAACTGGAACCACCAGGCCTTTACACCGCTTCACTTTAATATTATTCTTGTTCAGAGTTTCTTCTTGGTTTTGTTTGTTTTATTTATTTATTTAATGTATAAGCACAATTGTTATTGTCCCTATTTACAATGATTTGACAAATGTGATGCCACTTTCTCATATCGGCAGTTTTTCATATTACTTGGAATTGAAAACAATATATTTCCTAATTATAACCCATCAGAGGTTGAACGGGATATTTTTCTTCATTAATTTAAAAAAAAAAAAAAAAGGTGATAGCCCTAGCTGCTTTTTTTACATGGTGCTCCTTTCTGCTTGTTGTGAGAGCTTCTTCCTTTCTGCTTGTTGTGAGAGCTTCTTTTCGCGCAATCTGAGGTGGCTCCATAGGGAGCATCGCCAATTGTTGCGATCGACAGCTTCATCCTCCTCCCGGGTGAAACTGGAGTATCCTCTCCCGGGTGAAACTGGAGTATCCTCTCCCGGGTGAAACTGGAGTATCCTCTCCAGGGCTCGAGCTTGGGTACAGTTATATGGAGATCAAGCTGTTGCCCAGGCAACACATTCCTCCTCTCCACGTAGCTGGTAGGTCCAAAGGAACGACAGTAGCTGATACAGCTTGGTACCAGCCATGTCGAATCAACACTAGACTGCATTAGGGATCACGAGCCATATTTACCCGAAATACTTGTTTTTGTCGACGGTTGTTTATTTAGTATTCACAGTTAACACCTATACCTAGAGGCCATAACTGTGGAACATGTGCTGAGAATAGACAGAGAATTACACTACTACTACTTAGTCGTTCCCCTTCTACCGTGAGGTGTAGAGGTTTGGAAGAGAGAGCGCCAGACCATTCTATCAGCTGTCTTCTTCCTGGCCTGGTTCCAATCCAGTCCCCGGTCCCTCAAAGACCGCCCAATGTTGTCCTCCCAGCGGACCCCGGGTCGCCCCGGAGGTCTGGACCCCTGGCTCTCCGCTTCCCACGCCCGTCGCGGCAGCCGATCTTCTCCCACTCTGCAGACATGGCCAAACCATCCTAGTTGGGACTGTTCCACCTGGGTCTGCAGCGGATGGGACCTTAGGCCCTGACGGATCGTCTGGCTGCGGACCATGTCTCCTCTTGTCACCCCAACCACCCCCCTCAGACACCTCACCCCCGAGATCTGGATCTGGCCCCCGTGGGCTGTAGTCATTGCCCACGACCCGCATCCACATGTCAAGACTGGGACACAGGTGGAGCGGCACACAGCCATCCCCGTCTTCCCACCAACCTCTTTCTTGCTGAGGAATCCACGATTTATGGCCTGAAAAAGTCTCCCAGCCGCTGTTTTTCGAGTGGCCAACTCTTCTTTGATGCCTCCCTTTCGGTCTATAATAGCTCCGAGATATTTAAAGTGGTCGACCTGCTCCAGGACCTGTTCTCCCAACTTAATCTGATGTTTTCTTTCTTCTCGTGATATCACCATGGATTTTGTTTTAGAGCTGCTTATGACCATCCCTCTCTTCTCCAGCTCTTCCTTCCAGACTTGCAGGTTGGATTGGAGATGTGCCTCTGATTTAGCAATCAGGGCAACATCAGCAGCATGTGCCAGCTCCTAGACCTGTCTCATCTTCCAGTACCCCACTGAATACTTTCTTGTTCTCTCCTTACATGCCTTGATGACATCGTCCATAAGGAGTATGAAGAGGTAAGATGATAGGATATCACCTTGTCTTACACCAGTGGTGGTCCTGAACTCTTCTGACTTATGGTTTGCTGTCCTCACATAATTTCTGCAAGACTTGTAGAAGCTCTGTATAGCATGAATCAGAGGTGCTGGAATATTCTTCCTTGCCAAACAGTCCCAAAGTTTGCTCCAGGGGACCCTGTCAAACGCCTTTTCCAGATCTATGAAACAAAGATGGATCTCACTCTTATACTCAAGGGCCTTTTCACTCAGCTGTCTGAGTGTGAAGATTAGGTCTTGAGTACTTCGGTTTGCTCGGAATCCGCACTGGACCTCATCCAATTGTGGCTCAGCTAGGCGTCGGAGTCTCTGCTTGTGGTGAAGTGGGATGTTATAAATATTTATAGGGGACTTAGTGTACTGACTGAGATCAGCTGTGAAGGTATCTATATCTATTAAGAGTAGTGTATTATAGATAACCTTACTTGCTACCACATATCTATATATCTCAGTCAGAATTATTCTGGAATAGTGTGATGACTACGTTATGTGTCTAGGGTATGTGTATGATGAAGTGTAAGTCACAACAACAGACAGATAAACAATTTAATTTAATCCACTACTCTTGACAACACTGGGACACTCACATACATATAACACTCTAAAGGATATCTTAAGGAGTCACTGATAACTTTTCAAATAACAATATGTATTCATTGCTGATATGAATGAATATGTGTCCTGATTCAATTACAAAGGAACCAGGAATCACAATCAATTTTAATTACAAGTATATGTACAGAATTTATCAATATGAATATTGTAGTGACATATATTTTTAAAAATATCCTATGTGTGTCAGTTGTGTAGTGGTAATATGAGGTAATACTGGTTTTGTTTTGTTCAAGCTCTGTTGGTATTTGTCATCATGACTTCAATAGTTTGTCTTTAGGGACTAGTATTGGAGATGTTCTCAGTTCCTGATATTAAGACAATTAAATTCCCCTCTTAAGGTGATTTTTACAAAGTCATTTCAAGATGTGGGGACATAATGTTGAGCTCAGCTGGCCAAGTCAGCTTATCTTGAGTGATGGCGGCAGGAAAGGACTCCTCTGCTCGAATTCTCCTCTGGGCTATGGAGACACCTCACTGATAGCTAAATGGACCAAGGAGTATGCTGTCCGACTCTGGATTCAGCAAAGCTCTGACCAGGTGCTGCTCAGTACCATCAAGACCACGGTCCCTGAAAACAAGAAGGATATACCTTCTACTTCATAACTAATTGATACTCTAGTTCTACACTGAACACAATACAACACAAACATTGAGTTCAGAGCGTTAGGCCAACTGTCAGCTTCATCTGAAATACTTTATACCAGTATTTACCTCCTTAATGGTTACCACGCCTCTGCACTTCCAGCATTATTTCTGTCTAATCAATCATCCAGGTGTCAGTGTACTATTTGGCCATTCCATGCCGTTTTACTTCCCTCCGACACCCTCTGTTCAGGCTGGAGCATTATAGGCTTTATCTCCTGTTTGCCACTGAACTACACATATATATACAGGCATAAATTAACAATTTACATTCAATTTTCATTAAAAGATACTGAATGGTTCAAGCTTACCACAATTTCATGGAAATAAACACAGATACGTTGATTAGCAATGAATTCTGGCACATTTACTGGCACAAATTCCCATCTGCTTATGTTCCAGGCTTTTATTTAACACAACCATGAGCTGGCTTCAACGCACTGTTGCTTTATCAAGATTATTTGCACTAGTGGTCTCGAACTAACGCTCCTAAGTGAGTATATCAGCGAGTCTAGCCAATGAGGCCACGTTTCGACAAGTGTTTGAAAAAATGTTACCTTTCTACGTCTCCGTAACAACCAAGATAGTATTTATAGTCCGACCAATCGTGGTTCGTCTTTCATTTGTTGCGCTCCAATCAATTTGGAGTTTACATGGTAGGCTATTTCTGTAACGCAAGGTTTTTTCAAACATGTTATAAAAAAATTTTATGAGCAGAAATGATTTCATGCTGTCAGGCATCCCCAATATTTTATTTTGGTTATAACTTGTTAATTCCTAGACTATTTGCGTAACGTTTTACATATTCTTTGTCAGCAAACCCTAAGGAACCCAAATATCCAAATTTAAAAGAGCTACGTGGCTGCGTTCAAAATATGCAATTTCTACCTCCTGTTTCGAAGATGTGCTGTCTGGGTACTGTTATGTTTTCAACCGTAAACCCATCTATTGTTATCTTTCCTAATAAGCGTTTTTTGTGATTTTAAAACCTAACTCTGGGGAGGGTAGTGTATTTTATCACTGTTCGTCTGAAAAAAAGTTAGTGCATGTAGTCTTACACGCGTGATGGTAGCATTTGTGTATCGCGCGACGCGTGTTGCATGCGTTCCTGATTTTCAGCCCTCCCTTCTCGCTATCCTTTAGTCCATCTGTCTTTTGATCTTGGTAACATAGTGTAGAAAAAGACATGAATGGAATTTAAAATTTAGGTCAACTTGCATATTTCAAGGTTTTTCTTAGAAAGGCAGCACATTTTATTGTGTGTTTGGGAAACGCGTGTATGTTGCAGAAGGCCTTTAATATCAACGTGAAACGTTACAATTTGCATACGCAGTAGAAAACAAGGGGATTTCGAGTACAGTCATTGTGACAGCACTGTTATTTTTCCATTGCTCTTCTCTTTATTAATTTTATTTGTTAGGCTTCATATTTACTAGATAATTTATATATGTGGATTAGAATATTCCACGACACCTCCCCTCTTAAAACAGACATTATATGTCAGTCCTTTATTCTATATACACATAGAGAAATTTATTATTAGTTCTGGGGTTTACGGTGATTCTCATCACACGGATGGCGGCTTAGAAAATCCGCTCCCAAATTGGTTTTTCCAGATATATACTCAATGCTAAAATTATATGGAGCCAAAAGTAAAGACCATCGGAGTAACCTGGAGTTCTCATGCCTAGCCTGTGCTAGAAACGATAACGGTTTGTGGTCTGTTTGCAACTTAAATGCCTTCCCATATAGATAAATATTGAATTTCTTTATTGCCCATATTACTGCAAGACATTCCTTTTCGCTAGTTGAGTAGTTGATTTCAGCTTTATTCAACTTTCTGCTAGCATATGCCACTGGGCTTAATTCCCCATCCAATGCATCTGATTTCTGTAGTAGAGTTGCACCTAACCCAATATTACTTGCATCCGTCCTTACTATGAATTCTTGACTTAAGTCAGGTAATTTTAAAATGGGTTTACTTGTGAGCTTTTCCTTCAATTCTTGGTAAGTCATTTCACATTGTGGTGTCCATGTAATGCGATCTGGATGTCCTTTACGTGTCAATTCAGTTAACGGTGCACATATGGAATTAAAGTTTTTGATATACTTCTGGTAGAAACCACATAATGAGACAAAGGATCTCACGTCCTTCTTGGTTTGTGGTCTCGGGGCTTTCTGTAGTTTCTCTAAATTCTTTGGGTCAGGGGTCATGTTTCCCTGATAAACTGTGTGTCCCAAAAATTCCAATTCTTTACATCCAACGCAACATTTGGTTGGTCGGGCTGTTAAATTTGCCTCCCTAAGTCGATCAAACAGCATGTTCAGAGAGTCAATGTGTTCCTCAAAGGTTTCTGTTGCTATAAGGATATCATCCATAAAATTGGTTATACAGGGATTATTCAGAGGATCCAATAATTTTCTCATCATTCTAGAGAAGACACTAGGCGCATTCTTCAATCCAAATGGCAATCTATTAAACTCATAGTGTCCTTCTGAGGTACTAAAAGCTAGGTATGGTCTAACCTCAGGCTTTACTGGAATCTGATAATATCCTTTACTCAGATCCACTTTTGAGAAATATTTAGCTTTATTTAGCCTGGCAAACAGCTGATTTGTATCCGGCAATGGATCCACCTGTCCTTCTGTAATAGCATTCAGTCTCCTGTAATCTATACAGAGTCTATGTTCTCCAGAGGGCTTCCTTAAGAGTACAACTCCGGAACTATACGAAGACTCACTGTGCGAAATAATTCCTTCCTTCAATAGATAGTCTATCTCTTCCTTCAAAGCTTTTTCCTTAGCAAACGGAATCGAATATGGTTTCATACAGACAGGTGTGGAGTCTATTAGTTTCATATCATATTCCAATAGGTTTGTATGCCCTGGTCGGTCTGTTAACACCTCTGCATGATTATTTAGAACCTGTTGCACTCTCTCTCTCTGAGTTTTCGTTAAATGTGTACTGATTTTCACCTGTGCTGCTGTCTCACAGGGGTGTAATGGATATTCAAATGATGAAAGTGGTTCCTTTTTCATCTCCATGGCGATGGACAAGGTCAACAAGTGTGTCTCTTCCTGATGTTCTCTTTCCAAATATTTCTTCAGGAGATTCACATGATAGATTTTTTCTTTCCCCTTCTTATCTATCTTATAATTTGTTCTAGATACCTTCTCTAAAACTGTATATGGACCCTGCCATCCAATTTGTAACTTATTCTGACTCCCAGGCAAAAGAAGCAGTACTTTCTCTCCCACAGCCAAATTTCTGTCCTTTGCCTTCCTGTTATAATAGGCAGCATGTTTCTTCCTGGCTTGTTTCAAATTTTCATTGGCAAGTTTCCAGCCAGTTTTCAAACGAGTAGTCAGCTCATTCACATATTGGTATGAAGATGTAATGTTTTCCTCTGCCTTTTCATCAGTCCACGTTCTTAACATAGCTACATATGGACCTTTAATTGTGTGGACCCATTTGTCCATGCACCGGTATGGTCTCTTCCACTCGAAGCTTTATAGTGATGATTTTTCCTCCCAGAATTATCATTCACAAAACGACCGCTACCAATTCTTTTGGGGCTTTCTCCCCACTTAAAATTCTTGATGAGAGATTTCCTCCCTACATCCTCTTCCTCCAGTTTGTTTAAGTCCGATTGAGGGATTTTCGGCTTATCCTGGGGTAAGACATCTTTTTGCACTCTCCGCATAGTGGCCATTGTAAAACAGTTAAGTGAAGCTTGTCCGTGAAAAGGGGCTTCCCATTCCATTTGGTCCACTTTATCAAATCTATTTTTCTTTTTATTATCAGGCCTAATTTTGCCTCGTGGCGTGTCCAGGTCCTGATTCATGTTCCCACTTGTGGGTGTTCCCTCATGTGCTATGCTACACCTTTCTACAAAATTCTCAATGTCCCATCTTGCTTTGGGCCAATAATAATTGTGAGCCACCTTTTGAATGATGGTACCTATCTTCTCATGGTCCCCATCTGGTTTCACATGTAGGCTCCTTATTAATTCTGTCCTGTATCTTTTTGGAAGAACCAGCTGTCCGTGACCTTTGGATCTAGCTCCAGTCTTCCTATACATCAACTTGTTTTTCATGTAAAATCTCCCTTGCCTGGAGTTGTATGACAAGTTGACAATTTTCTGAAACAAGGCTTGAGTGTTTTATCCCCAGCCTGTGCCTTCCTCATCTCTTCTGGAGTGGTATCCAACATAATATCCTCCTCCTGTCAGGTCGACCTGACCTGAAGGGTTGCCATATACACAGGTTTCCTTCTGCAACGGTCAGTGTCATGATTGTCCATCTGACAATTCTTACACCACCTTTTTCCTTGGTTGAAAGATTTTCTTTCATTATATTTCCTTTCATCGAATTGTGGGAATTTATTTTTATTGTCATACCGTGGCCTATCAAATTGGTGCTTACCTTTATTTTGATCCTTAGGATCAAATTTATTAAAGTTCTGTGGTGCCCTAAAGTTATCCACTTGTTTCTTTTTATTACCTGTTACCTCTGCTTGAGCTGCTTGATACCTTTCAGCAACATTTAGCAACTCACCCAGCCTCTCTGCACCTTGTTCCATGAGAAACTTTCTCAGGTCTGGAGCCATGGACTCTCTTAATTGCTCTATAAGGACCATTTCCTTAAGATCTTGGGTTTTCCCCAGAGAAGTCCATTTCTCCAAGTATGTCTCTATTCGTGCAGAGAACTGGTGATAGGTTTCACCTGACAGTAGTTTAGCATTCCTAAATTTTTTCCTATATAATTCTGCATTCTTTTCATACCTTAACAAAAGAGCCTGCTTTAGCATGTCATAATTTTCCTGATCACCTCTGCTCATTTTTGCAAAAACTTCATAAGCTGCCCCACGAAGTCCCTGAGATAACTTTAAGCTCCACCTTTCTCTCTCTAACCCATACGTGGTAGCTAATAGTTCATACCTATTTATATAGCTCTCAATATCATCGTCTTTCTCAACAAAATGATCTAAATGAAAGTTCATAGCTGAGGTTGAGGCTCCCTGAGTAACCGTAGCATCAGAGGCAAAGGGACTGGCACCATTTTCAGGAGCATGGCCTTGAAACTCAAACTCCCTTAGTCGTAATTCATGTTCCCTTTGTAATCTTTTATCTTCTGCTTCCCTTTCTGCAGCTAATTTCCTCTCTTCCCTTTCTGCAGCCTGTCTTCTTTCCTCGGCTTCTCTTTCTGCAGCTAATCTTTTGTCTTCTCTTTCTGCTTCCAATTTCTTAGCCTCTTTGTCAGCCTCAATCTGCAACCTCTTAGTCTCAGCCTCAGCTTGCAACCTCTTAATTTCCCTTTCAGCCTCTAACCTTCTTTCGGCCTCTTTTTCTAATCTTCTTTCTTCGCGTTCAATAAATTTGTCACATTCCGTAGTGACATAGGCAACCATAACTTGCCCATCTAATCCTAACTCTTTTGCAGTCTGTACAGCAGCAGATCGAAACTTGGCCAGGTCCGCCATTGTCTATCAGGTAAATTTCTACAATGTCTAACCAACAATTCAAATTCTAAATATATATAATGGACAACACAGGCACCGTGAGCTCAACCTTATTTAATTCCACCCAAGGATACCTTTTAATTCTTATTTTCCCTGAAGTGAATTACCCCCAATATTTTTAATAGGGAAAGATTCACAATCCCAGGAGCGAGACCCCAATATATGTGGTGAAGTGGGATGTTATAAATATTTATAGGGGACTTAGTGTACTGACTGAGATCAGCTGTGAAGGTATCTATATCTATTAAGAGTAGTGTATTATAGATAACCTTACTTGCTACCACATATCTATATATCTCAGTCAGAATTATTCTGGAATAGTGTGATGACTACGTTATGTGTCTAGGGTATGTGTATGATGAAGTGTAAGTCACAACAACAGACAGATAAACAATTTAATTTAATCCACTACTCTTGACAACACTGGGACACTCACATACATATAACACTCTAAAGGATATCTTAAGGAGTCACTGATAACTTTTCAATAACAATATGTATTCATTGCTGATATGAATGAATATGTGTCCTGATTCAATTACAAAGGAACCAGGAATCACAATCAATTTTAATTACAAGTATATGTACAGAATTTATCAATATGAATATTGTAGTGACATATATTTTTAAAAATATCCTATGTGTGTCAGTTGTGTAGTGGTATATGAGGTAATACTGGTTTTGTTTTGTTCAAGCTCTGTTGGTATTTGTCATCATGACTTCAATAGTTTGTCTTTAGGGACTAGTATTGGAGATGTTCTCAGTTCCTGATATTAAGACAATTAAATTCCCTCTTAAGGTGATTTTTACAAAGTCATTTCAAGATGTGGGGACATAATGTTGAGCTCAGCTGGCCAAGTCAGCTTATCTTGAGTGATGGCGGCAGGAAAGGACTCCTCTGCTCGAATTCTCCTCTGGGCTATGGAGACACCTCACTGATAGCTAAATGGACCAAGGAGTATGCTGTCCGACTCTGGATTCAGCAAAGCTCTGACCAGGTGCTGCTCAGTACCATCAAGACCACGGTCCCTGAAAACAAGAAGGATATACCTTCTACTTCATAACTAATTGATACTCTAGTTCTACACTGAACACAATACAACACAAACATTGAGTTCAGAGCGTTAGGCCAACTGTCAGCTTCATCTGAAATACTTTATACCAGTATTTACCTCCTTAATGGTTACCACGCCTCTGCACTTCCAGCATTATTTCTGTCTAATCAATCATCCAGGTGTCAGTGTACTATTTGGCCATTCCATGCCGTTTTACTTCCCTCCGACACCCTCTGTTCAGGCTGGAGCATTATAGGCTTTATCTCCTGTTTGCCACTGAACTACACATATATATACAGGCATAAATTAACAATTTACATTCAATTTTCATTAAAAGATACTGAATGGTTCAAGCTTACCACAATTTCATGGAAATAAACACAGATACGTTGATTAGCAATGAATTCTGGCACATTTACTGGCACAAATTCCCATCTGCTTATGTTCCAGGCTTTTATTTAACACAACCATGAGCTGGCTTCAACGCACTGTTGCTTTATCAAGATTATTTGCACTAGTGGTCTCGAACTAACGCTCCTAAGTGAGTATATCAGCGAGTCTAGCCAATGAGGCCACGTTTCGACAAGTGTTTGAAAAAATGTTACCTTTCTACGTCTCCGTAACAACCAAGATAGTATTTATAGTCCGACCAATCGTGGTTCGTCTTTCATTTGTTGCGCTCCAATCAATTTGGAGTTTACATGGTAGGCTATTTCTGTAACGCAAGGTTTTTTCAAACATGTTATAAAAAAATTTTATGAGCAGAAATGATTTCATGCTGTCAGGCATCCCCAATATTTTATTTTGGTTATAACTTGTTAATTCCTAGACTATTTGCGTAACGTTTTACATATTCTTTGTCAGCAAACCCTAAGGAACCCAAATATCCAAATTTAAAAGAGCTACGTGGCTGCGTTCAAAATATGCAATTTCTACCTCCTGTTTCGAAGATGTGCTGTCTGGGTACTGTTATGTTTTCAACCGTAAACCCATCTATTGTTATCTTTCCTAATAAGCGTTTTTTGTGATTTTAAAACCTAACTCTGGGAAGGGTAGTGTATTTTATCACTGTTCGTCTGAAAAAAAGTTAGTGCATGTAGTCTTACACGCGTGATGGTAGCATTTGTGTATCGCGCGACGCGTGTTGCATGCGTTCCTGATTTTCAGCCCTCCCTTCTCGCTATCCTTTAGTCCATCTGTCTTTTGATCTTGGTAACATAGTGTAGAAAAAGACATGAATGGAATTTAAAATTTAGGTCAACTTGCATATTTCAAGGTTTTTCTTAGAAAGGCAGCACATTTTATTGTGTGTTTGGGAAACGCGTGTATGTTGCAGAAGGCCTTTAATATCAACGTGAAACGTTACAATTTGCATACGCAGTAGAAAACAAGGGGATTTCGAGTACAGTCATTGTGACAGCACTGTTATTTTTCCATTGCTCTTCTCTTTATTAATTTTATTTGTTAGGCTTCATATTTACTAGATAATTTATATATGTGGATTAGAATATTCCACGACACCTCCCCTCTTAAAACAGACATTATATGTCAGTCCTTTATTCTATATACACATAGAGAAATTTATTATTAGTTCTGGGGTTTACGGTGATTCTCATCACACGGATGGCGGCTTAGAAAATCCGCTCCCAAATTGGTTTTTCCAGATATATACTCAATGCTAAAATTATATGGAGCCAAAAGTAAAGACCATCGGAGTAACCTGGAGTTCTCATGCCTAGCCTGTGCTAGAAACGATAACGGTTTGTGGTCTGTTTGCAACTTAAATGCCTTCCCATATAGATAAATATTGAATTTCTTTATTGCCATATTACTGCAAGACATTCCTTTTCGCTAGTTGAGTAGTTGATTTCAGCTTTATTCAACTTTCTGCTAGCATATGCCACTGGGCTTAATTCCCCATCCAATGCATCTGATTTCTGTAGTAGAGTTGCACCTAACCCAATATTACTTGCATCCGTCCTTACTATGAATTCTTGACTTAAGTCAGGTAATTTTAAAATGGGTTTACTTGTGAGCTTTTCCTTCAATTCTTGGTAAGTCATTTCACATTGTGGTGTCCATGTAATGCGATCTGGATGTCCTTTACGTGTCAATTCAGTTAACGGTGCACATATGGAATTAAAGTTTTTGATATACTTCTGGTAGAAACCACATAATGAGACAAAGGATCTCACGTCCTTCTTGGTTTGTGGTCTCGGGGCTTTCTGTAGTTTCTCTAAATTCTTTGGGTCAGGGGTCATGTTTCCCTGATAAACTGTGTGTCCCAAAAATTCCAATTCTTTACATCCAACGCAACATTTGGTTGGTCGGGCTGTTAAATTTGCCTCCCTAAGTCGATCAAACAGCATGTTCAGAGAGTCAATGTGTTCCTCAAAGGTTTCTGTTGCTATAAGGATATCATCCATAAAATTGGTTATACAGGGATTATTCAGAGGATCCAATAATTTTCTCATCATTCTAGAGAAGACACTAGGCGCATTCTTCAATCCAAATGGCAATCTATTAAACTCATAGTGTCCTTCTGAGGTACTAAAAGCTAGGTATGGTCTAACCTCAGGCTTTACTGGAATCTGATAATATCCTTTACTCAGATCCACTTTTGAGAAATATTTAGCTTTATTTAGCCTGGCAAACAGCTGATTTGTATCCGGCAATGGATCCACCTGTCCTTCTGTAATAGCATTCAGTCTCCTGTAATCTATACAGAGTCTATGTTCTCCAGAGGGCTTCCTTAAGAGTACAACTCCGGAACTATACGAAGACTCACTGTGCGAAATAATTCCTTCCTTCAATAGATAGTCTATCTCTTCCTTCAAAGCTTTTTCCTTAGCAAACGGAATCGAATATGGTTTCATACAGACAGGTGTGGAGTCTATTAGTTTCATATCATATTCCAATAGGTTTGTATGCCCTGGTCGGTCTGTTAACACCTCTGCATGATTATTTAGAACCTGTTGCACTCTCTCTCTCTCTGAGTTTTCGTTAAATGTGTACTGATTTTCACCTGTGCTGCTGTCTCACAGGGGTGTAATGGATATTCAAATGATGAAAGTGGTTCCTTTTTCATCTCCATGGCGATGGACAAGGTCAACAAGTGTGTCTCTTCCTGATGTTCTCTTTCCAAATATTTCTTCAGGAGATTCACATGATAGATTTTTTCTTTCCCCTTCTTATCTATCTTATAATTTGTTCTAGATACCTTCTCTAAAACTGTATATGGACCCTGCCATCCAATTTGTAACTTATTCTGACTCCCAGGCAAAAGAAGCAGTACTTTCTCTCCCACAGCCAAATTTCTGTCCTTTGCCTTCCTGTTATAATAGGCAGCATGTTTCTTCCTGGCTTGTTTCAAATTTTCATTGGCAAGTTTCCAGCCAGTTTTCAACCGAGTGGTCAGCTCATTCACATATTGGTATGAAGATGTAATGTTTTCCTCTGCCTTTTCATCAGTCCACGTTCTTAACATAGCTACATATGGACCTTTAATTGTGTGGACCCATTTGTCCATGCACCGGTATGGTCTCTTCCACTCGAAGCTTTATAGTGATGATTTTTCCTCCCAGAATTATCATTCACAAAACGACCGCTACCAATTCTTTTGGGGCTTTCTCCCCACTTAAAATTCTTGATGAGAGATTTCCTCCCTACATCCTCTTCCTCCAGTTTGTTTAAGTCCGATTGAGGGATTTTCGGCTTATCCTGGGGTAAGACATCTTTTTGCACTCTCCGCATAGTGGCCATTGTAAAACAGTTAAGTGAAGCTTGTCCGTGAAAAGGGGCTTCCCATTCCATTTGGTCCACTTTATCAAATCTATTTTTCTTTTTATTATCAGGCCTAATTTTGCCTCGTGGCGTGTCCAGGTCCTGATTCATGTTCCCACTTGTGGGTGTTCCCTCATGTGCTATGCTACACCTTTCTACAAAATTCTCAATGTCCCATCTTGCTTTGGGCCAATAATAATTGTGAGCCACCTTTTGAATGATGGTACCTATCTTCTCATGGTCCCCATCTGGTTTCACATGTAGGCTCCTTATTAATTCTGTCCTGTATCTTTTTGGAAGAACCAGCTGTCCGTGACCTTTGGATCTAGCTCCAGTCTTCCTATACATCAACTTGTTTTTCATGTAGAAATCTCCCTTGCCTGGAGTTGTATGACAAGTTGACAATTTTCTGAAACAAGGCTTGAGTGTTTTATCCCCAGCCTGTGCCTTCCTCATCTCTTCTGGAGTGGTATCCAACATAATATCCTCCTCCTGTCTTGAGGTCGACCTGACCTGAAGGGTTGCCATATACACAGGTTTCCTTCTGCAACGGTCAGTGTCATGATTGTCCATCTGACAATTCTTACACCACCTTTTTCCTTGGTTGAAAGATTTTCTTTCATTATATTTCCTTTCATCGAATTGTGGGAATTTATTTTTATTGTCATACCGTGGCCTATCAAATTGGTGCTTACCTTTATTTTGATCCCTAGGATCAAATTTATTAAAGTTCTGTGGTGCCCTAAAGTTATCCGCTTGTTTCTTTTTATTACCTGTTACCTCTGCTTGAGCTGCTTGATACCTTTCAGCAACATTTAGCAACTCACCCAGCCTCTCTGCACCTTGTTCCATGAGAAACTTTCTCAGGTCTGGAGCCATGGACTCTCTTAGTTGCTCTATAAGGACCATTTCCTTAAGATCTTGGGTTTTCCCCAGAGAAGTCCATTTCTCCAAGTATGTCTCTATTCGTGCAGAGAACTGGTGATAGGTTTCACCTGATAGTAGTTTAGCATTCCTAAATTTTTTCCTATAAAATTCTGCATTCTTTTCATACCTTAACAAAAGAGCCTGCTTTAGCATGTCATAATTTTCCTGATCACCTCTGCTCATTTTTGCAAAAAAACTTCATAAGCTGCCCCACGAAGTCCCTGAGATAACTTTAAGCTCCACCTTTCTCTCTCTAACCCATACGTGGTAGCTAATAGCTCATACCTATTTATATAGCTCTCAATATCATCGTCTTTCTCAACAAAATGATCTAAATGAAAGTTCATAGCTGAGGTTGAGGCTCCTGAGTAACCGTAGCATCAGAGGCAAAGGGACTGGCACCATTTTCAGGAGCATGGCCTTGAAACTCAAACTCCCTTAGTCGTAATTCATGTTCCCTTTGTAATCTTTTATCTTCTGCTTCCCTTTCTGCAGCTAATTTCCTCTCTTCCCTTTCTGCAGCCTGTCTTCTTTCCTCGGCTTCTCTTTCTGCAGCTAATCTTTTGTCTTCTCTTTCTGCTTCCAATTTCTTAGCCTCTTTGTCAGCCTCAATCTGCAACCTCTTAGTCTCAGCCTCAGCTTGCAACCTCTTAGTCTCAGCCTCTAACTTTCTTTCGGCCTCTTTTTCTAATCTTCTTTCTTCGCGTTCAATAAATTTGTCACATTCCGTAGTGACATAGGCAACCATAACTTGCCCATCTAATCCTAACTCTTTTGCAGTCTGTACAGCAGCAGATCGAAACTTGGCCAGGTCCGCCATTGTCTATCAGGTAAATTTCTACAATGTCTAACCAACAATTCAAATTCTAAATATATATAATGGACAACACAGGCACCGTGAGCTCAACCTTATTTAATTCCACCCAAGGATACCTTTTAATTCTTATTTTCCCTGAAGTGAATTACCCCCAATATTTTTAATAGGGAAAGATTCACAATCCCAGGAGCGAGACCCCAATATATGTGGTGAAGTGGGATGTTATAAATATTTATAGGGGACTTAGTGTACTGACTGAGATCAGCTGTGAAGGTATCTATATCTATTAAGAGTAGTGTATTATAGATAACCTTACTTGCTACCACATATCTATATATCTCAGTCAGAATTATTCTGGAATAGTGTGATGACTACGTTATGTGTCTAGGGTATGTGTATGATGAAGTGTAAGTCACAACAACAGACAGATAAACAATTTAATTTAATCCACTACTCTTGACAACACTGGGACACTCACATACATATAACACTCTAAAGGATATCTTAAGGAGTCACTGATAACTTTTCAAATAACAATATGTATTCATTGCTGATATGAATGAATATGTGTCCTGATTCAATTACAAAGGAACCAGGAATCACAATCAATTTTAATTACAAGTATATGTACAGAATTTATCAATATGAATATTGTAGTGACATATATTTTTAAAAATATCCTATGTGTGTCAGTTGTGTAGTGGTAATATGAGGTAATACTGGTTTTGTTTTGTTCAAGCTCTGTTGGTATTTGTCATCATGACTTCAATAGTTTGTCTTTAGGGACTAGTATTGGAGATGTTCTCAGTTCCTGATATTAAGACAATTAAATTCCCCTCTTAAGGTGATTTTTACAAAGTCATTTCAAGATGTGGGGACATAATGTGGGGGGGGGGGGGGGGGGGGGGGGGGGGGGGGGGGGGGGGTGGGGGGGGGGGGGGGGGGGGGGGGGGGGGGGGGGGGGGGGGGGGGGGGGGGGGGGGGGGGGGGGTGGGGTGGGGGGGGGGGGGGGGGGGGGGGGGGGGGGGGGGGGGGGGGGGGGGTTGGGGGGGGGGGGGGGGGGGGGGAGCTCAGCTGGCCACATCCGCTTATCTTGAGTGATGGCGGCAGGAAAGGACTCCTCTGCTCGAATTCTCCTCTGGGCTCTGGAGACACCTCACTGATAGCTAAATGGACCAAGGAGAATGCTGTCCGACTCTGGATTCAGCAAAGCTCTGACCAGGTGCTGCTCAGTACCATCAAGACCACGGTCCCTGAAAACAAGAAGGATGTACCTTCTACTTCATAACTAATTGATACTCTAGTTCTACACTGAGCACAATACAACACAAACATTGAGTTCAGAGCGTTAGGCCAACTGTCAGCTTCATCTGAAATACTTTATACCAGTATTTACCTCCTTAATGGTTACCACGCCTCTGCACTTCCAGCATTATTTCTGTCTAATCAATCATCCAGGTGTCAGTGTACTATTTGGCCATTCCATGCCGTTTTACTTCCCTCCGACACCCTCTGTTCAGGCTGGAGCATTATAGGCTTTATCTCCTGTTTGCCACTGAACTACACATATATATACAGGCATAAATTAACAATTTACATTCAATTTTCATTAAAAGATACTGAATGGTTCAAGCTTACCACAATTTCATGGAAATAAACACAGATACGTTGATTAGCAATGAATTCTGGCACATTTACTGGCACAAATTCCCATCTGCTTATGTTCCAGGCTTTTATTTAACACAACCATGAGCTGGCTTCAACGCACTGTTGCTTTATCAAGATTATTTGCACTAGTGGTCTCGAACTAACGCTCCTAAGTGAGTATATCAGCGAGTCTAGCCAATGAGGCCACGTTTCGACAAGTGTTTGAAAAAATGTTATCTTTCTACGTCTCCCTAACAACCAAGATAGTATTTATAGTCCGACCAATCGTGGTTCGTCTTTCATTTGTTGCGCTCCAATCAATTTGGAGTTTACATGGTAGGCTATTTCTGTAACGCAAGGTTTTTTCAAACATGTTATAAAAAAATTTTATGAGCAGAAATGATTTCATGCTGTCAGGCATCCCCAATATTTTATTTTGGTTATAACTTGTTAATTCCTAGACTATTTGCGTAACGTTTTACATATTCTTTGTCAGCAAACCCTAAGGAACCCAAATATCCAAATTTAAAAGAGCTACGTGGCTGCGTTCAAAATATGCAATTTCTACCTCCTGTTTCGAAGATGTGCTGTCTGGGTACTGTTATGTTTTCAACCGTAAACCCATCTATTGTTATCTTTCCTAATAAGCGTTTTTTGTGATTTTAAAACCTAACTCTGGGGAGGGTAGTGTATTTTATCACTGTTCGTCTGAAAAAAAGTTAGTGCATGTAGTCTTACACGCGTGATGGTAGCATTTGTGTATCGCGCGACGCGTGTTGCATGCGTTCCTGATTTTCAGCCCTCCCTTCTCGCTATCCTTTAGTCCATCTGTCTTTTGATCTTGGTAACATAGTGTAGAAAAAGACATGAATGGAATTTAAAATTTAGGTCAACTTGCATATTTCAAGGTTTTTCTTAGAAAGGCAGCACATTTTATTGTGTGTTTGGGAAACGCGTGTATGTTGCAGAAGGCCTTTAATATCAACGTGAAACGTTACAATTTGCATACGCAGTAGAAAACAAGGGGATTTCGAGTACAGTCATTGTGACAGCACTGTTATTTTTCCATTGCTCTTCTCTTTATTAATTTTATTTGTTAGGCTTCATATTTACTAGATAATTTATATATGTGGATTAGAATATTCCACGACACTGCTCTAGGATTCTAGAGTAGATTTTACCAGGGACACTGAGAAGGGATATGCCTCTATGGTTTCCACATTGTCGATTGTCACCCTTTTTGAAAATTGGTGTTATGATGGCAATCTCCCAATCCTTTGGTATGGTCTTGTTGCACCATGCTGCCTGTAGGACCTTTAAGAGTAATAGGTCGCCTGATGCTCCCATGTACTTAACCATTTCTGGTGTTATACCATCATGCCCTGCTGCTTTGCCCATCTTGATTTTCTCTAGTGCTGCCCTCAGTTCTTCCATCTTTATGTCATCTTCACCATCATTGGTTTCCTCTTCTGTGTCAGTGGTTATCATTTCTGATGCTTCATCATGCTCACCATCCAGGAGTTCTGAGAAATATTCTTTCCATCTTTCCATTACTTCCTTCGGGGCAGTAAGCAATTTGCCTTGCTTGTCCTTTATAAATTTGAGAGGGCATTGTTTTTCTTTCCTCATGTTCTTTAGGGTCTTATAGAACAATTTCTGGTTTTCTTGTGCATCTTTTTCTAGCTTTTCTCCAAATTCTTCCCAGGACTTCTGTTTTGCTGCTAGCACTTTGTTCTTTGCTTCTGTTCTGAGTGTCACATATTCTCTATATTTTTCCATTTGTCCTGTTGTGTTTTTAGCTCCTAAGTATTGTTTCCATGCCATTTTCTTCTCTCTTATTTTCTCTTTGACTTCCTCTGTCCACCAAGGTGTCCTCTTTCTCTGGTTCCCAAGTCGGACTTCACCGCATGCGTCTGCAGCAGCTGTCTTTATGATATCCTTGAATTTATTCCAGAGGGTTTCCAAGTCATCAGGTCGTTCTTCTGTGTTGCTCACTGCTGTAGCAATAAGCCCCTGATATCTGGTCTTAATTTCTGGCTCTCTCAGCTTGTAGGTCCTAATGCTCATTTCTCCTGCTCGTTTACTTGGTTTCTTGCGTGATGTTGGGCAGTTCCTAGGCTGAGCAACTCTTTCAGTTGTTCGTTTGATTGTTAGCAGGTAGTGATCACTTCCAATCTCTGGCCCCCTCCAGACTCTTGCATCTCGGACATATCTGAATGAGCTTCTCCGAACAATGGCATAGTCGATCACTGACTTCTCATTCTTGGTTGGTTCACATCTAGTGTATGCATGTATGCGCTTATGGGGGAACTTTGTGTTTGTAATGATCAGATTCTGCTCACTGCAGAATCTAAGGAGTCGCTTTCCATTGTCATTGAGAGTATCTTCTCCATATCTTCCGATAACTCCACCCCATCTAGCATGGTCATTTCCAACTCTGGCATTAAAATCTCCTAGCATAATAACTTCATCTAGGCAGTCATCCACTGTCCTTTGAAGCAGCTCGAAGAATTCCTCCTTGACCTCTGCTCTCTCATCCTCATTTGGCCCATACACTATGACCAGGTTGACTATGGTTTCTCCTTCTTTTAGTTTTACAACCATAATGCGCTCCGAGACAAAGTTCCATCCCTTGATACTATCTTTTTGATTTTGGGCCACAATGCAACCCACGCCCCCTTTAGCCCTTTCAGATATGGGTACACCACTGTAGAGCAACGTGTTGCCATCGAGATCCATGACTCCTTGTCCTTTTTTCTTCGTTTCAGTTATAGCCAGGATTTCTAGTTTTGCTTTCCTCATCTCTTCCACCAGCTCCTCTTCCTTCCCATTTATACTTCTTGTGTTCCAAGTTCCATAAGTCGTAGTCCGTAGTCCGTTCCAGTTTGTCGCCTTTAGAATCAGTCCGGTTTTCTCTCTTGTAGTTCGCGTAATCATGATTTAAAGCAAACAGGTGATTGGCCTGTTGTGCCTTTGCATGGTGGAGGGGCTGCCTCCTTACGGCCTCCATGCAGGCCGCCCTCCTCCTTTTTCATCCGGGCTTGGGACCGGCATTGGCGGAGTTCAGAGAATTACACAATATAGTAAAACATTATGTAACAAGAACTAAAATTAATACGTAAGGATCAGTGATGGTGTGAGGAAAAGGGGTAGTCTGATGAGGTACTCGTGTGGATGGTGGGACATAATTATAATTGGTGGATTTGGTGTAATCTCAGACACCCCCGGTCTTTTTCACCATTTTACACCTTGTTAACAACAGAGCAGTTATGAAAGACTTTACTTTGTTTATTATTTCCTGACATTTTTGTTGTTGTTTGTATTTGCTTGTTTTTATTTTTATGTTTTGTTTATTTCTTGGAAAGGGGGTGTCACACACATAAACATTCACACGATTTTGGTTTTGATTAACTATTTGGACTGAGTGGAGGGGGGAATAAGATACTATATTTAGATATCAGAAATACGATTTTATTGTCTTGAATTTATTACACTATATATCCTAATTATAACCCATCAAGGGTTCAACCGGGTACTTTGTTAAAAGAAAGTATCTAGAGGTTCTTCAACCATCCGTAACCCGGTTGACGCGTCTGGTAGGAGGACAAGTTCCGTCCCAACTTGTAGGCACCTGGTAATACGCGAGGGGTTTTCTTGTAGGAAGACATGCTTGCAATTGTAGGATACTTTTCAAATCTAATTTATACATTAAAAAATGTATACATTAAAAATGTTTTTAAACAGTGGTAGAACAAGTATTTCAAAAGCTTAGCGCATTGGTCAAAATTAGGGAAAATCACCAAAGTTGGACCAAGTAATAAGAATCTTTCGTGCATGACTGCCAGTTTTCATTTTTTTTTAAAGATCGTTTAAATAAATAAAAAAATAAAGTATCCGGTTCAACCCTTGATGGATTAAAATAGGATATATGGTGTAGTAACTTCAAGACAATAAAATCTTATTTCCGATATCTAATTATAGTTCTGCCCCCCTCTCAGTCCAAATAGAGTAAATCAAAATTGTGTGAATGTATGTGTATGGCCTCCCCTTTCCACGAAACAAACACACAATAAAAAACAATTAAATACTAGCAACAACAAAAACAACAAAACAAAGTAAAGTATCTCATTATTCAAAATAGTAATGCCTAGCATTAAACTGGGTGCATGACAAACTAAAAAGTACAAAATGCACATGGAAATATTTTCGGAACCTGATGCTAAATGAAGATAGTTTGTTTTTAATATAGTGGTACGTACAAACTTACAAGGTTGAAAAGCGTTGAGTTACGTAACAGAGTCAGCACGAATTGTGAATTTGTGTAACTGCAGGAAGAAGAATGTGATTGTCACAATAACGGGCAAGGGCTGACACCGGTGAAGCGTGCATGTGTACGTGTATCAGATTTCGTACTCCAAGCCGGTTAGCCACGTTTAGTGCCCCTTTATCATATAAGAGTTACGCCAACTAAAATTTGGCCGCCATTTTCGGCTGTACCCGAATAGCAGTTTATAAACTAATAAAACGGTATTTAATCAGTTTTACTAATAACAGTTCACATGAGACAAGGGACCCGAATTTAGTACCTATATGTAATTTTTGTCTTTGTCACCTGTTTGTGGCTGACGAAGGGTAAAACCCGAATTATAAAACTGATTAAATACCGTTTTATTAGTTTATAAACTTATATTCCTTACCAGTTTTACTGCAGCCCCTTAATTATTTACTTATACTATACCCGAATAGCAGGAAAATGGACTCAATCGCGAGTTTCAGACCTAATATGCATTTTCGTTTAGGTTAACTAATAATTTGAAATAAAATTAGATGCAAATACAGTAGCACATATTTGTACTATTCTTTGTATGTCAACTAACAAAACAAAAAGAAGAAAACTAGTTTACTTACCGGTTTATTGAATAGAATCAGTAGCGTGAATTTTTAACACATACTGCGTTGAATTTTAAATTCCGTTAGAATTTCACTATTTAGCAACAAATATTCCGTACGAATTGCAACACTTAGCAAAACATACTACCTTATAAAATAATATAATAAAAATTAATTACAATTCTATTATAGTTTTTTATATATATATATATATATATATATATATATATATATATATATATATATATATATATATATATATATATATATATATATATATATATATATATATATATATAACCTTCGAGGTGAAGACAGGAGTACGACAGGGATGCCCCTTATCAACCACTCTTTTTTTAACAGTCATAGACTGGGTGATGCGCCAGACAACAGAGGGCAGTCCAAGAGGAATAAGATGGACTACATTTTCTACATTGGAAGATCTGGAATATGCAGATGACATTGCACTGCTGGCACATTCACATCAACACATCCAGGAAAAAACGGATAGACTTAATAAATTTAGCCAGCAGGTGGGGTTGAACATCAATTTAAAGAAATCTGAGGTCATGACGCTCAATGTGAGCAACCCTGAGCCCATATCAGTAAGGAATCAGCAATTGGTACAGACAGATACCTTCACATACCTAGGAAGCATAGTAACACCAGACGGTGGGGCAGGCAAAGACATCAACATCAGAATGAATAAGGCAAGAACAGCCTTCTTTAGCCTAAATAACATCTGGAAGTCCTCCCAATACAGCACAAGCACAAAATTAAGATTATACCAGAGTTGCGTGCTTTCTGTGCTTCTCTATGGTGCGGAATGCTGGAGAGTCACAGAGAAGGAAATGTCAAAATTGTCCTCTTTTCACACAACATGCCTGATAAGGGTGGATTTGAGCTGAAGTGGTAACTTGCCACCCTTATCGACACCTGGTATTAAAGTGCAAGATGTAGGTGTCTTCTCTGATTTAAGATGTTGCTGTGTATGTGGTAGTGGAACAGTTCACAGGGTTATCACACAGGCAACATGACGTGTAGAGTCATAGAAAGGGTAACTTCGTTGTATAAGTTTCTTCCATTTATTGCACGCCACAAAACAGTCATGATACTTATGACATCAACATAGTTAACGAGTTCAGCAAGATGATATGGCACATTGAAAACAATCTCTGTAGTCAGCAATGACAGCTGTTGTATATATGCGTCATAAGACATCACAGTTCAATAGATTCAGAAATTCATAAATCATAGAGTTCTAGTTCGTGAAGCTGTATAAATAATAATAATTTCTATAACTTCTGCAACAGTGTCAGCTACAGATCTTCAATGTTCATAAACAATAATAAATGCTCCCATTCTGATGCTAGCAGATCAGTTGTATACAATAAGTCCGTTCACTGTCTGCACGTGAATAGCATACATGGGCTACAGGTCAGCTCGACCTTTATAATGTTCCTAAGTCTAACCATCTGACTTGGACGTGATCTCTGATATAACGAATCCTGGAACACAGACAATAGTCTTGTTGGTCTAGAGCGACCCATATATATTTAACTAGTTCAGGTATAAAGATACCGGTGACTTAATCCTAGTCAAAGTACCTCTCCATTTTGAATCACACAGGCGAGCAAATAGGCGACAAAATGACGAACCTCTAGATGTTAGCATAAAGTTCGATACAAGAGGAATTACCTTATTTCGGAAAATCAACCATGAACATATGCCTCCAGGCAGGCGTGAATAATACTGGGAAATAGTCTAGTTAGCTAACTAACTCACAAAGACACTGTATTTCCCTCAGAAAATCACAAGACGCAGGTCGCGTCTGCTCGCTTCTTAAACCATTTCTCAACTCCCGAACTGGGCGGAACACACAGAACGAACTCCCAGCTTTTGACATGCGCAGAACGACAATCTCTGAGTTGCCGTTCACAATAAGACGATTCTAAGAACATTCGAGATAAAAGTCTTACACAGTCGCGCCTTTTATGGTCATGAAAAGAAGCGTTAAGAAAGGTTTCAGACATCTACCATAGTTGACTGGTACTACCAAATAAGGAGATGTGGTCACGCTTCGTTCAAGAAATTATAGACCGAACGTGTCTCTATACAAGAGAAGGCAAACTCCTAAAAAATTGTAGTTTCGATAACTCGGATTATGTCCCTTTGACCATAGAAAACATAATACACACTTCAGTCAAAAAAAATGATCATACATATGAAAAATGTTTATACAAACGAAAAATAATAATGATCCGTGCGTAACATTACCGCACCCTCCCTGGAAAAAAAAATGAAACATTTTTTTTTTTAAATCCTGGAGCCGGAAAAAATCTAGGCTCCTAACGCACGTATGATGCGTGGATATATACCTAACAAATTAGCTCAACGCATGGAGCGACACTGAGATCATATCTCAGATCCTTAGAGAAAAAATTTATCTAAGTATACGCTGATATATTCCAGGAAGGTGCCACCAACACACGCCACAATGATGGCAACAACATAATGACAATCAAATTATTCTCATACCAATATATGAAATTAAATATATTATGTGTTATCATACAATGTGTTGCAAATAGCGGTGTAATTTACTAATATACCGCACTATATTATTACATTATATAAAGTAACAGTAATTAATAAGTAATACATGTGTTGATCTTCGGTGACATAAAACATTCAATAGAAGAAGATGTGGACATCATCCGCTCCCAATGTAGGACAGGACTTGATATCCTCAAAGTTCCACAATGGACATAAACTCGCAGACTTCAATGATGTGCTGCGAAAATATCAATAACACAAATCTTAAAGACAACTGGTAAATTTCTTAATACAATCCTGAAAATAATTTATTTAAATGTGGCCGAGTGATCTTTTGGCCCGTATATCACTAACTAAGCCTTCTTAAATAATTACATGGTACAATGTTATAAATTTCCCTCAAAAAAAAAAAAAATGAGGAAAAAATCTACTAACATGTCATTATAATATTGGATTGTATATCAGGAAATATATATATATGACAGAAGAATCATGTGGAATCGTGTGGACATCTGGACAGAATGTCTGCCATTACATTATCCGAACCACGGATAGCTCGAACCGAGAAATGAAATGGTTGAAGAGCTATGGCATAACGAGTGGACCTCGAGCTCTTCAAGTTTTTGCTCTGAATAGCAGTAAGCGCTTTCTGGTCGGTTTCCACAATGAAATGTGCGCCTAGAAGAAATCTTTGTAACTTCAGAATAGACCATACCATAGCCAATAACTCACGGTCTAAAACCGAGTAATTCTTTTCTGCAGCGTTTAATTTCCTAGAGATATACATCACCGGATGCAAAGTATCAGAATACTCCTGCATTAGTGCTGCCCCAATCCCTGTTGACGAGGCGTCACTTCGAAGAACAAAAGTCTTCTCAATAGTAGGTAACTTAAGAATAGGTGGAGATGAAAATAGGGCTTTAACCTGGTCCAATGAGGATTGACATTCTTTAGACCAGCGGATCAGATTAGGCGACCCTTTCTTCAATAAAGTAGAAAGCGGTGCCATAATGGAGGACAGATTCGGAATGAATCGTCCGTAGAATTGAATCAAACCTAATAGACTCCTTACTTGTTTCTTCGTCTTAGGGACCGAAATGTTAAGTATTTTTGAAACATTGTGGTCCTCTGTCTTTAAAAGACCATGACCAACCCGATGACCTAGGAAAGAAATCTCGCTAAATCCTATAAAGGCTTTAGAGGGTTTTGCAGTCAAGTTATACTCGCGAAGAGTAGACAGTAATTCGTATAAACCCAAATAATGATCTTCCCAAGAATCACTGAATAGACAGATATCATCTAGGTATGCTATGACATCTGTACGATATGCGAGAATTCGCCGCATCATGCGTACGAATGTAGCAGGGGCGTTCATAAGACCAAAAGGCATGAAATTCCATTGGAATAAACCCCTAGGTGTAGAAAAAGCTGTAAAAGGTTTGGCACGTTCAGTTAGCGGGACTTGCCAATAACCTTTAGACAAATCTAGTTTGGTAAAGAATCTAGAATTAGAAAGTTTATTGAGTAGCTCTTCTAATGAAGGCATAGGTTCAGCATCGAACTTCGTAACTTGGTTCAATTTGCGATAATCTACGCAAATGCGAATGTTATTATCCTTCTTTCGAACAATAACCATAGACGAAGAGTATGCTGAAGTGGATGGTTCAATGATTTGCAAACGTATCATTTCATCCAACTCTTTTTCGACTTGAGACTGGAAATGGATAGGTATTGGATATGGTCTGACTCTGATAGGATTGTGATCAGTTAGCACAATGTCATGTTCTATGACATGTGTGTGTCCCGGGATGTCTGTAAGAACATCCTGAAATGTTTGCAACATCGAAGAAACTTGTCGATGTTCCTCAGCGGAAAGATTTGGAGAAACGGTCACGTTTTTCCAAGATTCCGTAGAATAAAGTGGGACCATAGAAAGAGGAAGATTGACATCAGAAAAAGTAGTTTCCTCATCCTGTATAACTGACAGAGATGAGTACTGACCATGAGTTGCTTGTGAATTGTCCGTAGCCTGGAAAATAGGCTGCAAATAGTCAGGTCTTTCATAAAATTCTGTGAGCATATTTATGTGGAAAGTTTTATGCTTTCCATCAATATCGACAACATAGTCAACATCAGAAATTTTGGAGACTATTGCATATGGACCTTTCCATGCAATTAGAAGTCTGTTCTCCCTTGAAGGAAGTAGAACGAGAGCTTTGTCACCTGGACAAAGTTGTCGTAGACATCTATTCTTATTTGCAAACTGCCTTGCCTTTTCTTTAGCAAATTCTGAAGACGAAGTTGCTAGTTTGCATGCCTCGATGATCTTTTGCCTAAGAGCAATGACGTACTCATAAGAAGATTGAGTCTCATCGCTAATATTATCGGCAGTGATTAGATCGTGAAGTAAAGACATAGGGCCGCGCGGTTGCGCGCCAAAGACAAGTTCAAAAGGGGAAAACCCCGTATGTTCATTGGGGACCTCTCTATACGCAAAGAGAGCCGCGGGTAAGACCCTGTCCCAATCCTGAGGATGATCCTCAGTTATTTTACCAAGTAAAGTTTTCAGAGTCCTATTTAAACGTTCGACCAACCCATTAGACATTGGGTGATAGATACTGCTGAGAGACCTTTTAATGTGTAGCATAGACATTACCTGTGACATAGTGTCTGATATAAGTTGAGTGCCATGGTCTGACAATATTTCTCCGGGAAAACCCAAGCGAGAAAATATCAGCCAAAGAGCGTCTGCGATATCAGCAGTTGAGATGCTCTTGAGAGGTATTGCCTCTGGCCAACGTGTGCACATATCGACACATGTAAGGATAAATTGATGTCCTCTAGCCGACTTAATTCTAAAAGGACCGATAATATCTATTGCCATTTTTTGAAAAGGGCGAATAGGAATGTCAGCAGCCTGGATAGGCGCAGCATGTCGTGGTCCTTTAGATTTGACCTCCTGACATACTTTGCAAGAGCGACAGTACATTCGTATGTCCTTGCTCACAAATGGCCAAAAGAAAGCCGCAAGAACCCTCGACTTTGTACGGGAAAAACCCATATGTCCAGCACATTGCGAGTCATGAGCATGTTGCAATATTTGCAATCTCATGCTCTTAGGCACAAGAATTTGTGAATGAGTGGACGTAGTCGAGTCTTGTACCATACGTACAAGTACGCCGTTCTTCATAGAAATCCAAGATTTCCTATTAGTGTTCTGATTAGGATCACCTTTTTTTGCTAGAATGAAGAATTTTTGTAAAGAAGGATCTTCTTCTTGCAATTTGATAAATGAGTCACGTGTAATAGTCAAGTGACTATCTTGGTCATTTACTTCATCATTATTAGTTAATGAAGTTTGAGGTGGATCCAGAGCATGTGCTCTTGTGACCACCGCATTGGTAGCTTCAATGTTTTGCTCTTCCCAAACAGCAATCTGCTGTGGGGTACATTCCCTAACTCCGTGAATACGACCAATAATAAGGTCCGCAATAGGGTTTGGAAGTAGACACGCGTGGACCTCTCCCGTGAAGAAAGGAGTAGCAATGTGTATTATAGCAGTAGGATACTTTTCTAACGTGCCACCAAATGTGACACATTTGATGACTTTTCCTGTAGCACAGGATGGATCTACAAGAGATTGCCTAACGCCGACAGTAGTACATCCAGAATCAAACAACACTGAGACTGGATTACTATTTACTAGCCCCTTATGTAATATAAGAGAACCTCTCCCATCATGAGCAACATTAGCAGGAAGAGCGGGCAAAGGATGACCACAGCTTAAAGTACTAACGGTTTTTCGGATCAAATAAAGTACTGCATTGGATACATTTATTTGCCCTACCAAAATCAAAAGATGAGCATCCGATAGCATTATGGTCTTTATCATTATTAACCTGTTTATCTGCTCCCTGAGATTCTTGTTGAACAGAGTTTGTCTGTTGATATCTTTTTCTCTTATGTTGCGATCTACCGCGACCATTATTGCCTCTGCAATTATCATTAAAGTCCCTACTGTAATTTTTATCCTGGTTTGAGTTCCAGTTTCCATAACTGTCATTACTATCTCTATGCTGTTGAGAACCTCTATTATCTTGGTATTGAGGTCTCTGCATAAAATATTTCCCTCTATACCGATTACCTTTGTGAAAATTTCTAAAGTTAACCGGAGTAGGATAACGTGTAGTATTAGGTTGTCTCCAGTTCTGGGAAGAAGAATCACCCTGGAATTGATCACTATGGTTCTGGGCATAATTACGATTACTCTTTTTATTGAAATTTTTCTGGCTACCCTGAAATTTACGCATAAAATTTGGGCCATAAGGTGCTGCCGAAGCAACTGGCAGACCTTCTTTCACCTTAGAGTTACTAATGGTTATGTGCGGATGCGCAGTAACATACTGGCTACAATATTCTTCCATTTCTTTTATGTTTTTAGGCTTACGCTCATGAAGAAAAGATAGAAAAGCTTCATTAACAGAAGACATAACCTTATCTCTAAGTAGTAAATCCATAAGAGCTTCAAATGTATTTTCTGTCTTAGACAACTCAACCCATCGTAAAAAAGTAAGACGGATGCCTGAGATGAATTCAGAGAATTCAACTCCAGTTTCTGGTAACATGGTTTTAAATTTAAGACGATATCCGTCCTCGTTAAGTTGGTACTTCTTTAACAATGCCGCCCTGACAACCTCATAGTTGTTTTTGTCAGGCACATCTACCATACTCAACAAAGTCAAAGCATCACCTCTAAGTATCTTGGACAGATGATACACATATAATGTTTTATCTATATTATGCACATTACATGCACTTTCAAATCTATCTAGATAAAATGTTATATCATCGATTGAGGGATTAAATGCTGGTAGATTAAGCTTGAAATCCTTAGCATTAGTCTTATTTGACACCTTATTTGCATCATTAGCATTACCAGTGTTCAATAACTTTAACTCTCTAACTCTAAAGCTAAGACTTTTTCATCATGTTCCATTTTTGCTTTTCTCTCATCAGCCTCTCTTTGTAACCTTCTTTCTTCAGCCTCAGCCTGTAACTTTTTCTTTCTTCAGCCTGGGCCTGTAACTTTTTTTTTCAGCCTCTTTTTCAGCTCTCTTTTTCAAGTCTCTTATTTTCAGCTTCTTTTTTTCAAGTCTCTTATTTTCAGCTTCTCTTTTTTTTTTTTTTTTCCATTTCCATTTGAAATCTTTTTTCCTCCACCTGCATCTGCAGTTTCTTTTGTTCTATTTCAGCCTCTATTCTCTTTTGTTCAGTTTGTTCTTTCATTTTCTTTTCTTCCGACTTCAATGCCTTGGCATATTGAACAGTCGCAAATTCTTCTAATTTATCACCTGTCTTCCCAAGGGCTTTACCCTGCTCAATAAAGTACTCAAATGTAGACATGATGTCTAAAATGTGAGTACAGAACCTGAAATAATTAATTATCTTATTTCAATGTTAAATAGCAACAAGACTTAATAAAGTTCTTGTATAATCTCTATGTTGAACCCAATCTCTGTGGGAAACAGGAGTTGACACCAACTTGTATTATCAAATGTATAATAATATCACAAGTCACCTCTTAATTAACAGTGCACTACTCAAATCAGTGCATAACCATCAGTTATTTATCATAACTGCACTACAATAGTGCATAAGCAAAAAACACCAGTTAGTTATGATAAGTGCACTATAGACCAATAGTGCATGAGCATATATTAACAATAGTGAAAGCTAACTATGCAAGAACTATGTAAACAATAACAAGACAATGTAAACAATAACAAAGGTCACCAACAATGTAAACAATAACAAAGATCAAAGTCAATGTAAACAACAACAAAGATCAGAGTCAATGTAAAAAAGATCAAACAATACGAAAACATTCGCATAAGTCAAATACACAAACAAAACTAAAAAGAAATATGCGAAGATATGACTAACAAATGACGCTACAGTGTATACACAAAAATATACGTAAAGAACTGAATAATAGCAAAGGGGAGACCTACAAATACAAACAATCGAAATCGAAACTAAAAAACACAAAGAAAGAGAGAAAAGAAAAAAGAAAAAAAATATATATATACAAGAAACAAAAATAAAGCACAACTCGTCACAACTAAACAGATATAGCAACGATTGTCGCTAGCAAATTTCACTGTAGGAAATTCGCACAGTCCCTAACGAAAACGCTAACAGTAGAACCTCTGTGACGTGGTATCTTCTACTGCAAGACACCGCCCAACCGAGAAAACCCGCTGAAATATAAACATATAAATATACAAATAACAAATAACATATAACATATAAACATGTATCATGAAAACAATAGGAGAAAGTGTGAAAGTACAGAAGGCTCAGTTAGAACATAAGGGCACAGTTCACAAACAAAACAGGCCACTTAACTTCTATAAATCCAGCGTCAGCACGGTGCAGAACAGGATGTAATCAGCATTCTGAGGATAATGATCCAACGTTGATTAACTTCTGCTCCCATAAACAGCCATGACGAAGGAAATGAGCTTCTAATACTGCAACAGTTGTTACGGCACTTGACCTTCTGAATCTTCTAAATTGATTTAACCGGCACTTGACCTTCTGAACCCGCAACAGTACCCCTGAGACCGGAACAGTTGTTACGGCACTTGTCCTTCTTTTCACCAGATCAGGAAATCCATTCGCTCGGTACTTGTCCTTCTAATTTTACATAAACTTCAATATTGCCGAGCAGCGCCGGGTAATTTCAAAATCAGCAACTGTCAGAAAATCCGGATACTTTCAATAAAATTTCTTGTAAGGTGGTAGTTGATGCTGTAGTTGTATCTAGTATGATGATGATGTCTGGGTTTGCTGACCCCCTTGATAGCTGGAATCAGAGTGAACCAACCTATGGCCACCAAAAATGATATGGTGCGCCAAAATATCAGATGATAGAACCAGCTCTGGCCACCAAAAATGATAAGGGTGGATTTGAGCTGAAGTGGTAACTTGCCACCCTTATCGACACCTGGTATTAAAGTGCAAGATGTAGGTGTCTTCTCTGATTTAAGATGTTGCTGTGTATGTGGTAGTGGAACAGTTCACAGGGTTATCACACAGGCAACATGACGTGTAGAGTCATAGAAAGGGTAACTTCGTTGTATAAGTTTCTTCCATTTATTGCACGCCACAAAACAGTCATGATACTTATGACATCAACATAGTTAACGAGTTCAGCAAGATGATATGGCACATTGAAAACAATCTCTGTAGTCAGCAATGACAGCTGTTGTATATATGCGTCATAAGACATCACAGTTCAATAGATTCAGAAATTCATAAATCATAGAGTTCTAGTTCGTGAAGCTGTATAAATAATAATAATTTCTATAACTTCTGCAACAGTGTCAGCTACAGATCTTCAATGTTCATAAACAATAATAAATGCTCCCATTCTGATGCTAGCAGATCAGTTGTATACAATAAGTCCGTTCACTGTCTGCACGTGAATAGCATACATGGGCTACAGGTCAGCTCGACCTTTATAATGTTCCTAAGTCTAACCATCTGACTTGGACGTGATCTCTGATATAACGAATCCTGGAACACAGACAATAGTCTTGTTGGTCTAGAGCGACCCATATATATTTAACTAGTTCAGGTATAAAGATACCGGTGACTTAATCCTAGTCAAAGTACCTCTCCATTTTGAATCACACAGGCGAGCAAATAGGCGACAAAATGACGAACCTCTAGATGTTAGCATAAAGTTCGATACAAGAGGAATTACCTTATTTCGGAAAATCAACCATGAACATATGCCTCCAGGCAGGCGTGAATAATACTGGGAAATAGTCTAGTTAGCTAACTAACTCACAAAGACACTGTATTTCCCTCAGAAAATCACAAGACGCAGGTCGCGTCTGCTCGCTTCTTAAACCCATTTCTCAACTCCCGAACTGGGCGGAACACACAGAACGAACTCCCAGCTTTTGACATGCGCAGAACGACAATCTCTGAGTTGCCGTTCACAATAAGACGATTCTAAGAACATTCGAGATAAAAGTCTTACACAGTCGCGCCTTTTATGGTCATGAAAAGAAGCGTTAAGAAAGGTTTCAGACATCTACCATAGTTGACTGGTACTACCAAATAAGGAGATGTGGTCACGCTTCGTTCAAGAAATTATAGACCGAACGTGTCTCTATACAAGAGAAGGCAACTCCTAAAAAATTGTAGTTTCGATAACTCGGATTATGTCCCTTTGACCATAGAAAACATAATACACACTTCAGTCAAAAAAATGATCATACATATGAAAAATGTTTATACAAACGAAAAATAATAATGATCCGTGCGTAACAATGCCTAAGAAAAATTCACCGCATCTTTTGGCCGAATACCATCACCAACCAAGATCTGCTTACTCGTAGCAAGCAAGAGGACATGCACACCATCATAGCTGGCAGACGCTGGAGCTGGGTTGGTCATGTCCTCAGAAGAGACCCCGATGCCATCACAAAAACAGCTATGCTTTGGACCCCTGAAGGAAAGCGAAAGAGAGGCCGACCAAAAACAACTTGGCGGAGGACTGTGGAGGCTGAGATGCAAAGAATGAACCAGAGTTGGGGCACTGTACGAAGGATGGCCACCGACCGTGCAAAGTGGAATCAATTTGTTGTTGCCCTACAAGACGCCACTAGGCGTGATGGCCACTGACTGCTTTGACGGTCGGTGGTTAAGGATCGAAGAAGAAGAAGATATATATATATATATATATATATATATATATATATATATATATATATATATATATATATATATATATATATATATATATATATATATATATATATATATATATATATATATAAATATATATATATATATATATATGAGATCATAGACGAATCATAGACTACTCACTTACTGAAAAGATTAAACAAAACATAGAAGATAAGGAAGCCAAAATAGAGACAAATATAAAATTTCATTATATTATATAATTTTTATTATATAATTTTTTATATTACAATGACATAATTATAAAATTATATAATTTATATTATATAATTATAAAATTATATATATATATATATATATATATATATATATATTTATATATATATATATATAGATATATATATATATATATATATATATATATATATATATATATATATATATATATACAGTAGAACTCCATTTATCCGAACCCCAATTATCCGAACATCCAATTATCCGAACACTTTTTCCAGAAAAAAAAAAAAAAATCAGATGCCACAGTCACGTTAGACTAAAATTCTGAATCTTTTGATGCGGCAAACTTCAAATGTGTGCAAACAATTTGTAGAGAATGAGATGGCTAATGGTCGGTCGCTTACGTACAGGAAGTCAGTTAGACCATAAAGTCAGTTAATATCTGGTTTACCAATCCAGTGTACGTGTGCGTTCTAGGTAGAACACTGGCTAAACAGACAGTTCAACTTAAAATAATTGTGTCTGCTACTACAGCAGAATAATTTTGGTGTACAAGTATTTCTCTGTGCGATATGGCATCTTCCAGTAGGCCTAAAGCATATAAAAGGAACCGCAATGTTTTGTCAATTGAGACGAAAACAGAAATTATCAAGAGACTAGGACAAGGTGAAACTGTATCTTCACTTGCGAGGATTTTCAATGTTGGGAAAGCTACCGTCTATGACATCAAAAGTAACAAGGATAAAATTATGAGTTTTGCATCGAAATTTGATAGTGAAAATGGGTCGAAGAAACGTAAAACCATGAGAAATGCGAAAGATGTGAAATTGGAAGAGGCTTTGTATATATGGTTTGTCAAAGAAGAAGCAAAGGGGAACCTATCTCTGGTTCTCTGTTGTGTGAAAAGGCACTTCAGTTCAACAATCAACTTGACGGTCCTCCTGACTTTAAGGCTAGCCAGGGATGGTTAAGAAACTTTAAATCTCATGGCATACGAGAATTGGAGATTCAAGGGGAATCTTTATCTAGCGATGCAACTGCCGCTAAAAATTTTAAAGAAACATTCTTGGCTTTTTTGGAAGAAGAAGGTTATTCACTCGATGATGTGTATAATGCCGATGAGACTGGCTTATACTGGAAATCATTGCCTCAAAAATCACTTGCATCTCAGCGCGAAGCAGCTGCCCCTGGGTTTAAAAAGTGCAAAGAGAGAGTAACAATTTTGGTAGCCGCGAATGCCAGTGGAAGTCATCGTTACCGGTGCTAATGATCGGCAAAGCCAAAAAACCACGTTGTTTAAAGAATGTGACATGTCTCCCATTGTGTTACAAAGCACAGAAGAGTGCTTGGATGAATAGTGAAATATTTCTTGATTGGTATACAAATCAGTTCATCCCAAATGTGAAGAGGTTGAGAGAACAAGAAAAGAAAACTGGAAAAGTAATTCTTCTACTGGACAATGCACCATCTCATCCAGAGAAGGATACATTGAATGCAGTTGATACAAATTTTAAAGTAATTTTTCTGCCTCCCACTGTAACAGCACTGATTTAACCAATGGATCAGGGTGTTATACCAAAGCTTAAAAAGATGTACAAGAAGGAAGTCCTGCGTCGTTTATTGTTGGCTGAAGATGAAGAAAGTGTGGTGGCGTTTTTCCAAAAAGCTTAATCTCAAAGACTGCTGCTATATGTTAGCTGATGCTTGGACCACCCTGTCACAAGATAATCTCAACAAGGCTTGGAGTAGATTGCTTGGGAAAAAAGGAGGAAATGAAACTACTGCAGTGGACACAAATGATGATTGTATAAATGAAGTTGTGGAATTGTTTCAAGCATTGCCCGGATTTTCGGACTGTGACAAAGATGATGCACACATGTGGCTAGAAGATGATAATGATTCTGGTTTTCAGTTTTTGAATGACGAAGAAATTTTGTCTTTTGTGCAAGAAGAAAACCAAATACATGTAGTGACCGATGATGAAGACTCCTCAGAAGTACATGATGTACTTGTAGATTATGAAGAAAAACCAAAACGTCGACCAAGTCCTGAAGAGGCCTTTATAGCACTAGAAACAGCGATGGCTTGGTACGAGCAAGAAGATGACAGCTGTCCTACACAGCTTCTGCTGTTGAAGAGAATGCGGGACTTAGCAGCCAAAAGGAGACTATCCAGTTTGGTGCAAAAGAGGATTCCTCATTATTTTAAATAGTGGGCTACATCTGTGCAAGTACATATATACGTAAGTTGCGCCTGGTTTTGAATCGTTTGTAATGTTATTTTGAAAACATTTCTCTTTCTTAACAAAAATAATTAATACAAGTAGTACATGCACTGCAGTGTAATAAAAGATTATAGTCAAACAATATTTAATACGAACAAATGTTAATATATAGTGGCTGGGAATGTGAAGGTCTAATGCTGTTCTTACAATACATATGACTTTTAATAGGCGAAAGTCAATTAAATATCTGTTAAAGTCAGTTATATAACTGTAACCACCAGGTCTTTACACCCCTCAATTTTAATATTATTCTTGTTCAGAGTTTCTTCTTTACTTTTTTGTTTGTTTGTTTGTTTATTTATTTAACGTAAAAGCATAATTGTGATTGTCCCTATTTACAATGATTTGACAAATGTGATGCCACTTTCTCTTATCGGCAGTTGTTCATATTATTTTGAATTGAAAACAATATATATCCTAATTATAACCCATCAGAAGTTGAACGGGATATTTATTTTCATTAATTTTAAAAAAAGTCTTACTCGATGTTTATTCTCGCTACTAGCCCTGGTATTGTCCAGCCGAAAATGGCGTCTACGTCGTTCAGCCTCGTTTTCGATTCTGACATAGTTGGCGTAACTTTCTATAGATCTAGGGGCACTAACCACGTTTATCGCAGTGGAGTGCAGAATATTCATCTGGTCTGCTTCGACGTCTGAAGTTTATGAATTTGACGGATTAGGGCCTACATTGAAAAACCAGCACTGCTTATAATCGTCCCCGCAGGCTGCAGACATCGTAGGTAATTAAATTGTTTTGTGAAAGCAGGTACAAATGCTCAACAGGGTTGAAGGTAAAAGGCGATGCCACGTTCCCATATTGGCAGTTGCTCATATTATTTGGAATTGAAAACAATACCGGTAGCCTATATATCATAATTATAACACCAGAGGTTGAACGGGATACGGTAATTTCCTATTCTTCTTCTTCCGTCTTTAGCCACCGACCGTCAAAGCAGTCAGAGGCCATTACGCCTAGTGGCGTCTTAGGGCAACAGCAGATAGGTTTTCTTTGCCATTGTTTCCCATCACGCCTATTGGCGTCTTTAGGGCAACGGCAAATCAATCCATCTGCTGCTGTTTCCGTAATCGAAGTGACTGGCAAACGGGTGATCAGCCCGTTGGTAATTTCCTATTACTCGTACCTTTTTGCTCCACAGTGAATATGTGTAGGCCTAGTTATGTCCAGTTTCGTAGGAAATATAATATGAATGACTGTCGATACGGGAAAGTATATTATACAGTGACATAGGCTGAATCATTCAGATATCAGAAAACACAATTATTATCTTGCATAGGCCTATACACTATACGTCGTAATTATAACCTAAGCAGTGGTTGAACGGGACATTTTTTGATCTAGGCCCTAACCCTAACTTAAAAAAACAACAACATAATATTGGTACATGCACTGGATTGAACCCAAATTGCTAGCACTATCACCACGCCTTTAAGAAAGAATCAGTGATAAACTGAGTTTTTTTTTTTTTTTTTACGGTGGCCTGTTGTTTTTTACCGTATGAGCTCAGTGTTTGTTGCTATACAAATTCTTGAAGAAAAGCTTGGACAGAGTTAGAGTAAGGGTCAGTGGCACAGCCCCATTCTAACATCTGGGGAATGAACACAAAAAAAGATACCACCCAACATATCAGATTATTAATTACTAGTACATTACTCTTACATTTGTTATACATATTTATTTTGTACTTAAAAACACAAGAATGGTATTGTTTCACAACGAGTATGTCTGTTACTTTACATTTAAAATGAGTTTTGCAGTATGGCATCTTTATTGTATATAAAACAAATCATAATATAAACTTGTGGTAGGCCCTATTTGGTTATTTTATATTTCAAAGATAAGATCAAAACAATATGAGTAATTTGTTAAACAACTAAATTAGCCTCTTTCACCTAAGCTTCATTCTAGTAAAGTTGTCTATTACTTTATTATAATCTACTTACTTACTTAGTCGTTCCCCTTCTATTCTGAGGGTAGAGGTTTGGAAGAGATAGCGCCAGACTATCCTATCGGCTGTCTTCCTCCTGGCCTGGTTCCATTCTAGTACTCGGTCCTTCAACGATTGTCTAATGTTGTCCTCCCAGCGGACTCTGGGTCGTCCTGGGGGTCTGGATCCCTGGCTCTTTGTTTCCCATGCTTGTCGTGGTAGCCGATCTTCTCCCATTCTGCAGACATGGCCAAACCATCTTAGTTGGGACTGTTCTACTTGGGTCTGCAGGGGGTGGGATTTTAGGCCTTGACGTATCGTCTAGTTGCGGACCATGTCTCTTCTTGTTACTTCAACCACCTTCCTCAGATACCTCATTTCTGAGGTTTGGATCTGGCTTTTATGGGTTGTAGTCATTGCCCATGACTCGCATCCATATGTCAAGACTGGGACATAGGTGGAGCGGTATACAGCCATCTTTGTTTTCTTACCAACCTCTCTCTTGCTGAGGAATCTTCGATTTATGTCCTGAAAAAGTCTCCCAGCTGCTGCTTTTCGAGTGGCCAACTCTTCTTTGATGCCTCCCTTTTGGTCTATAATAGCTCCGAGATATTTAAAGTGGTCGACCTGCTCCAGGACCTGTTCTCCCAGCTTAATCTGATGTCTTCTTTCTTCTCGTGATATCACCATGGATTTTATTTTAGAGCTACTTATGACCATCCCTCTCTTCTCCAGCTCTTCCTTCCAGACTTGCAGGTTGGATTGGAGATGTGCCTCTGATTTTTATAATCTGCTTCGGTAGCTAATTATCTTTCAACAGAGAGCAGACTAACCCAGACAGTGTTTCTTCAGCCATCGTAGGCACAGGTAGGATTTTATGAGTCAGAGTCGGCTAAAAGGATCATTCTGTAACTGTGCTGCTTATTGGCACGGTCTGAAAAATGTGGTACAAAACTTGAAAAGGTTAGGATAAAGCTGTCACGTGCTGGCCTTCAAAGCATGTGTACACTGCTTAGATGGCACAGACTACGTTGGCTTGGCCATGTCCGCTGCTTGGAGGATGGTCGCGTACCCAATGATATTTTCTACAGACAACTGTCAGATGGCAGTAGAACAGTCAGGTGTCCACAGCTGGGGTTTAAAGATGTGTGCAAGAGAGACATGATGGCACTGTGCATAAATCCAGCAACCTGGGAGGATGAAGCTGCCAATTGCACGAAGTGGCGATGCTCCCTAAGGCGCCACCTCCGATTGGGCGAAAAGGAGCCCTCACAACAAGCAGAAGAGAAAAGAACACGCGAAAGGAACATCAGGAAAAAAAACAGCTGATGGCATTCACCTCGGGTGCACATTCCCATAGTCAGTTATGACTGAAGGAGGTTGCTAAGATAAAGGAACACATACTTGGTGTTTATGAATTTCTATAAATTCCTTCATCCACTGTAATTTAATCATGGAGTATTTAGTCTTTTTTTATTCTCATGCGTATTTTGTGCTGCTTGTCACTTTTTTCATGTCTTAAATTCAGTTTTGTGTGCACCTTTAGCTAAATTAATACAACCAGTTTTTGGATCTCTGTAGGCATCTGGCCGATTTGCATAATGCCTACAGGCAAAACAAATCGTAGTGTTTGATCTTAGTGAGTAAACCAGCTAGTGCTGGTCGATTGTATGAACTTGTTTTTGTCTGTTCCAAGTTACACCGAAATTATGCAGTGCAGCTTTTGGAAAATTGTCAAAATTATTGTTAAGTCCTGGCTATGTAGGCCCTACCTCAGTCAGAGCGCACAATAGTGTTGTTACAAGTAATTCACAAAAGAAGTGTAGATCTGTTGGGTTTTCCCTATGTATGTCAACAATACTGTACAGTCTTACTGTGTCACTCATGTCCTCTACATGATAGTCAGCTGAAGTAATCAGCTCTTGTACAGCAGTGGTAGGCAACCCAGTAATTGCTGGGATCTACTAAAGGCTCTCTAAACATCTACCTTGATAAAATTATATCTGCAGTGTTAGGCAGAAAATTTAATATGAACAGGTGTAAAATGTCTCTAAGCATTATCTGTCTCGACAGAAGTGATGACTGCCATGCACAGTAAGGACACATTTGTCATTCACGTCAGTTTAAAAAAAAAAAAAAAAAAAAGTCATGTTTCCATTCACAATTGTTAAGGAGTATTTAAGATGTTTGTGGCTAATTGAAAGTTCCTAGTTTTATCTTGTCCATGTTGTATAGCGGCTAACTGAAAGTTGATAAATTGTGTGAAATCACCAGCCGATCATACTCATTCTGTTACTATTTTTTTAAATATAAAAAATAAACGAGATGTGGATTTATATTTAGTGATTCTGGCAAACCTCTACACCCCACGGTTGAAGAGGAACGACTAAGTAAACAGTATGTAAGATTCATGACTTCAGCGTATATAATTTGTTTTGCTCCTCTTCATGGTTTCATCAGATACAGTATTTACTTTTTTGTATTTATTATATGTTTTTAACATTTTATATTCCAAAATTTACAATACTGATTGTTAATAGATGTTATTACTTGTTTGTTATATATTTATATTATGCCTAACCTAATTGTATATATTAATTTTGTTCTTGTTATATAGAGACACATTAGGAAAGAAACAACTTATATACATGTCTTCTGTGACCGTAGGGATTACTACGTCGGATTAGCACTAGGGTGCTGCCACTTATTATAGTTAGTGTAAGAATACTTTAGCAAGATTTAAACACTAAGTATTTTAACGTGACTAGTTAGTTAATATAACCAACGGGCTGATCACCCGTTTGCCAGTCACTTCGATTACGGAAACAACAGCAGATGGATTGATTTGCCGTTGCCCTAAAGACGCCAATAGGCGTGATGGGAAACAATGGCAAAGAAAACCTATCTGCTGTTGCCCTAAGACGCCACTAGGCGTAATGGCCACTGACTGCTTTGACGGTCGGTGGCTAAGGACGGAAGAAGAAGAAGAAGTTAGTTAATAAACACTAGTCCCAAACCTATGACAGTCATTCAATCATGGTGTACATGAAATGACGTCATCAAACCTGGGGTAGAATTCATACAAGTAAAGAAACGGAAGTTATCTTTATAAGGGGAGATCAGAGAGAGTTGTATTTAGCACGAGACGAGCGGCGGCTGTTTTTCCATCTAGCAGGTCCCATTTTCTGTTTGATTCGTTGGATTGCTGGTTTGTACACTTTATTTGTTGAATGTAACTATGAACCAGCATGGAATGATTAAAGAATGCAACCACTGAATAAAGCTATTTTCTAGTTAAGACGAAATTAGACTTACTACTTGAATTCCAGTCGGAAGTTACATTGTTGACATTTGATTATCGGGAATAGTACTTCATTCTTTACGGTCATACAGCCAAACACCAAATTCCTTCAGTAAAACATCTCTGAGATAGCCATGTCAAACAACTGAAGAACATTACAAAGTAAAAATTTCACCCTGTCACAGAGACTTCATTAAATAATGTCTTCCTTTAAAAATTGATACCAATGTGCTGTCCATTCTTCAGTAACAGAGGAGATTATTCTAGTAGCTATAGAGATATTGATACCTGCTCCTACAACATTAGGTCCACATTCAGCTATTTCATCATAAAATGGAACTGGATATAAATAAATGTAAAAACCTTTTTTTCTCACAGATTAAAATGACAGACAAAGAAGATGTATTACAAGAATTTATGACGGATAATGTCAAGAAGGTGAAAAAAGAGACATTAGAAGATCAGTGGAAAGATGGAATGTACAGAAGACGTGTTCTTAATTCCTGCTGGCTGTGTCTGTCAAGCTTTGCACTGGTAAAAATATGGACAGTATTTACAGCAAATTATAAGTTACTACCAGCACCTTGTAGCATTTCAGTTATGTTACATTTTTTTCCTTTAAGTGTCACTTTTTAACATGAGAAAATATGTTTAGTTTAGTTTGTCCATCCTTCTATATATGTGGATTTTTGTTTGTTTTCTCTCTGTGTATGACCTTACTTAGCATCAGACTGTGCTTCTTCGTGGTTTCATTAACTCTTTCAGTCCCAAGCAAAAAAGTGGGTTTGGCCCAAGCAAAAATGGCCACCCCAGTGCGTTTTTATTGTTGTTGTTTGGAAATAATTTTTTAAAATGTTCACATGCATAAATAACTTTGTTGTTGTATATGAAACTGAAGGTAATTGGATGTACTTTACTCTTTTGCTACAAGTATAAAAGCTTTCATTGAAAAATGATTAGTTATTCAAGGTAAAATGGAGGATATGCGCTTAAAAAAATGATTAGTTATTCAAGGTAAAATGGTGGATATGCGCTTAAAAAAATCGCTTTAAAAATCTAAAATAAATATCTCAAAACAGAAACACGTTCACTCTTAAACACGTGCGGTATTTAAAAGAATGTACTTGCAGTCGGAAATGACTTTGTGGGTAGTTATAATTAGAAACAGTCTCAAACAGAGGCACATATACTAAAGGCTTTTTAAAGTCGATTGGGCCAAGCGCGTCTAACCCCTGAGCCTTTATAAAGTCGATTGGGACTTAAAGAGTTAATACTCTCTACCAGTCTTCCTTGACCACACAGTTAGCATGAATCTGTGTCATGTCAGGATTTCATCTGTCTGTGAATGTTCCTTAACTATACCATTCTGTTGTTTGTCTCCCCTTTATGGTTGTAGTCTGCCCATCATTGTCCTATTTTCTGATTATGTATATCCTGGTGAAATTAGCAGCATGTGACTTGTTTGAGCAAGATGTTATTTGTTGTGACTTGTTTGAGCAAGATGTTATCTGTTGTGACTTGTATGAGCAAGATGTTATTTGTTGTGACTTGTTTGAGCAAGATATTATGTGCATGGATGGTGGCATGTTGCTGACCTACAACATTACTTCCATTTTAGACGTCTTCTTCTTCTTTGATCCATAACCACCAACCGTCAAAGCAGTCAGCGGCCATCACGCCTGGTGGCGTCTTGTAGGGCAGCAACAAATTGATTCCACTTTGCTCAGTCGGCGGCCATCCTTCGTACAGTGCCCCAACTGTGGTTCATTCTTTGCATCTCAGCTTCCACAGTTCTCCGCCAAGTTGTTTTTGGTCGGCCTCTCTTTCGCTTTCCCTCGGGGGTCCATAGCATAGCTGTTCTTGTGATGGTATCAGGGTCCCTTCTGAGGACGTGGCCAACCCAACTCCAGCGTCTGCCAGCTATGATGGTGTGCATGTCCTCCTGGTTACTCCGAATAAGTAGTTCTTGGTTGCTGATGGTGTTTGGCCAAAAGATTCGGAGAATTTTCCTTAGGCAGATTGTGTGGAAGGAGGACAGTTTCGACATTTCCTTCTCTGTTACTCTCCAACATTCTGCACCATAGAGAAGCACAGAAAGTACACAGCTCTCATACAGTCTTAATTTGGTGTTTGTGCTGTACTGGGAAGACTTCCAAATGTTGTTGAGAACAGCAAAGGCTGTTCTCGCTTTATTCATTCTGTTGTTAATGTCCTTGCTTGTTCCGCCGTCAGGTGTTACTATGCTTCCTAGGTAAGTAAATGTGTCTGTCTGTTCTAACTTCTGGTTCCTAACTGTTATTGGCTCAGGATTGCCCACATTTAGTGTCATGACCTCTGTCTTCTTCAAATTGATGTTCAGGCCAACCTGCTGGCCATACTTATTCAGTCTATCGGTTTTGTCTTGAATGTGTTGATGTGAATGCGCGAGTAGTGCAATGTCATCTGCATATTCCAAATCTTCCAGTGTAGAAAACGTTGTCCATCTAATTCCTCTTGGACTGCCCTCTGTTGTCTGGCACATCACCCAATCTATGACTGTCAAAAATAATGTTGTTGATAAGGGGCATCCCTGTCGTACTCCTGTTTTCACTTCGAAAGTTACATTACTCGATCCAACACTGCACGTAAAGTTAGAATAGAGGCTTTTTATAATGGAAACAATGCGGCTGGGAATTCCATAAGCCCTCAGAATTTTCCATAGGCTGTCCCTGTGTATGTTGATTTTGAAAAGGCTTTCGACAGCATACACAGGGACATTTTAGACATGCTGATCCTTATATTTTTCTAGGACATACACTGCACATTCAACTGAAGGAAACAATTCCAAGACAGAAGAAGGTGCTGTGGCAAGGAGGCTCATGACACAACCCAGAGACAAGCAGAAGGAGTCTTGGTTGCAGACTAACCTTGTATTCTTCTAAGAAAATCTTCAGGTTTGGCACTTGGAATCTTCAGACATTAAACGAACATGAGAAAAAAACTAAGGAATTGCAAGATTTATATCCTGGCACTGTGAGACAAGATGGAAATAAGATGGGGCAGATGAGACAAGATGGAAATAAGATGAGCAGATGAGATAAGATGGGGCAGATGAGACAAGATGGGGCAGATGAGACATGATGGAAATAAGATGAGCAGATGAGACAATATGGAAATAAGATGGGGCAGATGAGACAAGATGGAAATAAGATGAGCAGATGAGACAAGATGGAAATAAGATGGGGCAGATGAGACAAGATGGAAATAAGATGCAGGTGAGACAAGATGGAAATAAGATGAGCAGATGAGACAAGATGGAAATAAGATTAGCAGATGAGACAAGATGGAAATAAGATGAGCAGATGAGACAAGATGGGGCAGATGAGACAAAATGGAAATAAGATGGGGCAGATGAGACAAGATGGAAATAAGATGGGGCAGATGAGACAAGATGGAAATAAGATGAGCAGATGAGATAAGATGAAAATAAGATAGGGCAGATGAGACAAGATGGAAATCAGATGGGGCAGATGAGACAAGATGGAAATAAGATGAGCAGATGAGACAAGATGGAAATAAGATGAGCAGATGAGACAAGATGGAAATAAGATGAGCAGATGAGACCAACAAACACATGCAGAAGAGAGCTGGAGACTGAAATAAAAGTGATGAGGCAGACATGGAAAGACAATGAGCTGATGTCATGTGACAGGAAGATTTGGCATGTGTTTGTTGAAGGCTCATACTGATGTCATGTGACAGGAAGATTAGGCCTGTGTTTGTTGAAGGTGAGCTGATGTCATGTGACAGGAAGATTAGGCTTGTGTTTGTTGAAGATGAGCTGATGTCATGTGACAGGAAAATTAGGCCTGTGTTTGTTGAAGGTGAGCTGGTGTCATGTGACAGGAGGATTTGGCCTGTGTTTGTTGAAGGTGAGCTGATTTCATGTGACAGGAAGATTAGGCCTGTGTTTGTTGAAGGTGAGCTGGTGTCATGTGACAGGAGGATTTGGCTTGTGTTTGTTGAAGGTGAGCTGATGTCATGTGACAGGAAGATTAGGCCTGTGTTTGTTGAAGGCTCATACTGATGTCATGTGGCAGGAGAATTAAGCATGTGTTTGTTGAAGGTGAGCAGATATCATGTGACAGGAAGATTAGGCCTGTGTTTGTTGAAGGGTCATACTGATGTCATGTGACAGGAGGATTAGATATGTGTTTGTTGAAGGTGAGCTGATGTCATGTGACAGGAAGATTAAGTCTGTGTTTGTTGAAGGTGAGCTGATGTCATGTGACAGGAGGATTAGGTATGTGTTTGTTGAAGGTGAGCTGATGTCATGTGACAGGAAGATTAGGTCTGTGTTTGTTGAAGGTGAGCTGATATCATGTGACAGGAGGATTAGGTATGTGTTTGTTGAAGGCTCATACTGATGGCATGTGACAGGAGGATTTGGCATGTGTTTGTTGAAGGTGAGCTGATGTCATGTGACAGGAGGATTAGGTAAGTGTTTGTTGAAGGTGAGCTGATGTCATGTGACAGGAGGATTAATTATGTCTTTGTTGAAGGTGAGCTGATGTCATGAGCACTAATAGAATGGAAATCAACATCAGCAGCTGCTTTTGACACACAACTCATTTAACAGGTGACAAATGTTCTATCTTGTTCTGTGTTAGTTCAGGTCTCACATTGATAGCACACCATGCATCATGCCTTGTCATCCCATAAATAGCATACAGCTGCAGCTGTTACTCAGCACTATTCTCTGTTTTAGGTCGATGTTATCAGCTCTGCCTACAAGACGTCTCTGCAGCTGTTACTCAGCACTATTCTCTGTTTTAGGTCAATGTTATCAGCTCTGCCTACAAGACATCTCTGCAGCTGTTACTCAGCACTATTCTCTGTTTTAGGTCGATGTTATCAGCTCTGCCTACAAGACGTCTCTGCAGCTGTTACTCACCACTATTCTCTGTTTTAGGTCAATGTTATCAGCTCTGCCTACAAGACGTCTACCTTAACTTTATTCTTATTTAAAAAAAAAAAAAATTCTCTTTCAGACTTTCCTTCTTCCCCTGTGGATTACAGCCTAGGGCATTTCTGGTTTATAGTGTTTGTTTCCTGAGAGTGCATCATGTCTGCCTCTCTATCTCATTAATATGTGGTTGAATCATTGATAGCACAGTGTTAGTGTAGATTCTTTATTGATCAGTTTGTTTATCCACCTAGATCTTTGAATGCTTCAAGACTAGAGTGAGCTGATGGTGAAATCTTATTTCAGGTTTTTGTCTGTACCCAACATTAATTACATAATCAAGGTAACTAGAATGGATATTTTAAATGTGGATAGAAGAACTTCATTATATTGCCTAAATACTGACGGCTCTGTCCTTAAACTTTGTGATGTCTGTCCTTAACCCTTAGAACCCTGGCCACCCAGCCCGTAAAACTTTATTCCCCTGGGCTCCTGAGCAAAAAATTTCACTATGAGCCGTCGAGGCCAGCGATAATGCCGGTGCGTTTTATTGAGACGACAAACTTGGTCGTAAACATCGCAGCCACCCATGAATGTATTGTAGCCAATACAAAGTTGTGGAAATTGAACATCCACAGTTGTGAGACCAACCTTTATCAAATTTACTTGATACATTATGTGGGATACGCCCCTTTCCACGCCCCTGCACCACAGGGTTAGAACTAGCTTGATCATAACCTGATTCACAAGTTCCGTCACTCGATTCAATTTCGATTTCAGAATAATCACCATCTAAATCTATATTCATCATCCTCCGAATCATTGAGCACAAGTTCAACAGCTTGTTCCGTTGTTAGCCTTTTAGAATGGCTATTTCCTGGATTTTCAACACGCCTTTTCATTGTGAAAACAATTAAAAAATTGCAAAATATTATCCTTTGTAATGTCTGTTCTTAACCCTAGGGCATCATCTTCGGACAACAAGGACCAACTTTTCTGGACCTTCAGATCATCACCAATACTGACGTGGAGTCTGCATCCTTTTTCTTCACTGCTGCATCCTTTGGCTATATGGTGGGCTCATTTATTAGTGGTTTTGTTCATGGTAAGGTGAGCATATTAAAGGAGCTGTTTATTTGTTATTTACTGTTTTCATGAATGTAATGTCTGAAGGACTGTTTACAGAAAAGTTATCTTCCATGATCCTTCCTAATTAACATCATCATCATTTTGTCTTTGCTGTCCTTACAGAGCATGGAGTCAGTCAGCAGTAACAGCTGATATAATCCTGCACCAAGCAGTTACATACTCTTGCAGCAGTGCTTTCTGTGGTAATCAATTAACATTACACATTAAAAAAAATATCATTACAAAAACATAGAATAGTTGCAGAATTTCTGTACTTTTCTACTGTGCACAATTCTGGAGAGTAACACAAAAGGAAATGTCCAGACAGTCCTCTGTCCATACAGGCTGCCTAATTATAATTATTAGAATTTTCTGGCAGAACACCGTGACCAATTAAGAACTGCTAACTCTGATCCACCAAAAAGGAAAGTGAAAGCAAGGTCGGCCAAAAGCTACGTGGAGGAGAACTGTGGAAGCAAGGTCGGCCAAAAGCTACGTGGAGGAGAACTGTGGAAGCAAGGTCGGCCAAAAGCTACGTGGAGGAGAACTGTGGAAGCAAGGTCGGCCAAAAGCTACGTGGAGGAGAACTGTGGAAGCAGAGATGCAAAGCATAAACCAGAGTTGGAGCACCACACGAAGGAGTACTGCCAAGCGAGCAATGTGGAAATAGTTTGTTGCTACGCTACCAGACGCTAATTGCTTTGTCAGTGGCCAAGGACCAAAGAAGTCGACACACTATATAATTATGTATGATAGAGCAGCTCCTCAATATTCTCTCCCCCCCCCCCCCCCCCCCCCCCCCCCCCCCCCCCCCCCCCCCCCATCGGGACATCCAGTCACCGACAAACAGGATCACAGTGAAAACCTGAATAACATGATAATTAGCTCCAGATTTTATTTAGCGCACTGAAAACTGCATAATGCAGAAGATACTAATGAATAGAAATAGATGAAATTATATGAGCTGTAAGATGATGGTATGAGCCATAACATGATGATATGAGGTGTAACGTGATGGTATGAGCTGTAAGATGATGGTATGAGCCGTAACATGATGGTATGAGCTGTAAGATGATGATATGAGCTGTAAGATGATGATATGATATGTAACGTGATGGTATGAGCTGTAAGATGATGGTATGAGCCGTAACATGATGGTATGAGGTGTAAGATGATGATATGAGCTGTAATGTGATGATATGAGCCATAACATGATGATATGAGGTGTAACGTGATGGTATGAGCCATAACATGATGGTATGAGCTGTAAGATGATGATATGAGCTGTAATGTGATGATATGAGGTGTAACATGATGGTATGAGCTGTAACGTGATGGTATGAGCTGTAACGTGATGGTATGAGCTGTAACGTGATGGTATGAGCTGTTGTTGATTAACTAGGGCTGCTGAGCTCGTCGCTCTTTAGCAGTCAATGCCAAGCTGAAGAACCTGCATGTGTTCTGGAGCTGTTGAGTGGTGCTGTATAGAGTGTTTGTGATTGTTGGGGAGCCCGGCAATAACTGTCGTCTTTCTGTGGAGAGTCCTGGGCAAGTGAGCAGCACATGCTGAACTGTCTCATACAGATGGGTACAGTTGGGCAGTTAGGCTCATGTGTGGGGTTTAATTTGTTTAAGTGCTTATTGAGTCTGGTGTGTTCTGTTCTAAGTTGGAAGATTGTGCTCTGCTCCTTACGTCGTAGGTTATTAATGTTGTCATTTTTGTTGGGATGGGCCATTTCTTTATACAAGGCATGTCCAGCAGACCCTTTTGCCCATCGGTTCAGTCATTCCTCTTTGAAGTTATTTTGGAGTATTCGTTAACTGTCTGCATGTTTGCTGGAGTGTTTGTTTGAACCATGCTTGCGCCTAGTTTTGCTAGTCTGTCTGCTTTATTGTTGCCTGGTATGTCTGTGTGCCCTGGTATCCACTGGAGAGTTACTCTGATGTCGTATTTTGTTAGCAGATTGTCAATTGTTTCGGCCAGCTCTATTATTTCTTTATTTTCAGTTTGGAGGTATTCTTCTAAAGCCTTAAGTGCTGATTTTGAATCAGTAAAGATTATGATATCTGAGGGCACATGAACTTCTTGTTTGAATTGGCTGTCTATTGCTGTGAGTATGGTGTTTATTGCTGTAATCTCTGCTTGGTAGTTAGTACAGAATTTTCCGCACAGTTTATATATTTCTAGTGTGCTGCCATTTGGGTATTTCACATAAGCTCCAAGTCCAGCATTTATGGTGGCCTTGAATGCTGAGCCATCTGTGTATGCATGTATTGCAGTGCTGAGGTAGCTATCTATAGTCTCTAAAGTAGATGTTTTAGCTCTTTGACTCCATAATTATTTTTTGAAGAATTCTAAACGGTGAATTGTACTGTCTTTTAGTGTAAATTTAATTTAATCTTTTGTTGTGAACATGTACTTATTATATACCAAACTGTAGGGAAATGGATAGAGAATTGTAATATATAACGTCTTTGGTAGTATTAACACAAGTGTGTTCGGTATACTTAAAACATTTTGCATGTAAATTGAAAAACACTAAAAAGTTAACTGTAGAATGCGATCTTACCAAAGACAAATTACTGTTGTAGATAATAAAACTTTCTTTTTAGTCTTCAAACATCAAGGTAATCCATATACAAAGTAAAAAAAAAACATTGCTTATGGCCACAATTAGTACATTTAGTGTTATTCACACCAGTTTTTACTGTGGTCCCTTGTAAGAAAAAAATAAATTATGCAATCGTTCATTACCTAATTTTCAAACAAATAAAGAAGAAAAACGTTATATTATACTTTTTTTAACACTTGTTTAATGTTTTAATAGTATCCCTAGCTTCATCTTCTACCTAGGACTAGTGATTAGATGTTACGGAAGGTCTAGTTTTGTTGTTTTTTGATCGGCCAGAATATGACTGCCCACTCATCAACTAAATCTAATGTGTCTAGCTTTTCTGCACCAATTTCTTATTTTGACAACGATAATAACATCAAAACACGCACATGTGCTGCTTAACTACAGTCAAATTAGTTGTTTAAATAGTAGCGGAAGTCATTCTTTGAGTTTTAAAATATGAACTGCATTAAACGGATGATTTGTGGGGTTCATTCGTGATAAACTAAAAACAACGCTCTGAGCGTTGCACTGGCATGGCGCGTTGAATTTTGCAATGCTCAGAGCATTGGTCTGGAGTCAAAGAGTTAAGTATTGTTGGGTTCGTGTCTCTTGTTAGTGTGCTATCCACGAGTGTGGTTTTTATTACTGGAAGTGTTAACTCCTTTCCGGGATAAATGACTGGGTACTGTTTGAATATCTCTCATGTCTGTGAGAGGTGGTGTTGTTCTGCTATAGTTGTTGCTACTTGTAGCAGTGATTTTTGTTTTAGTCTGCCAATTGGCTTCCAGTTTTCAACCAGTTGTCTGTTTGGGTGATCTTCTCATTCTTCTGTAGCGTTATGTAGCTTCCAGTTTTCAACCAGTTGTCAGTTTGGGTGGTCTTTCTTCTGTAGCGTTATGTAGCTTCCAGTTTTCAACCAGTTGTCAGTTTGGGTGGTCTTTCTTCTGTAGCGTTATGTAGCTTCCAGTTTTCAACTAGTTGTCAGTTTGGGTGGTCTTTCTTCTGTAGCATTATGTAGCTTCCAGTTTTCAACCAGTTGTCAGTTTGGGTGGTCTTTCTTCTGTATCGTTATGTAGCTTCCAGTTTTCAACCAGTTGTCAGTTTGGGTAGTCTTTCTTCTGTAGCGTTATGTAGCTTCCAGTTTTCAACTAGTTGTCAGTTTGGGTGGTCTTTCTTCTGTAGCGTTATGTAGCTTCCAGTTTTCAACTAGTTGTCAGTTTGGGTGGTCTTTCTTCTGTAGCATTATGTAGCTTCCAGTTTTCAACCAGTTGTCAGTTTGGGTGGTCTTTCTTCTGTAGCGTTATGTAGCTTCCAGTTTTCAACCAGTTGTCAGTTTGGGTGGTCTTTCTTCTGTAGCGTTATGTAGCTTCCAGTTTTCAACCAGTTGTCAGTTTGGGTGGTCTTTCTTCTGTAGCGTTATGTAGCTTCCAGTTTTCAACCAGTTGTCAGTTTGGGTGGTCTTTCTTCTGTAGCGTTATGTAGCTTCCAGTTTTCAACTAGTTGTCAGTTTGGGTGGTCTTTCTTCTGTAGAGTAGTTTCAAAGGTTGTTATTGCCGGGAGTTGTAGTGAGGATAAGCTCTCACTGCAGATAAAATACTTCTATGGCACGCGCCTCAAACAGCCTCTGACAACCAAATCCAGCTCCCGGCCTTCACGTGTGGCTCAATTTGAGCCCGGCGGAACTGTTTCCACTGACGGGAGAAGGAGCAAAGGCAAGCGACTGGCGCCTTAAAACCAGCAGCTTCAGGCAGATAGGGCTCGTGATCCTTGGTTGGTAGCTTATCTAAGAGAAGGAACTCTGAATTCAAACCACCGCTGCCTTGCGGGAAAATCCATTTGTGGAATTGGCTTCGGGAGTAAACCCTGAGGATAAATCCGGAGTCGGAGTCCCTAAGGCAGTCTAATGTCGATTCGACATTATTCTGGCAACTCCTGCGACATGGCTGGTACCAAACTGTATCGGCTACTGCCGTTCCTTTGGATCTACCGGCTGTGTGGAGAGGGGGAACATGCTGCATGGGCAACAGCTTGATCTCCATATAACTGTGCCCAAGCTCGCGCCCTGGAGAAAACACTCCAGCTTCACCCTATAGGTGTCGGCAAAACACGGGAAGTAGCAGTTACCGGTTATAAGCATTTTGCCCAATTGGTGTAGGGCATGGCGCCAGGGGCTACTTCCGACAGTGGGAGAGGTTCTAGGATCTCACTGGACAGCTACCGCCCGCTTCAAGCTGGGCAGCCCCCAATCAATAAGGTGTTGTCCCGCCACTGTCTGCTTTCCCCATTGGGTGCATGGGGATTAGGGTCAAACCCGAACTGTGGACAGAAAATTTTGCACCAAGCAATTATCGAAAAAATAGAAATAAGCAAACTCTCAGATTGGGATGCTGGAACGTCCGGACTATGTTGACTGGACTATCCGAAAACCTACAGGATGTAAACGATGTAAGGAAGACAGCCATAATTAATGATGAGCTTAAACGACTTCAGGTGGATATAGCTGCACTTCAGGAAACGCGCCTGGCGGGCTCTGGAACGGTGAGCGAGAAGGACTACACATTTTATTGGCAAGGGAAAGATCTTAATAAAGCTAGAGAACACGGAGTAGGTTTTGCGGTCAAAAAATCGCTAACTAATATGGTTGAACCAGGCGAGAATGGATCAGAACGCCTGTTAACGCTCCGCCTGCAAACTAGCACAGGTCCCATCACCCTTGTCAGTGTGTATGCTCCTACTCTGTACTCTGCCTCAGAAGCTAAAGATGAGTTCTACGAGAATCTAGCAGCAGTAATCAAAAGCATACCTAGGCAAGAACAGCTTGTTCTCCTTGGTGACTTTAACGCTAGAGTGGGTGCCGATAATGTTTCATGGCCTTCATGTCTGGGCAGGTTTGGTATTGGCAAGATGAATGAAAATGGACAACGGCTCTTAGAGTTGTGCGTCCACCATGACCTCTGTGTGACCAACACCTACTTTCAGACAAAACCCCAGCAAAAGGTGTCATGGAGACACCCACGATCCAAGCACTGGCACCAACTTGACCTGATTCTCGTCAGAAGGCCACTCCTCAGGTCTGTGCTCTCCACGCGCTCGTACCATAGTGCAGACTGTGACACAGATCACTCCTTGGTTTGCTGGAAAATCAGAGCACAACCAAGAAAACTCTATCGTGTCAGACATGAAGGGAAACCATGCATTGATACCAGCAAGATGTCAGACCCTTTCATGATCGCTCAATTCACTGCGACCTTCAAGAAAGTGCTCAGTAGCCCTCAGCATGGTGATACTATTACAGAGAACTGGGAGCATCTACGGAACACCATTCAAAGTACTGCACTTGCCACCTTTGGTAAGAAAACAGCAAAGTCAAATGACTGGTTTGACGCTTCATCAGATGTGATGGCACCTGTTATTGAAGCTAAGCGCAGTGCTATGAATGAATACAAACGTTCACCGAGTGCCAGAACCCTACAGATCCTGAGGGCTACGAGAAGCAAAGTTCAACAAACTGCTCGATGCTGTGCAAATGACTATTGGCTCCAGCTCAGTGAGAGCATCCAGATCGCATCGCAAACAGGCAACATTAGACAAATGTATGACGGTATAAAGAAAGCACTTGGCCCCCATAAAAGTAAGACGTCACCGCTAAAAACCATCAGCGGAGAGAAGCTAACCGATAAGGGTAAGCAGATGGAGAGGTGGGTCGAGCACTACTCTGAGCTTTACGCTAGAGACAATACCGTTACGCCTGCAGCCCTTGATGCTGTCAATAGTCTGCCAACTATGGAGGAGCTGGATGCCGAACCAACATTAGAGGAACTCAGTAAGGCCATTGATAGCTTGGCCTCTGGCAAAGCACCAGGCAGTGATGGGATTCCTCCTGATTTAATCAAATGCTGTAAGAGCACGCTATTACATCCCCTGCATAGGATGCTGTGCCAGTGCTGGGAAGAGACAACTATTCCTCAAGACATGCGAGATGCCAAGATTGTAACACTGTATAAAAATAAAGGAGACAGAAGTGATTGCAATAACTACAGAGGCATCTCTCTTCTTAGTATTGTTGGTAAGGTTTTTGCCAAAGTCATCTTAATGCGACTACACAAGTTAGCTGAGCGCATATATCCAGAGTCACAGTGTGGATTCCGAGCTGGCAGATCAACAACAGACATGATCTTCTCTCTCCGCCAGCTTCAGGAAAAATCAAGAGAGCAGAAAAGACCATTATATATCGCCTTTATAGACCTCACAAAAGCATTCGACCTGGTTAGTAGGGATGGACTCTTTAAAATCCTCCTGAAAATAGGCTGCCTTTCTAAAATGCTGGAAATGATAAAGTCATTCCATGACGACATGAAGGGAACAGTCCAATATGCTGGAAGCACGTCGCAGCCCTTTGATATACGAAGTGGCGTTAAACAAGGCTGTGTTCTGGCTCCGACCCTCTTCGGAATCTTCTTTGTCTTACTCTTGAAACATGCATTCAGAGATGCAACTGAAGGAATATGCCTTCACACTAGGTCAGATGGCCGTCTGTTTAATCTTTCAAGGCTGAAGGCAAAAACAAAAATCAGAAGGGTCACTATAAGAGACTTGTTGTTCGCTAATGATGCTGCAGTCGTCACTCAAAGCCAACAGGAGCTTCAGAGCTTGATGAATCGCTTCACTAAAGCATGCAAGGACTTTGGCCTCACAATAAGTCTAAAGAAAACGAATGTGCTGAGTCAGGATGTGGGTGCTGCACCAGTTATCACTATCGATAACTATGAATTGGCAGTGGTGCACCACTTTACATACCTAGGGTCTACCATCAATGACAAACTCTCACTGGATACAGAAATCGACAGTCGCATTGGCAAAGCTGCAGCTACCTTTGCCCGCCTCACATCGCGTGTTTGGGGAAACTCTAAACTCACAATGAAGACCAAAGCTGCGGTATATAATGCCTGCATCACCAGCACACTCCTATATGGCAGCGAGACCTGGACGACCTATGCTAAGCAAGAAAGAAGGCTCAATACCTTCCATTTGCGGTGTCTACGCCGCATCCTCGGCATCTCGTGGAAAGATAAAGTGACAAATGTCGAGGTGTTGTCACGTGCTGGCCTTCAAAGTATGTATACGCTGCTTAGACAGCGCAGACTTCGCTGGCTTGGCCATGTTCGCCGCATGGAAGATGGTCGCATCCCAAAAGATATCTTCTACGGACAATTAGCAAATGGCAAGAGAACAGTTGAGCGACCACAGCTGAGGTTCAAAGATGTGTGCAAGAGAGATATGAGGGCACTGGACATGGATCCAGCAAGATGGGAGGATGAAGCTGCCGATCGCAATAAGTGGCGATGCTATTTACGGCACCACCTCAGATTGGGCGAAGAGAGGCTCACACAAGAAGCAGAGGTGAGGAGAAAACGTCGAAAGGAGCACCAGGAAAATAAGCAGCTGAGGGCTGCCACCTCAGGGGCGCATTCCCATAGTCAGTTATGACTGAAGGGGCTATTATTATTATTATTATTCTGTAGCGTTATGTAGCTTCCAGTTTTCAACCAGTTGTCAGTTTGGGTGGTCTTTGTTCTGTAGCGTTATGTAGCTTCCAGTTTTCAACTAGTTGTCAGTTTGGGTGGTCTTTCTTCTGTAGTGTTATGTAGCTTCCAGTTTTCAACCAGTTGTCAGTTTGGGTGGTCTTTCTTCTGTAGCGTTATGTAGCTTCCAGTTTTCAACCAGTTGTCAGTTTGGGTGGTCTTTCTTCTGTAGCGTTATGTAGCTTCCAGTTTTCAACTAGTTGTCAGTTTGGGTGGTCTTTCTTCTGTAGCGTTATGTAGCTTCCAGTTTTCAACCAGTTGTCAGTTTGGGTGGTCTTTCTTCTGTAGCGTTATGTAGCTTCCAGTTTTCAACCAGTTGTCAGTTTGGGTGGTCTTTCTTCTGTAGCGTTATGTAGCTTCCAGTTTTCAACTAGTTGTCAGTTTGGGTGGTCTTTCTTCTGTATCGTTATGTAGCTTCCAGTTTTCAACCAGTTGTCAGTTTGGGTGGTCTTTCTTCTGTAGCGTTATGTAGCTTCTAGTTTTCAACCAGTTGTCAGTTTGGGTGGTCTTTCTTCTGTAGCGTTATGTAGCTTCCAGTTTTCAACCAGTTGTCAGTTTGGGTGGTCTTTCTTCTGTAGCATTATGTAGCTTCCAGTTTTCAACCAGTTGTCAGTTTGGGTGGTCTTTCTTCTGTATCGTTATGTAGCTTCCAGTTTTCAACCAGTTGTCAGTTTGGGTGGTCTTTCTTCTGTAGCGTTATGTAGCTTCCGGCTTTCAACAACAGTTGTCAGTTTGGGGGTGGTCTTTCTTCTGTAGCGTTATGTAGCTTCCAGTTTTCAACCAGTTGTCAGTTTGGGTGGTCTTTCTTCTGTAGCGTTATGTAGCTTCCAGTTTTCAACTAGTTGTCAGTTTGGGTGGTCTTTCTTCTGTAGCGTTATGTAGCTTCCAGTTTTCAACCAGTTGTCAGTTTGGGTGGTCTTTCTTCTGTAGCGTTATGTAGCTTCCAGTTTTCAACCAGTTGTCAGTTTGGGTGGTCTTTCTTCTGTAGCGTTATGTAGCTTCCAGTTTTCAACCAGTTGTCAGTTTGGGTGGTCTTTCTTCTGTATCGTTATGTAGCTTCCAGTTTTCAACCAGTTGTCAGTTTGGGTGGTCTTTCTTCTGTAGCGTTATGTAGCTTCCAGTTTTCAACCAGTTGTCAGTTTGGGTGGTCTTTCTTCTGTAGCGTTATGTAGCTTCCAGTTTTCAACCAGTTGTCAGTTTGGGTGGTCTTTCTTCTGTAGCATTATGTAGCTTCCAGTTTTCAACCAGTTGTCAGTTTGGGTGGTCTTTCTTCTGTATCGTTATGTAGCTTCCAGTTTTCAACCAGTTGTCAGTTTGGGTGGTCTTTCTTCTGTAGCGTTATGTAGCTTCCAGTTTTCAACCAGTTGTCAGTTTGGGTGGTCTTTCTTCTGTAGCGTTATGTAGCTTCCAGTTTTCAACTAGTTGTCAGTTTGGGTGGTCTTTCTTCTGTAGCGTTATGTAGCTTCCAGTTTTCAACCAGTTGTCAGTTTGGGTGGTCTTTCTTCTGTAGCGTTATGTAGCTTCCAGTTTTCAACCAGTTGTCAGTTTGGGTGGTCTTTCTTCTGTAGCATTATGTAGCTTCCAGTTTTCAACCAGTTGTCAGTTTGGGTGGTCTTTCTTCTGTAGCGTTATGTAGCTTCCAGTTTTCAACTAGTTGTCAGTTTGGGTGGTCTTTCTTCTGTAGCGTTATGTAGCTTCCAGTTTTCAACCAGTTGTCAGTTTGGGTAGTCTTTCTTCTGTAGCGTTATGTAGCTTCCAGTTTTCAACCAGTTGTCAGTTTGGGTGGTCTTCTGTAGCGTTATGTAGCTTCTAGAGCCAGCATGTTTACGTCACAGGTCCATTGGTTCTATGTTTGTATCAATGTCACAAGCAGCTGTTGGTTCTCATTCCCCTGCATATGAACCTTGGTATGAGCTGTACCATAATAATGTGAGCTGTAATATAATGATACGTCTGTGCGTAATGATATGAGCTGTACGGGCTGTAGCACAATACTACGAGTAGCTTCATTTTCCATTTACAGCTCACATCAGGTTCATTAAATTGTTTATATGCTTAACCTAGCTGTCACTTTATTTTCTCTCTTTTTGCTCATTTGTCCCTGATAAAGGACTTGTGATCATCATCTTCATCATCATCTTCATTATCATCATCATCTTCATCATCATCATCTTCATTATCTTCATCATCATCATCATCAACATCTTCCTTTGTGCCCCTTATGGAGCATGTAGCTACCACCGCAGCTGGTCCCTTTAGGGAAGCCAGCACCAAGCAGCCACATGCTCATGTGTCAGTGGTTTCTGTGGCAATTTGTTTGACATGATGAGGTTGCTAGCCTCGTGCACAACCTGGTGCACAACCTCGTGCACAACAACCTCTTGCACAATGATTGCCTTTGTCAACATGGTGCCTGAGGGTGCAGTAGTCCTCTTCTGTTTTTGTTTCCTTCAACTACACGCACACACACACACAAACACAGAGAGAGAGAGAGCTACTTCTGGTCTTAGCACAGGCAAAGTCTTCATCTTTTCTCCTCTAGTGCTTGACATAAAAATAAGAATACACAAAAAAGAGGTGTAGTGGGAAATATAGAAATCAACAGAAATCAAGTCCGACAAAAAATTATAGTTTCCAGCTAAAGTTTCAGACCAATCCTAGTTTATGGATGAGAAACATGGAGAACAAAAAACAACAACCAGTAAATTACGGAAACATGAAGGTTAGAACAGAATTGGGTTAACATGGTATGACAGAGCCACCAGGGAGGAACTCATGGAAAGAACCATAGAGCAAGCTTTAGAGAATGGATATTAAAGTTGGGTAGTTTACAAAACCCAGTTTAAAATATCACAAGGCAGCCCTTATTATGAATCCTCAAGATAAACGAGGAACTAAAAAACCAATTAGAAAGGGAGATAACCACTTCCCTGTCTGGTTAAAAACCAATGAGAAAGAGAGTTAACCACTTCCCTGTCTGGTATTTTTGCAGAAAAATGTAAGGTTTAACCTTTAGCACGCTGCATAAAAATTCAGAAAACTTGCCCAACCACTGCCGAAAAAAAAAATTAAAATAATAAAAAATAATTTTTTTTTAATTTTAAAATTAAAAAAAAATTTAAAAAAAATAACCAACACACGAAGAGTCCATATCCCTTGCATCTCAATGAAAGTCATTTGACCAACAGACCAATACAAATCAAATGACGATCTTTTCGTTACACCCATCATCAGTAGCAAAGCAACAAACACTCGTCAGCAGTGACATTCGGCCGAAATTCTAAACCTTTCCGCTATTCCTAATCCTAATCTAACATACTTGAAAGGCCATTTTACTTTCGTTTCCATCTCGGCCATCAAACATATTCTGAGAACCGATATCAGCGCTTATAAAGACAAAAATCTCATCCCCACCGCATGGCGTCAGAATCCAATAAAATTAGAGCAAAAATGGCTGCATGTTGATGCCGATTCATTTCGATTAAAAAAATTTACAAAAAATAAATGCGGATACACCCATCGCTTTTTTAAGATCGGAAACGGAAGCTAGCTCTCTTGCAAATAACATTAGAACTTAACATCCGGGGCTGAAATCACGTGTACACAAGTCCTCATGCTAGAAACGGTGATATCCGTAAGGTGCAACATTGCGCCTCCAGCATGGAGAACATAGTTTACGTTCGGCGCAACGCTGCGTCCGCAGCGTGCTAAAGGTTAACAAGAATTATTTATAATTTTTTCTAATGTACATAATAAAAAGAAATATATACTTTTTATTACGTACAACGTATTTGATATAAAGATTGGTTTTATACATTTTGAAAAAAAAAAATAATAATCTAAGTGAATAATTGTAACCGTGCTGGGTAGATTATATTATGTGTTACTAGAGAGTGAGTTGTATGACTGGCTTGAAGTCCGCCAGAGGTTTTGATTTCTCTCCTCTATTTTTGGGGAGCCAGGTTCGTTTGTTTGTTTTAAGTCCTTAAAAAAAAAAAAAGATGTATTTGTTTTAGGTAAGGTAAGATGTTGAGAAATTCCTGCATGATCCTTAAATAATTAATAATATAAAAATGTAATAAATGACACTCATCTTCACTTTCTTCACTTATGTCCGAATCAGAACTATCACTAGTATCACTTTCTGATTCACTAATATGTCCAGTGTCATTTTCATAATCACTGTCAGAATCCATTATGAATATACAAACTCCAATAAACTAATGTAAACCAATAATAATATAAACAGCACACATGCAGTTAGCCCTGGGAAAAAACACAAGCTTTTACAACTACATTCAAAAGGTACTAAGGTAAAATTATGGCACAGTGAATCTCCCTGCTTGCTGTGATGAATTGCGCCACCTGTCTGCCATACGTCATCACATCGGACTGTATGAAAACAAACAAATTACTCTGGCAGATATTTTGAGCAGCGTCAAAGCCATTAACTCAGGCATGTTCATTCCAGTAAAAATATGACATCCGAATATACTAGGGGCACATAAATCAGGGAAGTGGTTAAAGACGTACTTAAAAAAGGATAAAGAAGACATGAGAAAAAATGTGAAGAAATAGTAGACAAGAGAAGAGCTTGGCACGGGCCTATACTCCACTGGCAGCTCAAACATAATGACTGGCTTCAAGGCTATTGACATAAAATGTATGTTGAATGTTCCTGTCATGTGACCACAATGCATGGTATAATTATGGCCTGATATCAAGACTAATATTTAAATCTTCATCACTGTCAGCTTCTTGTTTAAGGGTTATGACAGTTATATAATATCACACAAACTGTCCTTGACATTTGTCAAGGTTCCGTTCCAACAACCCCATCATAAGTCGAAATGGTCGTAAGTCAGAAATCACTTTACGCTATATGAACCATAAGGGAATGTTAACAGTTAACATCTATGAATGCTAAAATGTGTAGGTCTGTTCTGTTATATTTTAAAACTAATTTTACTCTTAGTTGATAGTGAAATCATGCACTGTACATAGTAATAATAGCTCCTTCAGTCATAACTGACTATGGAAATGCACCCCTGAGGTGACAGCCCTCAGCTGCTTATTTTCCTGGTGTTCCTTTCAACGTTTTCTCCTCTCTTCTGCTTGTTGTGAGAGCTTCTTTTCGCCCAATCTGAGGTGGCGCCGTAGAAAGCATCGCCACTTGGTGTGATCGGCATCTTCCTCCTCCCAGGTCCAGTGCCCACATGTCTCTCTTGCACACATCTTTGAATCTCAGCTGCGGTCGTCAACTGTTCTTTTGCCATCTGCCAGTTGTCCATAGAAGATATCTTTCGGGATCGCGACCGTCTTCCATGCGACGAACATGGCCAAGCCAGTGTAGTCTGCTCTTTCTAAGCAGTGTATACATGCTTTGAAGGCCAGCACGTGACAACACCTCGTCATTTGTCACTTTGTCTTTCCACGAAATACCGAGGATGTGGCGTAGACACCGTAGATGGAAGGTATTGAGCCTTCTTTTTGGCTTAGCATAGGTTGTCCATGTCTCGCTGCCATATAGAAGTGTTCTGGTGACACAGGCGTTATATATCGCAGCTTAGGTCTTCGTTGTGAGTTTAGAGTTTCCCCAAACACGCGTTGTGAGGCTGGTAAAGGTAGCTGCAGTTCTGCCAATGCGGCTGTCAATTTCTGTGTCCAGAAAGAGTTTGTCATTGATGGTAGACCCCAGGTATGTGAAGTGGTGCACCACTGCCAAGCACTGTACAAATTATAGCAAATTTACTGTTACTGCACAGTTCTGTGTTGTAATAAATAATAAATACAATTTTCTACGAAAATAAGAGGATTAAATGGATGGTCGTTGTAAGTTTGTGTGGTCGTAGGGCGCATATTTTGTAAGCCGAGGACAATCTGTATTTATAGACCCGGGAAAGGCCTTCAGTAGAGTGGATATAAACTTTGGTCAGTATTAGAAGACAATAGAATACAGGGGCAGCTGTTAGTAGTGTTAGATAACGCGAGAGCTGTTTACTGTTCATGCAAAAGTATAGTAAGAACAACTGATGGACTCGCTGATGCATTTGATATAACCACCAGAGTTGGACAAGGCTGTGTGCTGTCACTACTAGTGTTCAACATTTATATGGACAAAATAACATCAGAAGCAAACCTAGAAGATGAAGTAAACACTGAAAGTAAAAAATACAACCCACTGAATGAGTTACACTTTGCAGATGAACAGAGTCGATTGTATGAAGATGAGAACAAATTGCAAAATCATACAAATGCACTTCATTTAATACGAGGGGCGTTCAGAAAGTAATGCACCACATCGTTTTTCTCAGGAGCTGTTTATTCAAAAAGCATGAAATTTATACACAATATACATGGATTTGTCATATAAACATCGGTATTATTCAACATAATCCCCACCAACTTGTACGGCTTTATGCCAGCGCGAAACAAGTGCATGTATTCCTTGCCCGTACCAGATTTTGTCTTGATCATGTAGTCATTTCTTCGCTGCATGAATCACTCCATCATCTTCAAACCTTGTCCCATGGAGTGCATCTTTAAGTGGACCAAATAGATGAAAATCAGAGGGTGCCAAATCGGGACTATAGGGTGGATGGGGTAGTACAGTCCAACCCAATTTGGTGATTGCTTCCCGTGTTACCAGACTTGTGTGAGGGCGCGCATTGTCGTAAAGGAGAAGCAGGTCTGCTGGATTCTTGTGCAGCCGAACTCTGCGAAAACATTGATTGAGTTTTTTCAATGTCTTAATGTAAGCTTGCGAATTGATTGTCTCTCCTCTTGGCATAACGTCCACAAGAATCACACCTTCAATGTCCCAAAAGACAGTGATCATGACCTTTCCAGCTGAAGGAATTGTCTTGAATTTCTTTCTTCTTGGTGATTGCGGATGATGCCACTCCATTGACTGTCTTTTTGTCTCAGGTTCAAAATGATGTGCCCAGGTTTCGTCACCTGTAATGATCTTAGCCAAAAAGTTCTCTCCATCAGCATTGAAACGCTCCAACAATTCAGAAGAAATTGCTTTCCTTTGCAATCGGTGGTCATTTGTGAGACTTCGAAGAACCCATCTTGCGCAAACCTTAGAAAATCCGAGAGTTTTTATAACTGCATTTGCACTACCAATGCTGACTGACAGCTGTAAGGCCAATTGTTGAGTAGTGATTCGCCTCTCAGTAAGAATAATGCCCTCAGCTCATTTCAACATTTCTGCGTTGGTGGCTGTGGCAGGACATTCACAGCGCGGCCGATCAAGCAGCTCCGTATCTCCATTTCCTGATTCTTTGATTCTCTGAACCCAGCGTAATAATTATGCGAAAACCTGTACAGAAAGTTTGTACGGCCCTACAGATCTGAAAACGAGAAAAAATATGTACAGATTACGGGTAACCTGTACTACTTGGCATGTATGAGTATTGCTCCCCCCTACCATCAGTATTCAAGACCAGGTTTGATTATGTAGTCATTAATAACATGCTGAAAGATGGGATTACACATACATGTAAATAAAACAAAAGAAATGAGAATAAATAATAGGCAGATGAACTCGATGAAGGTCAATGATCAAGTCATTGAAGTAGAAAGCTTTTCATATCTGGGAAGTAACATTGACAAAGGAGGGGGAACAGCTGGTGACGTCTGCTTAAAGATAAATAAAGCCAGATGCGCTTTTAATGCCCTTCGACCAATATGGAATCCTCAGCTATATCCAGAGAAAACAAAATTAGAATCTTTAACTCAAATGTGCAGTCAGTCTTGCCGTATGGCTCAGAGACATGGCATGTCTCAAAGAATATCACCTCCAAGCTACAGACGTTTGTAAATAGATGTCTCAGACGGATCCTCCGTATAAGATGGCCAGGTGTAATAACAAATATAGAGCTAAAGAAAAGATGCGGACAACAGCCAATACAAACAGACATTAAGGTAAGAAAGTGGGGATGGATAGGACATACACTCAGAAGAGAAAAATCAAGCATAGCCAGAGTTGTCCTTGGCTGGAACCCACAGGGGAAAAGAAGAGTGGGGAGGCCAAAGAGAACTTGGAGAAGAACTGTTGAAGAGGAGGCTAGGGAAATTGGAATGACTTGGGCACAGGTGAAAAAGACAGGCCAGAATAGAAATCGATGGAGAGCAACTGTTTCTGCCCGATGTTCCACAGGGAACGACAAGGAATGATGATGATGAACATGCTGATGTACCTTCCATAAGAGGCTGAAGTAAACATAATGGTTGCTTTAGTTGTTCTAGATTTAATTGACCCTCCCACTTGTCCCATGGTCTTCAGGGACTAGGTATATGAAGACAGTGCATGTCAGTTTTTTTGTACTCCTAGTCTTACGATTTACTTCATCAATTCATATCTTTTATTTTTTATATTTTTTTTTTAAAGATTGGTTTTAAATGGTTGTCCATTTCTTCTTTTTTTTCACATACAGCTTTGCTCCTAAACCAGGATTCTCTTTTTTGAATCAAATCCTTGTACATTTGTATGCAGTTATATTAGTTCTGATTTTATTTTCTGTCCTGTTATATTGTTTCACCTCTGGCAAAGACTTCATGCTTGTAACAACAGGGTCTGTTTCTATTTTTGGTCTTTTAAAAATTTTTTGTAAAAGTTGCCCTATTGTTTGTTATCATTTCGTTCCACTGTTATACTGAGATTTTACTGAAGAGATAGGGAGCCGCGCTAGCGTAGTGGTTATAACACCGCTCTGGCGACCGGATGATTCAGGATCAAACCCGGGCGACAGCATTTGAGGATTTTTCGTCGATCGGGATTTGGACTGGATTAACTCGAGACCTGGCGAGAACATTTGAAGGAGTGTCGTCGATCAGGGATTGGCGGCTCCTGAGCCGACCCAGCTCTAATGGGTACCTCCGAAATCGGAGAGTATCTGCCTGAATGGCGAGGGACACCTGTCTCTGTACAAGATAAAAAGGGATACTCATGTAAAATCAATGTCAGGTTAGACATTAAAATAATAACCTGAGATTTCGCCTCGAGTATTAGCGGGCGTACAAAAAAAAACTGAAGAGATTATCATTTATCTATTTTATAATCATTAATTCTTTGGTTCCAATGGTTGTTATTGCCGGGAGTTGTAGTGAGGATAAGCTCTCACTGCAGATAAAATACTTCTATGGCACGCGCCTCAAACAGCCTCTGACAACCAAGTCCAGCTCCCGGCCTTCACGTGTGGCTCAATTTGAGCCCGGCGGAACTGTTTCCACTGACGGGAGAAGGGGCAAAGGCGAGCGACTGGCGCCTTAAAACCAGCAGCTTCGGGCAGATAGGGCTCGTGATCCTTGGTTGGTAGCTTATCTAAGAGAAGGAACTCTGAATTCAAACCACCGCTGCCTTGCGGGAATATCCATTTATGGAATTGGCTTCGGGAGTAAACCCTGAGGATAAATCCGGAGTCGGAGTCCCTAAGGCAGTCTAATGTCGATTCGACATTATTCTGGCAACTCCTGCGACATGGCTGGTACCAAACTGTATCGGCTACTGCCGTTCCTTTGGATCTACCGGCTGTGTGGAGAGGGGGGAACATGCTGCACGGGCAACAGCTTGATCTCCATATAACTGTGCCCAAGCTCGCGCCCTGGAGAGGACACTCCAGCTTCACCCTATAGGTGTCAGCAAAACACGGGAAGTAGCAGTTACCGGTTATAAGCATTATGCCCAATTGGCGTAGGGCATGGCGCCAGGGGCTACTTCCGACAGTGGGAGAGGTTCTAGGATCTCACTGGACAGCTACCGCCCGCTTCAAGCTGGGCAGCCCCCAGTCAATAAGGTGTTGTCCCGCCACTGTCTGCTTTCCCCATTGGGTGCATGGGGATTAGGGTCAAACCCGAACTGTGGACAGAAAATTTTGCACCAAGCAATTATCGAAAAAATAGAAATAAGCAAACTCTCAGATTGGGATGCTGGAACGTCCGGACTATGTTGACTGGACTATCCGAAAACCTACAGGATGTAAACGATGTAAGGAAGACAGCCATAATTAATGATGAGCTTAAACGACTTCAGGTGGATATAGCTGCACTTCAGGAAACGCGCCTGGCGGGCTCTGGAATGGTGAGCGAGAAGGACTACACATTTTATTGGCAAGGGAAAGATCTTGATAAAGCTAGAGAACACGGAGTAGGTTTTGCGGTCAAAAAATCGCTAACTAACATGGTTGAACCAGGCGAGAATGGATCAGAACGCCTGTTAACGCTCCGCCTGCAAACTAGCACAGGTCCCATCACCCTTGTCAGTGTGTATGCTCCTACTCTGTACTCTGCCTCAGAAGCTAAAGATGAGTTCTACGAGAATCTAGCAGCAGTAATCAAAAGCATACCTAGGCAAGAACAGCTTGTTCTCCTTGGTGACTTTAACGCTAGAGTGGGTGCCGATAATGTTTCATGGCCTTCATGTCTGGGCAGGTTTGGTATTGGCAAGATGAATGAAAATGGACAACGGCTCTTAGAGTTGTGCGTCCACCATGACCTCTGCGTGACCAACACCTACTTTCAGACAAAACCCCAGCATAAGGTGTCATGGAGACACCCACGATCCAAGCACTGGCACCAACTTGACCTGATTCTCGTCAGAAGGCCACTCCTCAGGTCTGTGCTCTCCACGCGCTCGTACCATAGTGCAGACTGTGACACAGATCACTCCTTGGTTTGCTGCAAAATCAGAGCACAACCAAGAAAACTCTATCGTGTCAGACATGAAGGGAAACCACGCATTGATACCAGCAAGATGTCAGACCCTTTCATGATCGCTCAATTCACTGCGACCTTCAAGAAAGTGCTCAGTAGCCCTCAGCATGGTGATACTATTACAGAGAACTGGGAGCATCTACGGAACACCATTCAAAGTACTGCACTTGCCACCTTTGGTAAGAAAACAGCAAAGTCAAATGACTGGTTTGACGCTTCATCAGATGTGATGGCACCTGTTACTGAAGCTAAGCGCAGTGCTATGAATGAATACAAACGTTCACCGAGTGCCAGAACCCTACAGATCCTGAGGGCTACGAGAAGCAAAGTTCAACAAACTGCTCGACGCTGTGCAAATGACTATTGGCTCCAGCTCAGTGAGAACATCCAGATCGCAGCGCAAACAGGCAACATTAGACAAATGTATGACGGTATAAAGAAAGCACTTGGCCCCCATAAAAGTAAGACGGCACCGCTAAAAACCATCAGCGGAGAGAAGCTAACCGATAAGGGTAAGCAGATGGAGAGGTGGGTCGAGCACTACTCTGAGCTTTACGCTAGAGACAATACCGTTACGCCTGCAGCCCTTGATGCTGTCAATAGTCTGCCAACTATGGAGGAGCTGGATGCCGAACCAACATTAGAGGAACTCAGTAAGGCCATTGATAGCTTGGCCTCTGGCAAAGCACCAGGCAGTGATGGGATTCCTCCTGATTTAATCAAATGCTGTAAGAGCACGCTATTATATCCCCTGCATAGGATGCTGTGCCAGTGCTGGGAAGAGACAACTATTCCTCAAGACATGCGAGATGCCAAGATTGTAACACTGTATAAAAATAAAGGAGACAGAAGTGATTGCAATAACTACAGAGGCATCTCTCTTCTTAGTATTGTTGGTAAGGTTTTTGCCAAAGTCATCTTAATGCGACTACACAAGTTAGCTGAGCGCATATATCCAGAGGCACAGTGTGGATTCCGAGCTGGCAGATCAACAACAGACATGATCTTCTCTCTCCGCCAGCTTCAGGAAAAATCAAGAGAGCAGAAAAGACCATTATATATCGCCTTTATAGACCTCACAAAAGCATTCGACCTGGTTAGTAGGGATGGACTCTTTAAAATCCTCCTGAAAATAGGCTGCCCTTCTAAAATGCTGGAAATGATAAAGTCATTCCATGACGACATGAAGGGAACAGTCCAATATGCTGGAAGCACGTCACAGCCCTTTGATATACGAAGTGGCGTTAAACAAGGCTGTGTTCTGGCTCCGACCCTCTTCGGAATCTTCTTTGCCTTACTCTTGAAACATGCATTCAGAGATGCAACTGAAGGAATATGCCTTCACACTAGGTCAGATGGCCGTCTGTTTAATCTTTCAAGGCTGAAGGCAAAAACAAAAATCAGAAGGGTCACTATAAGAGACTTGTTGTTCGCTGATGATGCTGCAGTCGTCACTCAAAGCCAACAGGAGCTTCAGAGCTTGATGAATCGCTTCACTAAAGCATGCAAGGACTTTGGCCTCACAATAAGTCTAAAGAAAACGAATGTGCTGAGTCAGGATGTGGGTGCTGCACCAGTTATCACTATCGATAACTATGAATTGGCAGTGGTGCACCACTTCACATACCTAGGGTCTACCATCAATGACAAACTCTCACTGGATACAGAAATCGACAGCCGCATTGGCAAAGCTGCAGCTACCTTTGCCCGCCTCACATCGCGTGTTTGGGGAAACTCTAAACTCACAATGAAGACCAAAGCTGCGGTATATAATGCCTGCGTCACCAGCACACTCCTATATGGCAGCGAGACCTGGACGACCTATGCTAAGCAAGAAAGAAGGCTCAATACCTTCCATTTGCGGTGTCTACGCCGCATCCTCGGCATCTCGTGGAAAGATAAAGTGACAAATGTCGAGGTGTTGTCACGTGCTGGCCTTCAAAGTATGTATACGCTGCTTAGACAGCGCAGACTTCGCTGGCTTGGCCATGTTCGCCGCATGGAAGATGGTCGCATCCCAAAAGATATCTTCTACGGACAATTAGCAGATGGCAAGAGAACAGTTGGGCGACCACAGCTGAGGTTCAAAGATGTGTGCAAGAGAGATATGAGGGCACTGGACATGGATCCAGCAACATGGGAGGATGAAGCTGCTGATCGCACTAAGTGGCGATGCTATTTACGGCACCACCTCAGATTGGGCGAAGAGAGGCTCACACAAGAAGCAGAGGTGAGGAGAAAACGTCGAAAGGAGCACCAGGAAAATAAGCAGCTGAGGGCTGCCACCTCAGGGGCGCATTCCCATAGTCAGTTATGACTGAAGGGGCTATTATTATTATTATAATCATTAATTCTTTATATATATTTCTTACATGGCAGTATTTTGTTATTTTTCTTACAAACTTTGTTTGCCTGTAAGCTCTTGTGTGACTTTAGATCAAGCTCTTGTGTGACTTTAGATCAAGCTCTTGTGTGACTTAGATCAGTCACTGAAAAGAAATCTGTATTAATTTTGTGATTGTTATATGCCAGACAGAAGCTAAAGTGATATCAAGAATTAAACCATCAACTTTCTGTGATCTACAGGTCAACAATAATTTACTAATATGTATAGTTAATGCGGGAGCTGGTGTAGCAGCCATCATTACTCCTTACTGTTCCCCGTATCCACTGATGATCATTATCAGATTCACTACCAACATGTTCTGTGGAGGTATTGACACCTGTAAGTACTTCTTTACTCCATACACTTTGTAGAAGGTCTGACAAAAATGGACAGTTTTAGCAGCTGGAAGGCTGAAATCATGTATTAGTATTTTCTGTTTATATCTAAGTTAAATGTAGCAAAGCATTTATTAAAAAATAAACAACTTTAAAAAAAAAAAAGTAAAATACAGAGACCACTGAGAATCTAGGAATAGCAAAGAAATTTCTACAAATAATTGAAGTTTCTCTGGATAATAAATAAAGGATCATTACAAACATGTGATCAAGTGTGGAATGGGTGGCATATGTTTATGTTTTTTTCACTTTATTATTGAGATTCATTATATGAGGAATTCTGCATTATCTACCCATGTTTTTGAGCGCTACACTTTTAAACGTTTGTATCATTTATAAACTTAGTTTGGGGTTCAGAGCTATTGCTGGCTCACTTTTGATGTTGTTTTCAGTTATAATACTTTTGACTAACCCATCTCACTTAAGTCATGGCGTTTGATATCTCATATAATAATCTATGTGTTTCAGTGGTCAATGCTGAACACATGCGTATCTGGGGCAAGGATGGAAGGGCGTTGCTGCAGGTCATACACTTTACTTTTGCTCTAGCAGGCGTGATCACTCCATTGTTTACAGAACCTTTTCTAGCTGCAAAAGTCATAGGTAATGGAACATCAGATGATGGTGTTATATCACAAGTGACTGTGAACTCATCAAATATGACAGATCATTTTTACAATGAGACGTACTTGGCTAACCTAACAACTGAACAGCAACTAAGACCCAGGACTACAAATGTACATTATGCTTTCCTGATAGCAGGACTTATTGCACTGTCCACTGCCATTCCGTTTGTTTTCCTTTTATTTGTTGATCAAACTTCCAAATCTTCTTCAGAGGACAAGTATGCTCAGAAAGTGCAGTCCAGAGAACTGCCACTACCATTGTATGTGTTTATGCTTGTTGTTCTGTGTTTCTTTTATGTGATCTACTGTTGTATAGAGGACACGTTTGCCTCATTCCTAATGACATTTGTGGTGACTGAGTATGTCAGTGTTTCTAAATCAAAAGGGGCCTACATCACCATGTTTTATTGGGCATCATTTGCCTCTGGCCGGTTTGGTAGTATTTTTGTATCTAAGTATATAAGGGCTGTTAGGCTGATCTATCTATACTCCTCCCTGATGGTATTCTCTTACGCTGGGTTTACTGTAAGTGCTGTTTATGGTGAAATTGATGCTCTGACAGCTTTTGCGTGTATGGCAGGCATTTCAATGTCAGCGGTTTTCCCAGCTGGGTTTTCTTGGACCGAGGCTGAACTCTTCAGAGTTACTGGCTGGGTGTCTTCATTTATTCTCATAGGCAGCTCCCTGGGTATGATGATCAACCCTATGATTATGGGTTATCTCATGAAACATGTGTCTAACATGTGGTTCTGCTACGTCCTGCTGTCTGAGACTCTTCTTTTGTGTGTCGTGTTTATGTTCCTGGTCTTGTTTAACCGGTGTTACGTTAACTACAAATATGGAACTGTAGAAACAACTAGGAGCATAGAAATTCAAGTTGATCCACCTAATAAAGAATTGGAGGCAGTTCTAACGGCTAACAGTCTTGATGGTAACTCTACAACTTAACATTGTATGTCAGAAATAGCAACCTATTGGCTATTTCAGAAAGCCTTGACTTTTTAATTGTAATTAGTAGACAGTGAGTAGAAATATATTCACAAAGTGGGGACTTTTTTCTTAAAGAGCGAAGGATATAAAGGAATGAGTTTTTCACTTTTGTTTAAGTGAATGGTGTTAGGGTGAAGTTTTTGTTTAAGTGAATGGTGTTAGGGTGAAGTTTTTGTTTAAGTGAATGGTGTTAGGGTTAAGTTTTTGTTTAAGTGAATGGTGTTAGGGTTAAGTTTTTGTTTAAGTGAATGGTGTTAGGGTGAAGTTTTTGTTTAAGTGAATGGTGTTAGGGTTAAGTTTTTGTTTAAGTGAATGGTGTTAGGGTTAAGTTTTTGTTTAAGTGAATGGTGTTAGGGTTAAGTTTTTGTTTAAGGGAATGGTGTTAGGGTTAAGTTTTTGTTTAAGGGAATGGTGTTAGGGTTAAGTTTTTGTTTAAGTGAATGGTGTTAGGGTTAAGTTTTTGTTTAAGTGAATGGTGTTAGGGTTAAGTTTTTGTTTAGGTGAATGGTGTTAGGGTTAAGTTTTTGTTTAAGTGAATGGTGTTAGGGTTAAGTTTTTGTTTAAGTGAATGATGTTAGGGTTAAGTTTTTGTTTAAGTGAATGGTGTTAGGGTTAAGTTTTTGTTTAAGTGAATGGTGTTAGGGTTAAGTTTTTGTTTAAGGGAATGGTGTTAGGGTTAAGTTTTTGTTTAAGTGAATGGTGTTACCGTTACATTTTTGTTTAAGTGAATGGTGTACAGACAAAATACAAGGATGTTGAGAAAGAAGAATGTAAAGCGAAATTAGAGACAATTTTTAAAAAAATCATAGAAAAGGAGTATTACTTGAAAAAACAGAAATAAACTGGGAAGATTACTTCATAAAAACATAAAAAATATTCATTTTAATTCTTGTTCTCTTATTACAGAGCAACTAATGTACAAGTGTAGTACCAGATAAAAGCTGTTTAATTAATGTACAAGAATAGTAACAGACGTTTAACTACAAGAATAGTAACAGACGTTTAACTACAAGAATAGTAACAGACGTTTAACTACAGGTTGGTAACCCATAATCTGAAATGCTCGGGGATGGCTGCATTTTGGTTTTCTGATTTTTTTTCTGTTTCAGGATTTCGCCCAAAGTAGCCCAAATCTGCCAAAAGTAGCACAAGTCGCCAAAAAATCAATTTTAAATTGCCCACAAGTTGGCTTAAAAAAAATTTCGATTTTCGGAATATTTTGGTTTTCAGGTGTTCGGATTCTGGGTTACTGACCTGTAACGTACAAGTGTAGTACCAGACAAAAGCTGTTTAAATAATGTACAAGTGTAGTACCACTCAAAAGTTGTGTAACTAATTTACAAGTGTAGTACCAGGCAAAAGCTGTTGAACTAATGTACAAGTGTAGTACCAGTGTAGTACCAGACAAAAGCTGTTTAACTAATGTACAAGTGTAGTACCAGACAAAAGCTGTTTAACTAATGTACAGGTGTATTACCAGACAAAAGCTGTTTAACTAATGTACAAGTGTAGTACCAGACAAAAAGCTGTTTAACTCATGTACAAGTGTAGTACCAGACCAAAGCTGTTTAACTGATGTACAAGTGTAGTACCAGACCAAAGCTGTTTAACTGATGTACAGGTGTAGTACCAGAAAAAAGCTGTTTAACTAATGTACAAGTGTAGTACCAGACAAAAGCTGTTTAACTAATGTACCAATGTAGTACCAAACAAAAAGCTGTTTAACTCATTCCACCCTGGAGGTCTGGCACGTTTTTGTTCCTCAACCCTAACCAAGGGGACGTAACTCCGTTTACCACTTGACATGTAATCTTTGAAAGCATATTTGGGCATGCAAATATTCACCAATTTCAATTAAATAATAATGTTAGAAAGAAAAATAAATGAACTTTCAAAAATTGTATACATTTATATGACTTTAATGGTAATTTATTTTTAGAAAAATAAATAAAAACTGATTTCCAGTAGGAGTCTTCAACACCTTTAGTTTCCTGCCGCTGCTCAGTATATTTGTTTGTCTGTTCCACAAATAGTTTGATTATTGTAACTGGAAAGAAGAAGCTAGAATAGTCAAATGGTGAGCTGTTTGGGTCCTGATTAGAAAGAGCGCCTTGTGTTTCAGTTAATGCACCAATTTTGTCCCTGACAGTGTTCAGCGTGTCAGACCACTCCAGGTCTGCTTCTGTTTCACCAATGCTTTCACTAGTTTCACTGTTAATTGTTATCAAATAAATCCACTGCCTCATCATCTAAGTCAACATCGGCGCGTCCTCTTGGTTGTTATCGTCGAGATCGTCATTATCAATCAATGACTGAATAAATTGAAAGGCTATTCTGCCGTGGATTGTTGATAAAAAAGGCCTCAACACACCGCACACACTGGTCTGACTTCAAACATCTATATAATCCAAACGAAACCACATAAAAACATTCGGTTTTCAACGAATCGAAAGTAAAACTCTTTAGCTTATTACTGTTCTCGCCGGTTATCACTCGATATGAGAGTTCCATTGCTAGACGTTTACAAAAAGGGCCGGTCGCATCAGGGCGGAATGGGTAATGCCGCATTTAGTCACAACAGGGCGGAATGAGTTAACTAATTTACAAGTGTAGTCCCAGACAAAAGATGTTTAACTAATGTACAAGTTTAGTACCGAACAAAAGCTGTTTAATGTACAAGTGTAGTACCAGACAAAAACTGTTTAACTAATGTACAAGTGTAGTACCAGACAAAAGCTGTTTAACTAATGTAGAAGTGTAGTACATGACAAAAGTTGTTTAACTAATTTACAAGTATGGTACCAGACAAAAGCTGTTTAACTAATGTACAAGTGTAGTACCAAGACAAAAGCTGTTTAGCTAATGTACAAGTGTAGTACCAGACAAAAGCTGTTAAACTAATGTAAAAGTGTAGTACCAGACAAAAGTTGTTTAACTAATGTACATGTGTAGTACCAGACAAAAGCTGTTTAACTAATGTAGAAGTATAGTACATGACAAAAGTTGTTTAACACATTAACTACCGCAAGCCGGTGGGACCGGCTTTTGAAATTCTATCATTTGGACCGCAAGCCGCTCAGAGCATCAATCTAATTTTAGTAATAAAACGAATGAAAAATGTACTGAAACACTTTCTGATCTAGTTCGAAATTTTAAGTTGTTGTAGAACACTGGAATATTGATATTATGTTCATGTTTTTCAGCGTTTTTGGTTATTTACCAAATCGTGTAAATCTGTTTACTGTGGCAACTAGTGATAGGACCACAAAAAATGCTTGTACATCTCGTCTAACGGCTGAATAGGCTAGAAACTTGTTTCAACAATTGACTGATAGATCTAGCGACGAGGACAAGAGTGAAAACGGTGTGCACATTGATTGAAATAAGGATTTTGATAGAGATGGGGCGCAAGCAATTATATTTGTGAAAATATTGCAAGTCCTTGGCCATCGGAGGGCCATTAAATAGCAACAACCAGTTACAAATTGTGCTTATTGTAATAGTACATTCATTTATCTTTAAAATGACGTGTAATTCATAAAAATCTGTAAACAATTACAAAATCTAACGCTTACTTTGTGCAAATACCTACAGGATTAAAATGGGAAAAAAATTTAATTCGGCCACAGTGTGTTTTTCAATTCGGTAGTTAATGTGTTAACTAATTTACAAGTATGGTACCAGACAAAAGCTGTTTAACTAATGTACAAGTGTAGTACCAAGACAAAAGCTGTTTAACTAATGTACAACTGTAGTACCAGACAAAAGTTGTTTAACTAATTTACAAGTGTAGTACCCGACACAAGCTGTTTAAGTAATTTACAAGTGTAGTACCAGACAAAAAGTTGTCCTTATTTATTCTTCTTCTTCTTCCGTCCTTAGCCAACGACCGGCAAAGCAGTCAGTGGCCATTACGCCTAGTGGCGTCTTAAGGGCAACAGCGAATGGATTTTCTTTGCCGTTGTTCCCATCACGCCTAATGGCGTCTTTAGGGCAACGACAAATCAATCCGTTTGTCGTTGTTTCCGTAATCAAAGTGACTGGCAAACGGGTGATCAGCCCGTTGGGGCCTTATTTATTAGGTTTGGTTTATTCTTTAATAAATTTTTTCTTATGTGCTTTTAAACCAGCAAAAACAACTAGCAAATGATTTGCTTTTCTTCAGTGGTTCATTGCTAATAGTGCATATATTTCTGCTACAAAAGTTTGTTAGTAATTTCAGTGCAGAACTTTGATGGTATAATCGTATTCTACACAATGCTGCTGTAAAATTGCTATTTGTATTTTTTGATGGGTCCATTAGAGTTATGATGTCATAGTCTTTATTTTCCCAGCTGGGTATGGTCCCATTCTTTCTTGTGTTATGAAACAATTTCTTTGCTTATTCAACAGAGCAGTGATAAGAATTCGCTAGTCAACAGTTTCATCATTTCACTTGCAGTGAAAAGATTGAATAAGTGACAAACACAGATGTGGCTGAGATAATATGTATTAAATTATTGTCAAAAATGTATATCACTAAGAGCTAACACTCAGTGGTGGTGAATCAAAGACATCTTGTAAACATGGAAAATATTTTTCTACAAATATATTAATATTCATATATTAAGAACAGTGTGTGGTAGGTATTTTTAAAACTGTTTTATGATGCAGTGTTGTGGGAAAGTGTGAACAGTAAAATACTAAAAGCAGTTAAATAGTCAACCGCTAGTTGCATATGGTACACTGTACATGCAGTATTATTGATAAACATGAACAGTGTGTGGCTAGATATTTTTAAAACTGTTTTCTCTTTTGCCATATGATGTTGCACTGGCCTTATGAGTTTGATGACTGACCATGACTGACCACTGCAACAAGTCTTAAACCATGACTGACCAGTGCAACAATTCTTATACCATGACTGACCACTGCAACAATTCTTATATACCATGACCATGACTGACCACTGCAATATTCTTAAACCATGACTGACCACTGCAACAAGTCTTAAACCATGACTGACCAGTGCAACAAGTCTTATACCATGACTGACCACTGCAACAATTCTTATACCATGACTGACCACTGCAACAATTCTTATACCATGACTGACCAGTGCAACAGTTCTTATACCATGACTGACCACTGCAACAAGTCTTATACCATGACTGACCACTGCAACAATTCTTATACCATGACTGACCACTGCAACAATTCTTATACCATGACTGACCACTGCAACAGTTCTTATACCATGACTGACCACTGCAACAAGTCTTATACCATGACTGACCACTGCAACAGTTCTTATACCATGACTGACCACTGCAACAGTTCTTATACCATGACTGACCACTGCAACAATTCTTATACCATGACTGACCACTGCAACAGTTCTTATACCATGCAACACAGTTCTTATACTGACTGACCACTGCAACAATTCTTATACCATGATGACCAGACTGACACTGCAACAGTTCTTATACCATGACTGACCACTGCAACAGTTCTTATACCATGACTGACCACTGCAACAATTCTTATACCATGACTGACCACTGCAACAATTCTTATACCATGACTGACCACTGTCCATGACTGACCACTGCAACAGTTCTTATACCATGACTGACCACTGCAACAGTTCTTATACCATGACTGACCACTGCAACAGTTCTTATACCATGACTGACCACTGCAACAGTTCTTATACCATGACTGACCATGACAGACCACAGCAACAATCCTTACACCACAACTGACCACTGCAACAATCCTTATCCCATGACTAACCAATCCAACAGTTCTTATACCATGACTGACCATTGCAACAGTTTTATACCATGACTTACCACTGCAACAATTCTTATACCATGACTTACCACTGCAACAGATCTTATACCATGACGTACCAGTGCAACAGTTCCTATACCATTACTGACATCCAGTGCAACAGTTCTTATACCATGACTGACCACTGCAACAAGTCTTATTCTTATACCATGACTGACCAGTGCAACAGTTCTTATACCATGACTGACCACTGCAACAATTCTTATACCATGACTGACCACTGCAACAGTTCTTATACCATGACTGACCACTGCAACAATTCTTATACCATGACTGACCACTGCAACAAGTCTTATACCATGACTGACCACTGCAACAATTCTTATACCATGACTGACCACTGCAACAATTCTTATACCATGACTGACCAGTGCAACAGTTCTTATACCATGACTGACCACTGCAACAGTTCTTATACCATGACTGACCACTGCAACAGTTCTTATACCATGACTGACCACTGCAACAATTCTTATACCATGACTGACCACTGCAACAGTTCTTATACCATGACTGACCAGTGCAACAGTTCTTATACCATGACTGACCACTGCAACAGTTCTTATACCATGACTGACCAGTGCAACAGTTCTTATACCATGACTGACCAGTGCAACAATTTTTATACCATGACTGACCACTGCAACAGTTCTTATACCATGACTGACCAGTGCAACAGTTCTTATACCATGACTGACCACTGCAACAATTCTTATACCATGACTGACCACTGCAACAATTCTTATACCATGACTGACCACTGCAACAAGTCTTATACCATGACTGACCAGTGCAACAATTCTTATACCATGACTGACCACTGCAACAATTCTTATACCATGACTGACCACTGCAACAATTCTTATACCATGACTGACCACTGCAACAGTTCTTATACCATGACTGACCACTGCAACAGTTCTTATACCATGACTGACCACTGCAACAATTCTTATACCATGACTGACCACTGCAACAATTCTTATACCATGACTGACCACTGCAACAAGTCTTATACCATGACTGACCACTGCAACAGTTCTTATACCATGACTGACCAGTGCAACAGTTCTTATACCATGACTGACCACTGCAACAATTCTTATACCATGACTGACCACTGCAACAGTTCTTATACCATGACTGACCACTGCAACAATTCTTATACCATGACTGACCAGTGCAACAGTTCTTATACCATGACTGACCACTGCAACAGTTCTTATACCATGACTGACCACTGCAACAATTCTTATACCATGACTGACCACTGCAACAATTCTTATACCATGACTGACCACTGCAACAGTTCTTATACCATGACTGACCACTGCAACAATTCTTATACCATGACTGACCACTGCAACAGTTCTTATACCATGACTGACCACTGCAACAATTCTTATACCATGACTGACCACTGCAACAATTCTTATACCATGACTGACCAGTGCAACAGTTCTTATACCATGACTGACCACTGCAACAATTCTTATACCATGACTGACATCTGTGACAGTTCTTATACCATGACTGACCACTGCAACAAGTCTTATACCATGACTGACCACTGCAACAATTCTTATACCATGACTGACCACTGCAACAAGTCTTATACCATGACTGACATCCGTGACAGTTCTTATACCATGACTGACCACTGCAACAAGTCTTATATTATGACTGACATCTGTGACAGTTCTTATACCATGACTGACCACTGCAACAATTCTTATACCATGACTGACATCTGTGACAGTTCTTATACCATGACTGACCTCTGCAACAATTCTTATACCATGACTGACCACTGCAACAAGTCTTATACCATGACTGACCACTGCAACAATTCTTATACCATGACTGACCACTGCAACAATTCTTATACCATGACTGACCAGTGCAACAGTTCTTGTATCATGACTGACCTCTGTGACAGTTCTGGTATCATGACTAATCTCTGTAACAATACTTGTATCATTTCTGACCTGTAACAACTTTTGTATCATGACTGACAATTCTGGTATTTTATACCACCGGTAACCTCCAGAATAGTTCTAGTATATCATACCATGACTGACCTATAGATATAATTCTTGTATTTTGTACAGTAACTGGTGATTTCTAAAATTCCTCTTCCAAGCACAGTATGATTTAGACATTTCTTCTTCTTTGATCCTTAGCCGCCGACCGTCAAAGCAGTCAGTGGCCATCACGCCTAGTGGCGTCTTGTAGGGCAACAACAAATTGATTCCACTTTGCTCGGTCGGTGGCCATCCTTCGTACAGTGCCCCAACTCTGGTTCATTTTTAGCATCTCAGCCTCCACAGTCCTCCGCCAGGTTGTTTTTGGTCGGCCTCTCTTTCGTTTTCCTTCAGGGGTCCAAAGCATAGCTGTTCTTGTGATGGCATCGGGGTCTCTTCTGAGGACATGGCCAACCCAGCTCCAGCGTCTGCCAGCTATGATGGTGTGCATGTCCTCTTGCTTGCTCTGAGTAAGCAGATCTTGGTTGGTGATGGTATTCGGCCAAAAGATTCGGTGAATTTTTCTTAGGCATGTTGTGTGAAAAGAGGACAATTTCGACATTTCCTTCTCTGTAACTCTCCAGCATTCTGCACCATAGAGAAGCACAAAAAGCACACAGCTCTGATATAATCTTAATTTTGTGCTTGTGCTGTATTGAGAGGACTTCCAGATGTTTAGGCTAAAAAAGGCTGTTCTTGCCTTATTCATTCTGATGTTGATGTCTTTGCTTGCCCCGCCGTCTGGTGTTACTATGCATCCTAGATATGTGGAGGTGTCTGTCTGTACCAGTTGCTGATTCCTTACTGATATGGGCTCAGGGTTGCTCGCATTGAGCGTCATGACCTCTGACTTCCTTAAATTGATGTTCAAGCCCACCTGCTGGCTAAACTTATTAAGTCTGTCCGTTTTTTCCTGGATGTGTTGATGTAAATGTGCTAGTAGTGCAATGTCATCTGCATATTCCAGATCTTCTAATGTAGAAAATGTAGTCCATCTTATTCCTCTTGGACTGCCCTCTGTTGTCTGTCGCATCACCCAGTCTATGACTGTTAAAAATAGAGTGGTTGATAAGGGGCATCCCTGTCATACTCCTGTCTTCACCTCAAAGGTTAGGTTGCTCTGCCCAACACTACACGTAAAGTTGGCATAGAGGCTTTTTATGATTGACACTATGCAACTTGGAATTCCATAAGCCCTCAGTATTTTCCATAAACTGTCCCTGTGTATGCTGTCAAAAGCCTTTTCAAAATCAACAAAATTAATGTACAGCTGTCTTTGCCATTCTGAGCACTGCTCTATAATGTTCCTGAGAGTGAATATATGATCTACACATCTCCTGTTCTTTCTAAATCCTGCTTGTTCTTTCCTCAGTTTGTGGTCTACTGCCTTTGAAATTCTCTGTATAATTATCCTGCCTAGTATTTTGCTGGGAACTGAGAGAAGAGTGATTCCTCTCCAATTATTGCAGTCTGCAAGATCTCCCTTCTTGGGCAATTTGACAATTATTCCTTTGTTCCACTCTGATGGTGTTGTCCCCGTTTTCCAGACTTGTGCAAATAGTGGTTCTAATAGTTCTGCTGCTAGCTCAGGGTCTGTCTTAAATAGCTCTGCATTTAAGTTATCATGGCCAGGAGCTTTTCCGTTCTTTAACCCTTTGATTGCTGTGATGATTTCTTCTTTTCGTGGAATGTTTGTATTTACATCTAGATCGTTTTCAGCCTCAGGAACATTCAATTGTGTCTCTGGTGGTTCCTTGTTCAGAGTTTCTCTGAAGTGCTCTGCCCATCTTGTTTCCTGTCCCTCTGTTGTCGTGATGAGATTTCCTTGCTTATCTCTTACTAATGTGATATGCACCTCGTTTTCCGCTGATGAATTTAGTTATTTTGTATACTGTGCTTTGTTCATTTCTCAGTGCTGCCTCTTCTGCCTGACTTGCAAGATCGTCTAGGAAATTCCTTTTGTTGGCTCGGGTTTGGCGTTTAACTTCCTTGTCCAGCTGACTACTGTTCGCTATATAGTTGCTTTAACCTGGGGGACTTCGCTTCTGTTTTCTTTCTTTTCATTTCCTTTCTCAGTGTTATGGTGTTTAGTGTTTCTGGTGTTATCCAGTCTTGCTTCTTCCTTTCCTGGAATCCCAAGCATGATTTGCTGCTTTCCTTATATATTGTTGAAATGGTGTTGAATTGCTGGTCTATATCATCAGTCAATGTCTTTTCCTGACTTTTGGCAAATTGATATCGTTTCTTTATGTCAGCCGCAAAAGCTTTTCTGGTAAGGGGGTCCTTCAATTTGCTGATGTCAAACCTTTTCTGTGTAGTTACAGTTGGTCCAGCCCTTCTTAGTTTCACTTTCAGTTTTGCTACTACTAAATGGTGATCACTTCCCACATCTGCACCTCTTCTCACCTTCACATCTTGTAATGCATGTCTCCATCTACCGTTAATCATAATATAGTCTATCTGGTTTCTGTCCCGACCATTTGGTGATTCCCATGTTAATTTGTGAATTTCTTTATGTGGGAAAAGTGTTCCTCCAATGACCAGGTTGTTAATACTACAGAAACTTATTAATTTATCCCCATTTTCGTTTGCTGTTCCGCTGCCGCATTTCCCCATTACTCTTTCATTGTATGTATTGTGTGTACCAACTTTCGCATTGAGGTCTCCCATTACTACAATAAGATCATATCTAGGTGTGTCTTCCATTTCTTTCTGCAGTTGTTGATAGAATTCATCCTTGACCTCTTCATCGCTGTCATTCGTTGGTGCGTAACATTGTATTATTGTAGTATTGGTGAATCTACCTCTCAGTCTTAATCTTATCAGTCTGTTGTTGATGGGTTTCCATTCCAGTAATGTCCTTTCTATTCCTTTCTGTAAAATAATGGCTACGCCTTCATTATGCTGTCCATCCTCTCTTCCAGAGTAAAGTACTTTTTCTCCTGTTGCTATTTTAACTTTTCCTGCCCCTGTCCATCTGCTCTCGCTTATCCCTAGAATATGTAGCCTATAGTTTCTCATTTCTGCCGTGCCCTGTTTTAGTTTACCCGTCTCATTCATTGTCCTGACATTCCAAAATCCTATTCTTGTATCGTGTTTTGCGGTCAGGACGTCCGTTCTCATGTCAGTGGCTTCCTTTCGGCTTTCACCACTGACAGTCATACGAGCCTCAGACTCCGGATGTCCGTCCCGCAGCAAAGTTTGTTTATTCGTTGTTGTTTCCGTAACTTCAATTTTTTTTTTACATAGACAGGGGTGTCAGCCCTATGCTAAAACCCCCAACCTGGAGGACCAGGGTGTCTGCTTTCGTCTGACCCCTGCCCGCGCAAACCTGTCCAGCTTGGTAGAACCTTCCAGGAGTAAAACTCCCGCTGGCATAGCTCTGGGGGTAATCAGGGTACGCAAGCCGCCATACCTCGACAAGGTATTGACACCGGTGATGGCAGGATTTAGACATGGATAGAGTCAAATGATTTAGACATGGATAGTCATATGATTTAGACATGGACAGAGTCATTTGGTTTAGTCATGGACAGTCGTATGATTTAGACATGGACAGAGTTGTGTGATTTAGACATGAACAGAGTCGTATGATTTAGACATGGACAGTCGTATGATTTAGACATGGACAGAGTTGTGTGATTTAGACATGAACAGAGTCGTATGATTTAGACATGGACAGAGTCATGATTTAGACATTGACAGAGTCATGATTTAGACAAGGACAGAGTCATATGATTTAGACATGGACAGTCATATGATTTAGACATGGACAGAGTCATGATTTAGACGTGGACAGAGTCATGTGATTTAGACATGGACAGGGTCAGCTTATTACAAGTTTGTCTAGGTCTGAGTTTGTTTATTGTAAAAACATATCCCAGTGATAAAATATGAAACAATTTATTGGTGTTTTATTATTATGTACATTCAATACATTAGTGAAAATTTTTTTTATTACTGTATGCAATGGGTGTGACATTGAGCAGTGGAATGGTGATTTAGCCAATCCTCAGAATTTATCCTTTATTCAGTTTCTATGTCACTTGGACCCTTGGACATAGTCTCAGGCTTCAGGGAGAGTTGTTCTCCCTGCTCACATTCCACTTGTGTCATCATATTTTTGACCACATATGTAGATAAATCTTGTCCTCCCACATTGTCTGTCTCTCTCTCCAGATGTAATCTCCATCTTTCACTTTTGACCTAGTCTAGCTTGATCTAGTCTTCCTGTCTTCTAGTCTTCCTCTGTCCCTGTCAATGCCCAATGAGTTGAGACAGAGCTCACTTGCCTCAGCCTATATCCATTCCATCATGACTTGGATTTTCCTATCTCATGCTGTGCGCACTCTGGCTTGTCTCTAAAATCTTCATATAATCATATCCTGTCATCCAGCTTCCAAATGTCTCTCAATTCTAAAAACAGCTTCCCTGCCATCCAGCTCTCAGTTACTTTCCTGTTTTCTTCACATCTTCCCCTTGTGCTGTCTGTGGCTATTCAGAAATGGCAATGTTATTACTGTTGTGGATTCTTTATGCCTTCAGTTAATATATTGCGTGCTTCTTATGGTGTTGTTATAATTTTAGAACAGTGTTCAAATGCGGCCAAGTGGCACCTTTTGAATAAGTTGACAGAACTTCTAGTGCACAGAAACAGCACATATTTATTTTATTCTTTCCACTTATACTTTGAGAATCCAAATTTATAACATAATGTAATCCATATTAACATTCAGTCCATAAAGCCAACTTCACTGGGCCATTATGTCTGTGTCCATTAACAATTCAAAGTCATGGTACTTCTGACATATTCAATAACGGCCGTCGCAATACAGTCAATTATTTGGCTTTATATATAATTGCAATAAATACTCTCCTTGAAGGCCACGAATAATCCTATATATATATATCTAAGCAGCTGCAGTAGTGCAGTGCTTAATGCACTGGCTTCCTAGCTCGGTGGTCCATGGTTCGATCCCCAGTTGAGGCAGGATTTTATGGACAACAAACAGCCTGGGGTCGACCCAGCCTCATGAATTGGGTACCAGAGCAACTCTAGGAAGGTTAAGCGGCCGGCGTGATGCTGAGCACGTCACCCCTATTGTGCCGATGGTCAAGAAAATGTGGGCCTAACACCATATTCCCAACATTCCTCTAGCGGGATCCTTTACCTCTTTTGTTTCATATATCTAAGCAACTGGTGCTTTCCCATAGCAGAACATACTCCTGACACTTGCGACATTAAATGAAACCCATATAAGACACAACCTTTATGGCCAGTAATAAACACAGAGAATGAATGCCGCTCTCCTGCATGCACTCACGTCATAATTTAATATGTCTCATACTGCGATTATATGACGTGAGTGCACGTGCAAAAAGAGGTGTAACAATTACATTGACTACTGGATTCTCTTTTAATAGAATTTTGATGTTGTGTTTGCTGTTATTGTGATGTTTCATATAAAAATACACTCTGTTTTATTTATATTGAATGTGATTGCTTGTTGATTTAATTTCAAAAATTGTTTGATAACATCTGCTGCTTGCTACTTAACACAATTACTGTGAGTCGGTCCCAGTGTCTTATGAATCTAGCTACTGTGGCCGACGGCCACTCTGGTGTCAATCTTTGTTTAGTAATAAAATGAATTAAAAACATACTGAAACACTTTCTGATCTAGTTCGAAAGGAGTTTTAATTTTACACTTACCAGGAAACCGTATTTTTTCAATACGTGGATGTCTAATTTCGCATCGAGCAGCGAAAAACAATTTTAAAAATTATATTCCCCATATTTTTATTCCAACATTATTCCGGTTAGTTACCAAAACAGTGTCAAATTTGGTATTACCATGTGCAACCTATTGAATTAAGTGCCAACCACAAAAACCACTTCTAAACTAACTGCTGAAACACGCGCTATGAAATTACTTGATTTTTACAAACAAAACAGTTGAATTGACATAGGTTCAGCAATCTGATTTGACATTGATTAGTGAGAAAAACAGAGTGGACGATGTTGGAATTCAAAAAAGTGGATCTAGAAAGTAGCTCGGGTGTTAAAGTGTCAAAATGATGAGATGCAAAGCAGAGTTGATAGTGAGGAATTGCAGATCCCCTATCTGCATCCCAAAGATCATTTATTGTTTTCGGCACATGCTTACCACTCGTGGTAAACCTCATATAGACTACTGCGTACATGCACTATAACTGTAGCGACTTTTCAAAGGTATGTCATATCACATTTTATTTTTCTCTTTATTTTTTTCTGCGCGTCCGTAGATGTTGTTGGATTTTTAGGAAAAGTGATGATAGATGTGATATGCAAGAATAAGTTAAGAAATCTAGTTTTGAAATATATGCGACTCCCCATCTCGTTGTGCGTTCTGGCGGACTTTTTCTCTTCTCACTTTATTTTATAAGTGACCTGATACCTTTTCACGAAAAACAAAGGCGTAAGGCATTAAATTTCTTATAGAAAAATTACAAATGCGATGGTACAGAGTTTGGTGTTATATTTAAAAACAATTTTGAAATACTTTTTTTTACTGTAAATCATTTAAAGCAATCTCATTAAATGATCTACCATAAATTAGATAAAAATACAATACTGTAGCTCTCATTATTTATACTAAAATACTATAATTTATAAATACAGAAAGAACTATTCATTCTTAAAAAAAAAACTCGTTAAAAGTCACGAAAACTCTACAGCTTACTATTTCTTACAAACACTAGGCAACCAGCAAATTAAGGTCACGCCACAGTCAAGGTATTTATGCAGATTTTTGGTAGAGTTAAAGTGTAAATACTTTCTTCTAATAAGGTGTAAAATTTTTTGCGACGTTGATTATTTTTTTTCTTTTAATGGATTTATCAAATTTTACTTGACCTTTGTTCTGACACAATGACCGCTAGGGCGATTGTATTTTGCTATTGGAAGTCACCAAAAGTTTTTTCAATTCTTTTCTTTACTTAAAAATTATTTTTAGCACTGTTAAGAGATTCAGCACTTGACCTCACAGAATAACCTCACGCCAATTATGCTTCTTTTATGCAAACAAAATAACATCAGTGCTACCATTTCTTAAGGCAATGTTTTAGACATTATCAGGGAATTGTGAGCAATAGACCTAATGTCGTAGAACTAGTTGGATTAAGCTATCCTCTAGCATCTTGTCCATCGAATAACCCTCTATCCAAAAGTAGAAGGGCCATGTAAAGTCCTACGTGGACCTTATGTTGTAAGCACTTGATAAATCCTAAACATCCGGCACCCTGACTTCGTGGTCAAACTCGAGAGTCTGGCAGCTACTATAAGTATCAAGCGAGTGATGCGAATGATGAGTTTCCAACAAACCTGCATACTACTAAATGCACACATGCGATGAAAACAGGTATTCACCAAAAAAACCTAGAGTAGCGAATACTAAGGCCAATGCATTACAGCACAATCTTATGATATCGATGTTATGCTTCTTGAGCTAATTTTATCGCAGAAACTGCATCTAGACCAAATCATATCGTAAAAAACAGTGGAGGCTGACAGAGATATTGCATTATCTGGAAAGAATGTTAAGAAGCCACAGAACAGCTTAGAGCAAGGCTAAATACTCAGAGAAAATTCCAAACTAGAATGAGGTCCACATCTCTTTCAAAAACAGTGGTTCCCAAATCAAGGTGTTTATGAGAGACAGCTCAGTCATGGTGATGTTCCTGAAGGCGTCGTAGGAAGCCATTATCTCTGAAGCATATAAAAAGCTGGGAACAGGTACTGACCGCCTATCCTCCCTTCTATGAGTCCGCTGGTATGAGAGAACACTTATCTTATCCTAGGCGGTTCAAGTGGTAATACAAAACGGAATAACGTAGGGATGAAACTGAGTCCCGAGCAGGATATTCTCTCTGTAACAATCCACCTGAAATACAATCTAGTGGAACTTGGGAGGTCCAGCTATCTTTTCCACTTATCTAGCAAGCACACAAAAAGTATGGTTAATAACTAGACTATTACTGAGCACGTTGTAACTTATAAGTTCAACATATCATCACATCCAAAGATATATTCATGGACCATCATTGTCCTAGTATTAGAAACGCGGAAGATGAAGGAGAGTACCTCCCTGGAACAGCGACTTTGCTTAGAACCTACTGTGAGGAATAGATGATAAGTTCCTGTCTTTAAAATTTTTGATGTTAATTATTAAAGCGCTTCAACTATTACACGACCACATTCACAATCCACTTCAAAACAAACCACCAGGCCAGGCTTCGAACATTTCTAACATGCGCGACCTCACGAGTGCGGTGCTATTAAATCTCGCACCCGCCAACCGTATATATACATTGTTAATCTTTCTTCTACAAAACGCACTTCGCACCTCTTAGACGAGTCTACTGATACCTTTACACTTGGCAAACTAGCAAATCACAGAATTATATCTCTCTTCTATTAGGCAAGCAAACAAAACTTCTCCATTTTTGTCTCAACGTCGCGCGCCAGCTGATACTCCCCATCCCTAACATTGTGCGACGCAGTTAGCCCCAGTGACCCTTCCCCATCGAGCGAGCGAGTTCCTATTCTTTGAGCACAATCTCACACCAATCCGAGCACATCCCCCATCATAAGTGTATCAGAGTCGAATTACACACACACAGTTCCTCCTTAAATGTCTTATTTGGTTGGCCTCTCTTTTGCTTATTCCCTTTATGTAGAGGATCCAATAGCATAGATTTAGGTCTGTCTAGTCTGATTGCATCATAAGAGGTTATATATATATATAGTAAAATACATATACATATTATTATATAGTATAATTATTACATATTTAATATATAATATTTTAATTTTTTTAACTAAAAAATACAAATATAAAAAAATTGTTTGTAATAATAGAATAATTTTCAGCAAAACTTTTTTCTAATACCCACAGTCAAAGACATGTATTACAGATGTTATTACGATAAAATCTTAGGTTGCATTCAGTTCTGGGTGGTTCATGATAATTGAGAACTATTCGCTTTGAAGCTGTATAGAGTTGGATTTTGATATTGTTTACGCTACATTAACGCACTGTTGGAGTCTACGTTTCATCTCGAAGATACCGATTGTTGGGGTTTGCGGTGGTGTATTCAGACACAAAATGTGTTGCTGTTTTGAGGTTCAGGTATTTGAGGGGACGGGGTATGCGCTCCATCTGCTAATACCCTTGTTCCCAGTTGTGCACAGTCACGCATTGGGGTATCTATGGTTGATTGGTTGGAGGGTTTGGGGGGAGGGGTGTTGTCACTTGCTGGCCTTCAAAGCATGTGTACACTGCTTAGACAGTGCAGACTACGCTGGTTTGGCCATGTCCGCTGCATAGAAGATGGTCACATCCCGAAATATATCTTCTATGGACATCAGGCAGATGGCAAAAGAACAATTGGGTGACCGCAGCTGAGATTCAAGAGAGACATGATTGCGCTGGACATAAATCCAGTAACCAAGTGGCGATGATATCTATAGCGCCATCTCAGACTGAGTGAAAATAAGCTCTCTCAGCAAGTAGAAGAGAGCAGAAAACATCGAAAGAAACACCAAGAAAATAAGCAACTGAGGATTGTCACCTCCGGGGCACATTCCCATAGTCAGTTATGACTGAAGGGGCTATTATTATTATTATTATTATTATGGAAGGAGGACATTTCCGTCTCTGTTACTCTTCACCATAGAGAAGCACAGAAAGCTTACAGCTCTCATATAATCTTAATTTGGTGTTTATGCTGTACTGAGAGGACTTCCAGATGTTTTTTAGACAAGCAAATGCTGTTCTTGCTTTATTCATTCTGTTGTTGATGTCTTTGCTTGTTCTGCCGTCTGGTGTTTACTATGCATCCTAGGTATATAAACGTGTCTGTCTGTTCCAGTTTCTAGTTCCTTATTGTTATGGGCTCACATTAAAGTGTCATGACCTCTGTCTTTTTTAGACCCACCTGCTGGCTATACTTATTTAGTCTATCTGTTTTTTTCTTTTTTGGATATGTTGATGTGAATGTGCGAGAGTGCAATGTCATCTGCATATTCCCCAATCTTCCAGTGAAGAAATCGTTGTCCATCTAACTCCTCTTGAACTGCCCTCTGTTGTCTGGCACATCACCCAGTCTATGACTGTCAAAAATAAAGTTGTTGATAAGGGGCATCCCTGTCATATTCCTGTCTTCACATCAAAAGTTAGGTTCCTCAACCCAACACTGCGTGTAAAATTAGCAAAGAGGATTTTAATGATGGAAACAATATGGCTGGGAATTTCATAAGCCCTCAGTATTTTCCATAGGCCTTTTCAAAATCAACAAAGTTAAATGTATAGCTGTCTTTGCCATTTTGAGCACTGCTCTATAATGATCCTGAGAGTGAATATATGATCTGCACATCTGTCACATAATTTGCTGTTCTCTTTAGCGTATTTTCTCTCTCTCTGCCATTATCTATTTATTTCTCATTTTTGGAGCACAGAAATCTGTGCTCCAGTCACTGTTTACATTTTTCACACGTTGATTCATATCAGGTCAAGGCTTCATTGACCATCATTAAGTATTAATTGTAATTGCTTAAGTGATTGCACCAGATTGACTTCAGGCATGAATTGTTTGCTTACGATTGCGCAACCCACTTCTGGCAATCACTTCCCTCGAAGTTACCTGTGATGATAATTACAGATAATATTAATCTGGCAAGATATTTAATGGGTGAACTTGTATATGCGATAATAGACAGAAGCTGTCATACCATATATGGGGATTGTAAACAACACATTTATTTGTGCTAAATTCATCATAAAACTAAGGCACAAGTAAAAATAGCTACCAAAAACAACAAGTAAACGTGACACTACAGTTAGAACAGACAGGTGTCACAGACCACCAGACACAGTGGACCTAGAATCCTTCTACGCTCACGCGTAGGAACATTCCACTGCGGGAAGTCTGCAAAATAATGTCCTACAGAACGTCTGACGAAGAGCCCGAATTGACTTCGAGATGGATCTCGTTCGTCAGATCTAATACACAAAACATAACACATAACATAGAAAATATATAAATGTACATAATCAATCAAGGCACAGCTAATAGTAATAAAGGGTATAACGGATACAAGTTATACTTAGCTCGCGTGCAGGTAAAAATCAAAGTGCCTTGTCCCCGTGTATGTACGTAAGAGGATGCAATACTTCGCTCTGCGTATATCAAACTAGCTTGCACGTAACAATGATGAAGAGAGGTGATCTCCAAGTAATCAGTCACTGTGAGACTTGACGTGGAGGTTGATTGAAGACCTTGAGTATTTGAGTTGATTTTGATTCATATTCCGCCAGGATCCACATTGAGATGATGTCGCCTTGAAAGTAAAAATTCTTCTTTTCAAACGATCAATTGGATGGGTACGTTCCTGAAATTACTTCCAGACCGCACTGGCCCACCAGTTATTGTTGGTGTCGTTTTCATAGTGATGAATAGAAACGCGACACCAACAATAACCCCATGATCCGACAAAATTTTCCGTGGAAAACCAATGCGTGAGAAGATTAACATCAATGCCTCTGCTACACTGGCAGATGAAGTGTTCTTGAGAGGGATGGCCTCAGGCCAACGAGTGCACATATCAATGCACGTAAGAATATGCGTATGCCCTCTAGCAGATGGAAGCATTGGACCAATAATGTCAATGGCCATTTTATCAAATGGTCTAATCGGGATGTCCGCAGCTTGAATAGGAGCCGCATGAAATGGACCCCGTACCTTAACTTCTTGACATATCAAACAGGACCGACAATAGAGAGTAACATCTCTATGGACGCCTGGCCAGTAGAATGCCGAAAGCACTCTGGATTTGGTACGCGAAAAACCCATATGGCCCGCACATTGCGAGTCATGCGCATGTCGTAATATACGAGATCTCATACAGGATGGGACAAGAATCTGAGAACATAAGGATAAATCCTTTTCCCGTATTACTCTAACCAAAATTCCATTTTTAAGTATAAAGTCATGTCTAGATTTTGCAAGTTTGTTGCTTGTATTCTTTTTGTTAACATACTGAAAGAATTTTTTTAATGAATTATCATTCTTTTGCAATGTTGCAAACAACTCCCGTGAAATAGGAGCATCATCATCACAAGTGGTAGGAACTGTAGGTTCCATAGGTGTATCATGCGACATATTAGTAGCTTGCGCTCTAGTCACTACTGCATTTGCAGTTTGAATATGTCGCTCTTCCCATTCAGCAATTTGCTGTGGTGTACACTCTTTAATACCATGTATGCGACCAAGTATAACATCACAAATTGGGTTAGGCAGAAGACATGCTTGGATCTTTCCTGTAAAAAGGTAAAGGTGTGTTAAGATCAATAATAGCAGTGAGAAATGTTTCAATAGTGCCACCAAATGTTACACATTTGACAACCCGGCCCGTGGCACAACTTGGGTCGATCAGCGAAGTCCGGACACCGATTGTTGTACAACCTGAGTCAAATAGGAGAGAGCATGAAATATTATTGACAAATCCCTTGTGAAACTTAAGAGAGCCCTGTCCCTGGTGTACTGACGCAGCAGTGGCTGTACAGACTGCAGGCAGGCTAGGCAAGGTATGTCCGCAACGGCGTCGTGATCGCCTTAGGCTGGAAAAGAGTCGAGCATTCTGGGCAGTCTTTCACCTGGGAACAATCTAGAGAACAAGACATAGCATTGTGAGTTTCAGCTACTTTACCCTGTTCAATGTTAGCCTGTGTATCATTAAAAGCAACATTAGAATGTCTACCTGTATTATTCAACGATCTATCTCGTCGGCGCGATCGATTGTGATTTTTGTCATTAAAATTGCCATAATTGTCGTTTCTGCTAGAGTTAAAATTTGGATTAGTCCGATAATTTGTAGAATGATCGTTATGATGTTGGTTAAATGGTTTATTTCCAAAAAATTGTCTGTTTTGCGGACCCTGAGACCTTGATCTCCAGTTTTGTTTATTATAATGTCCCTGATTATTTTTAAAATAATTGTTACCAAAATCTCGCGATCTGTGAGTTTGGTTCCAAGAAACATTAAATGGAGCAGATTGTTGAAATTGCTTCCCTTTGTAAAAGTTATCATTGGTGAAATTATGATTATTTCCCTTATTGACATACCTATCAGCACTAAAAGAACGATTGCGTGAAAAATTGTTTTGTTGTGCTGCAAAAGCAACAGGCAATTCACTCTTAATCTGCGCGTTACTTAGATCCATGTTTGGGTGAGCAGTGCAAAAATTTTTTGCATGTTCTTCTAAGTTTTTCATTGATAAAGGTTTCCGTTCGTGTAAAAATGCGAGAAATGTAGGGTTTACCGACGAAAGTACCTTATCGCGCATCAGTAAATCAAAGAGACCTTCATACGACTTTTCAATTTTGGATAATTCGATCCATCTTTCTAATGTTAGTCGTATCTGTGACAGAAAATCACTAAAATTTCTGCCAGATTGAGGTAGTAATGCGTGAAATTTCAGACGATATTCGTCTTCTGTCATTTGGAATTTTTGCAGAAGTGCTGCTCTAAGAGCATTGTAGTCATTTTTCTCACCAATGCTGGTGGTATGATAAACTGCTAATGCATCTCCTGTAAGTAATCTGGATAAATATGTACAGTATAGCGCTTTATCCACGTTATAAGACCCACAAGTGGCCTCAAACCTATCTAGGAAGAATATTACATCATCAGACGGGGGATTAAATTTTGGTAATTTAAGGTGAATTTCCTTAAAATGATCCTGTCTGGATGAAGTGTGGCTTTCAAAAGTTCTCTGAGAATTAGCTTCCTGAGTTAACCTAAGTCTCTCATATTCTGACTCTGCTAATTTCAGTTCATGCTGTCGTTTTCTATCATTCTCTTCCATCTCAAGCTGAAGTCGTTTTGTGTTTTGTTCAGCTATTAATCTCCTTTCTTCTATTTCTTTTTGTTTCTGTTCCATTTCCTTTTTAAGTCTTTCTTCAGACTCCTTTTGCTTCTGTTCTGCCTCTCGCTGAAATCGTTTCTCTTCCAATTCAGCGGCTAATCTCATTTTTTTCTCATTCTCCTCCGCCTCAAATCTTCTCCTCTTTTCATCTTCCTCAGCACGTTTCTCTTCCAGTTCGGCGGTTAATCTCATTTTTTTCTCATTCTCCTCCGCCTCAATCCGTTTTTGATCTGCCTCAAATTGAAGTTTTTCTAGTCTTATAGTTTCTAACTTTCTCTGTTCGGCTTCTATTTCTTGAGCTTTCCTATATTCTGCAAGTGCAAATGTTTTTGCTTCATCAGGAGCCATCTGAAGAGCTTTTGCTTGCTTAATGAAATAGTCTAAGGTAGCCATTTCAATATTATTATGTAATAATACTACTTAAAAGTGTTACTACAACTAGTGTTCTTCGTTCCTGTTCTAGAACGGTAAAATCAATTTATATAATAGGCAATAATATTGATAATTAATAATGTACTTTATAACATGAAATGATGTGAAAGCAGTAATGTGACAGACAATAGCACAATAATGACACGACAAGATATTCAAGCCAAACGAAGACGTTCGCAGAAATCCAATTAAAATAAAATGGGAAACTAAAATGGAATGTCGTAAAGAATTACGATGATAACTGCGATTAAATCCAACAAGACAATAGACACCACAGTGTAAAAACAAAGGTTTTGTAAAAAACTAAACGACAGGAAAGGTGAGACGGACAATAATCACATACAAAATTCATTATTGTTGGTGTCGTTTTCATAGTGATGAATAGAAACGCGAATGGTTACAATGGAATAAATGTCAACAATGTCTTTCAAACGAAAAACCAACAATGTATCTTGAATTGTGTGAACTGGTCAAGTATTGGCATCACACGAGTCGTTGATAACTTTACATAGATTTTATTCACCAGGACACGAAGTGGACAAGACGGACATCGTCACAGGCGCAAAGATCACACGACAACATATTGATTTATTACTGCTAAAGTTCCTGAAGATTCTCTTCTAGTAAAGACCTCTGTCCATAGACCAAGGATTACAAAACTGTTACCGTATAATATCCTTCTCAGTCACGACCGTTGACCTTCTTTCAAGGACGTCTATCATGGTAACGTATACATACTCTGGGGTGGAATCTTCCATATTACATTTGTTAAAATTCCCAGACGTTCTTCATACATAGCGTTGTACATCATATAATTTTCATACAAAGTCATATACGATAATCCTAACAGTAAAGGCTTTCAGTTGGCTAACCTCTCTTTACATCCAAGCCACGACTTTGGCATTGAAGCATGTACGGCATATAAAACATGTGCGTAAGATAAACAATATAACTTCTTCTACTCGTAGGAATTCTCCGTCTACGATTCAAATCTTAAAGGCAAGCGACTCTGTAGATCCATTCTAGGAACATCTTAATTCCCGCTAGACTAGTATTAGAGCGGCCTTTTTTCATACAGCATTAAAATAAGAAGTGGGACGATAACTCACGTGACATTCCTGATATTGGTTTCGACCTGAAGACCAATACAGATCACTAGAAATAACTGGCTTCCTTAAAATGCCATTGAATACGAAATATAAAATTACTATCATGGACACAGGACAGTTCCATGTTTCCACTTCAAAACATGACTTCACAAACTACTCAACTAGGTTACACGTGCGTCCAAAGCAACACTCACTGCTTTGTGCACGTCCGTGCGTGAACCAATCGAACGCACAAATAATATAACTACATAAAACTGGTGCGTACATTTGGCAGGACCGAAGACTACCCCCTTAGGTAATAAATGTACGTAACAGCTCCCTTATTACCTCCCCTTAAAAAAATTAATCCCATTAATTTTTTTCGAACTAATTACTCGAGAGAGGTGAGTCAAAACTACAACAAGATTTATGACATGCATAAAATTATATCATATTAAGAAAAGAAAATTGACTTGAAATTAATATAACTAAATGACAGTATGCATTAAAGCACACATCCACCATCGACCTACTTTGGAACGATGTGGTAATATTCGAAGTAAAAAGAAGTTGAAAAAATGAAAATGAAGAATCAACAAAAAAGATGATAATAAAATTCAACTAAGTTTTCAACAAAATTTGAAACATATGATTTCAAAAATGAAAATGAACAGCAACACTGATGATAAGCAATGATAAGAAAATCAAAAGAACAGAAAATTTTTTAAAATACAACATGCAAAAATGAAGCAATGCATAATTAAACACTTTAAGAAGCAACGCACCTACTGTTATCTAGCACTAGTAAGTTTGACTAGTTATCTAAAAGTGAAATATCATGTAGTGGGATACGTGACTACACGTATTGCGAGACACTAATAACGTTAGTAGATGTGAGATTTATAAACAATCAAATTGATTAAATTGAATTAATCTAATTCTAGTACTTAATTACACATAAATAAATAACTAGTAATTTATTCTAAGTAATTCTAATTTCAGTCATTGTGAATATTCGTTCAGAACTATTTAGAGTCAACAAGAATATGTTCCTAATGTTCCATGCACGAAATAAGTTTACGAACACGATATGTAGTGTAATATGTTCCATAACACTAACGAATGTCTATTTGTTGCTTTTACCAATGTTTCCATACTAAAAAAAAAATGTTACTTTAATATCACTGTTCCCGTTCTAATAAAACGTTACTTCACAAGAAATAATGTTATAATCCCTATGTAAGTATGTTCTGAAAGTTATATTTATACGAATACTGCAAAACTATACATAGTCTTCACAGATGTACAATTAATGACACTGTACAAAGTTATTCATGTTTCGGTGAGGACGTTTCTCCATCTAAAAGTGGTTTAGTTTCACCAAGTTCACTAGGGCATCTTGAAAGACAGTCTGCAAATACATTCTGTACTCCAGGAATAGCTCGTATCTCAAAATGGAACGGTTGAAGAGCTATAGCGTAACGCGCTGACTTTGATGACTTAACGTTTCCAGTATTCAATGCGGTAAGAGCTTTCTGGTCAGACTCCACCACAAAGTGTGATCCGAGGAGATAACGATCCAGTTTTGTGATTGCCCAGACAAGAGCGAGAAGCTCTTTGTCTAGAACGGAGTATTTCATCTCGCTCGTCGTAAGCTTTCTGGATACGTACATAATTGGAAATAAGGTGCCTCCGTATTCCTGCATCAAAACTGCCGCGATAGCGTAGGAAGAAGCATCACTGCGAAGAACAAAGGTGAGATCTTTGTTAGGCAACCTTAAAAAAGGCTTATTTGAAAAAATTTGGTTTTATATATAGTCTAACGCCGTTTGATGATCCTGCGACCACTTTATTACATTAGGTGTGCCTTTCTTCAGTAACGAAGAAAGAGGTGCAGTTATAGTAGACAAATGAGGGATGAATTTAGAATAGAACTGTATTAGTCCTAAGAGTGACCTCACTTGTTTTTTTTTGTCTTAGGTGCTGAGATGTTTAAAATTTTAGAGACGTTACTGTCTTCTGTATACATTAAACCGCGACCTATACGGTGACCAAGAAATGAGATGTCATGAAAACCGACAAAAGCCTTTGAAGGTTTCGCTGTTAAGTTATAATCCTGTAAGGTAGAAAGTAAAGATTTTAAACCCTGAATATGTTCATCCCAAGAGTCACTGAAAAGACAGATGTCATCTATATAAGTAATGACATCGGGACGATGAGACAATATGCGGCGCATCATGCGTACAAAGGTAGCTGGCGCATTCATTAACCCGAAAGGCATAAAATTATATTGAAAAAGACCCCGTGGCGTCGAGAAAGCGGTGAATGGCTTTGCTTTCGTAGTGAGTGGCACTTGCCAATAACCCTTTGAAAGGTCAAATTTCGAAAAGAATGTAGCATGAGATAATTTCTCTAATAAGTCGTCTAATAGAGGTAATGGTTCCGCATCGAATTTTGTAACTTTGTTTAACTTCCTGTAATCTACGCAAAGACGTATATTGTTGTCTTTCTTCCTAATGATTACCATAGAAGAAGAATATGGTGATGAAGATGGTTCAATTATATTTAATTGGAGCATATCATCCAATTCCTTATCAACCTTATCACGAAAGTGTAAAGGAATAGGATATGGGCGAACTCGAATCGGTGTATCGTCAGTCAAAATAATGTCATGTTGGATGACTGACGTATGACCTGGGATGTCGGTGAGGACATCCTCATACGTGTGTAGAATATTAGAGACTTGCTGACGTTGATCATCAGTAAGAGTAGATGAGATAGTAACATCATTCCATTTCTCAGTGGAATGGAGTGGTACAACTGGTATTGGTAGTTGTACATCATCGAAAGAAGATTCCTCTTCTTGGATGACTGACAAACTAGAATAGTGTTGAATAGGTGGTGTAGGATCGTCAGTTGCTTGGAACACCGATTGTAGATAATCAGGACGTGAGTAATACTCCTTCAACATGTTAATGTGGAAGGTTTTATGTTTGCCATTAACATCAACGATGTAGTCGACATCGGATATTCTTGAGATGATCCTGAAAGGACCTCTCCAGGTAATTAAAAGACGATTGTTATGCGCAGGGAGTAATACAAAAGCTTCATCACCAGGTATGAGCTGGCGAAGACGTCTATATTTGTTTGCAGATAGACGAGCTTTTTCTTTGGCATGTTCGGATGATGCAGTAGCTAGTCTACAAGCATCTATGATTTTCTTTCTAAGAGAGATCACATACTCATAAGAGGATTGAGTTTCCTCTTCAATATTCTCATCCACCAATAAGTCGTGGATTAACGACATCGGACCGCGTGGTTGCATGCCAAAAACAAGCTGGAACGGAGAAAACCCCGTTGCTTGATTTTGTACCTCGCGATACGCAAAGAGACAAGCGGGTAGGACCCGATCCCAGTCTTGGGGATGGTCTTGAGTCATCTTACCCAATAACTGCTTGAGTGTCCTATTGAGACGCTCAATTAACCCATTTGACATCGGATGATAAATAGAACTAAGAGATCTATCTATACCTAATGTCTTCATCACTTGAGACATGGATTCAGAAATGAACTGAACCCCATGATCCGACAAAATTTTCCGTGGAAAACCAATGCGTGAGAAGATTAACATCAATGCCTCTGCTACACTGGCAGATGAAGTGTTCTTGAGAGGGATGGCCTCAGGCCAACGAGTGCACATATCAATGCACGTAAGAATATGCGTATGCCCTCTAGCAGATGGAAGCATTGGACCAATAATGTCAATGGCCATTTTATCAAATGGTCTAATCGGGATGTCCGCAGCTTGAATAGGAGCCGCATGAAATGGACCCCGTACCTTAACTTCTTGACATATCAAACAGGACCGACAATAGAGAGTAACATCTCTATGGACGCCTGGCCAGTAGAATGCCGAAAGCACTCTGGATTTGGTACGCGAAAAACCCATATGGCCCGCACATTGCGAGTCATGAGCATGTCGTAATATACGAGATCTCATACAGGATGGGACAAGAATCTGAGAACATAAGGATAAATCCTTTTCCCGTATTACTCTAACCAAAATCCCATTTTTAAGTATAAAGTCATGTCTAGATTTTGCAAGTTTGTTGCTTGTATTCTTTTTGTTAACATACTGAAAGAATTTTTTTAATGAATTATCATTCTTTTGCAATGTTGCAAACAACTCCCGTGAAATAGGAGCATCATCATCACAAGTGGTATGAACTGTAGGTTCAATAGGTGTATCATGCGACATATTAGTAGCTTGCGCTCTAGTCACTACTGCATTTGCAGTTTGAATATGTCGCTCTTCCCATTCAGCAATTTGCTGTGGTGTACACTCTTTAATACCATGTATGCGACCAAGTATTACATCACAAATTGGGTTAGGCAGAAGACATGCTTGGATCTTTCCTGAAAAGAAAGGTGTGTTAAGATCAATAATAGCAGTGGGAAATGTTTCAATAGTGCCACCAAATGTTACACATTTGACAACCCGGCCCGTGGCACAACTTGGGTCGATCAGCGAAGTCCGGACACCGATTGTTGTACAACCTGAGTCAAATAGGAGAGAGCATGAAATATTATTGACAAATCCCTTGTGAAAAACTTAAGAGAGCCCTGTCCCTGGTGTACTGACGCAGCAGTGGCTGTACAGACTGCAGGCAGGCTAGGCAAGGTATGTCCGCAACGCAGCGTCGTGATCGCCTTAGGCTGGAAAAGAGTCGAGCATTCTGGGCAGTCTTTCACCTGGGAACAATCTAGAGAACAAGACATAGCATTGTGAGTTTCAGCTACTTTACCCTGTTCAATGTTAGCCTGTGTATCATTAAAAGCAACATTAGAATGTCTACCTGTATTATTCGACGATCTATCTCGTCGGCGCGATCGATTGTGATTTTTGTCATTAAAATTGCCATAATTGTCGTTTCTGCTAGAGTTAAAATTTGGATTAGTCCGATAATTTGTAGAATGATCGTTATGATGTTGGTTAAATGGTTTATTTCCAAAAAATTGTCTGTTTTGCGGACCCTGAGATCTTGATCTCCAGTTTTGTTTATTATAATGTCCTGATTATTTTTAAAATAATTGTTACCAAAATCTCGCGATCTGTGAGTTTGGTTCCAAGAAACATTAAATGGAGCAGATTGTTGAAATTGCTTCCCTTTGTAAAAGTTATCATTGGTGAAATTATGATTATTTCCCTTATTGACATACCTATCAGCACTAAAAGAACGATTGCGTGAAAAATTGTTTTGTTGTGCTGCAAAAGCAACAGGCAATTCACTCTTAATCTGCGCGTTACTTAGATCCATGTTTGGGTGAGCAGTGCAAAATTTTTTTTGCATGTTCTTCTAAATTTTTCATTGATAAAGGTTTCCGTTCGTGTAAAAATGCGAGAAATGTAGGGTTTACCGACGAAAGTACCTTATCGCGCATCAGTAAATCAAAGAGACCTTCATACGACTTTTCAATTTTGGATAATTCGATCCATCTTTCTAATGTTAGTCGTATCTGTGACAGAAAATCACTAAAATTTCTGCCAGATTGAGGTAGTAATGCGTGAAATTTCAAACGATATTCGTCTTCTGTCATTTGGAATTTTTGCAGAAGTGCTGCTCTAAGAGCATTGTAGTCATTTTTTCTCACCAATGCTGGTGGTATGATAAACTGCTAATGCATCTCCTGTAAGTAATCTGGATAAATATGTACAGTATAGCGCTTTATCCACGTTATAAGACCCACAAGTGGCCTCAAACCTATCTAGGAAGAATATTACATCATCAGACGGGGGATTAAATTTTGGTAATTTAAGGTGAATTTCCTTAAAATGATCCTGTCTGGATGAAGTGTGGCTTTCAAAAGTTCTCTGAGAATTAGCTTCCTGAGTTAACCTAATTCTCTCATATTCTGACTCTGCTAATTTCAGTTCATGCTGTCGTTTTCTATCATTCTCTTCCATCTCAAGCTGAAGTCGTTTTGTGTTTTGTTCAGCTATTAATCTCCTTTCTTCTATTTCTTTTTGTTTCTGTTCCATTTCCTTTTTTAAGTCTTTCTTCAGACTCCTTTTGCTTCTGTTCTGCCTCTCGCTGAAATCGTTTCTCTTCCAATTCAGCGGCTAATCTCATTTTTTTCTCATTCTCCTCCGCCTCAAATCTTCTCCTCTTTTCATCTTCCTCAGCACGTTTCTCTTCCAGTTCGGCGGTTAATCTCATTTTTTTCTCATTCTCCTCCGCCTCAATCCGTTTTTGATCTGCCTCAAATTGAAGTTTTTCTAGTCTTAAAGTTTCTAACTTTCTCTGTTCGGCTTCTATTTCTTGAGCTTTCCTATATTCTGCAAGTGCAAATGTTTTTGCTTCATCAGGAGCCATCTGAAGAGCTTTTGCTTGCTTAATGAAATAGTCTAAGGTAGCCATTTCAATATTATTATGTAATAATACTACTTAAAAGTGTTACTACAACTAGTGTTCTTCGTTCCTGTTCTAGAACGGTAAAATCAATTTAAATTATAGGCAATAATATTAATAATTAATAATGTACTTTATAACATGAAATGATGTGAAAGCAATAACGTGACAGACAATAGCACAATAATGACACGACAAGATATTCAAAACAAACGAAGACGTTCGCAGAAATCCAATTAAAATAAAATGAGAAACTAAAATGGAATGTCGTAAAGAATTACGATGATAACTGCGATTAAATTCAACAAGACAATAGACACCACAGTGTAAAAACAAAGGTTTTGTAAAAAACTAAACGACAGGAAAGGTGAGACGGACAATAATCACATACAAAATTCATCATAAAACTAAGGTACAAGTAAAAATAGCTACCAAAAACAACAAGTAAACGTGACACTACAGCTAGAACAGACAGGTGTCACAGACCATCAGACACAGTGGACCTAGAATCCTTCTACGCTCACGCGTAGGAACATTCCACTGCGGGAAGTCTGCAAAATAATGTCCTACAGAACGTCTGACGAAGAGCCCGAATTGACTTCGAGATGGATCTCGTTCGTCAGATCTAATACACAAAACATAACACATAACATAGAAAATATATAAGTGTACATAATCAATCAAGGCACAGCTAATAGTAATAAAGGGTATAACGGATACAAGTTATACTTAGCTCGCGTGCAGGTAAAAATCAAAGTGCCTTGTCCCCGTGTATGTACGTAAGAGGATGCAATACTTCGCTCTGCGTATCTAGATTACAGCTCGCACGCAATAATGATGAAGAGATGGAGGTTGATTGAAGACTTTGAGCATTTGAGTTGATTATGATTCATATTCCGCCAGGATCCACATTGAGATGATGTCGCCTTGAAAGTAAAAATTCTTCGTTTCAAACGATCAATTGGATGGGTACGTTCCTGAAATTACTTCCAGACCGCACTGGCCTACCAGTTATTGTTGGTGTCGTTTTCATAGTGATGAATAGAAACGCGTATGGTTACAATGGAATAAATGTCAACAATGTCTTTCAAACGAAAAACCAACAATGTATCTTGAATTGTGTGAACTGGTCAAGTATTGGCATCACACGAGTCGTTGATAACTTTACATAGATTTTATTCACCAGGACACGAAGTGGACAAGACGGACATCGTCACAGGCGCAAAGATCACACGACAACATATTGATTTATTACTGCTAAAGTTCCTGAAGATTCTCTTCTAGTAAAGACCTCTGTCCATAGACCAAGGATTACAAAACTGTTACCGTATAATATCCTTCTCAGTCACGACCGTTGACCTTCTTTCAAGGACGTCTATCATGGTAACGTATACATACTCTGGGGTGGAATCTTCCATATTACATTTGTTAAAATTCCCAGACGTTCTTCATACATAGCGTTGTACATCATATAATTTTCATACAAAGTCATATACGATAATCCTAACAGTAAAGGCTTTCAGTTGGCTAACCTCTCTTTACATCCAAGCCACGACTTTGGCATTGAAGCATGTACGGCATATAAAACATGTGCGTAAGATAAACAATATAACTTCTTCTACTCGTAGGAATTCTCCGTCTACGATTCAAATCTTAAAGGCAAGCGACTCTGTAGATCCATTCTAGGAACATCTTAATTCCCGCTAGACTAGTATTAGAGCGGCCTTTTTTCATACAGCATTAAAATAAGAAGTGGGACGATAACTCACGTGACATTCCTGATATTGGTTTCGACCTGAAGACCAATACAGATCACTAGAAATAACTGGCTTCCTTAAAATGCCATTGAATACGAAATATAAAATTACTATCATGGACACAGGACAGTTCCATGTTTCCACTTCAAAACATGACGTCACAAACTACTCAACTAGGTTACACGTGCGTCCAAAGCAACACTCACTGCTTTGTGCACGTCCGTGCGTGAACCAATCGAACGCACAAATAATATAACTACATAAAACTGGTGCGTACATTTGGCAGGACCGAAGACTACCCCCTTAGGTAATAAATGTACGTAACACCATCATTAAGTATTAATTGTAATTGCTTAAGTGATTGCACCAGATTGACTTCAGGCATGAATTGTTTGCTTACGATTGCGCAACCCACTTCTGGCAATCACTTCCCTCGAAGTTACCTGTGATGATAATTACAGATAATATTAATCTGGCAAGATATTTAATGGGTGAACTTGTATATGCGATAATAGACAGAAGCTGTCATACCATATATGGGGATTGTAAACAACACATTTATTTGTGCATTTGTTATGAAGTAAGTTACGCTCTTGGATTCAATTTGCTTGGTTTTTGAAATGTAAAAAATACAACATTTCTGATTGGAGCCTTGTCATATGGTAGCAATCTGGACGTGGGCCGAATGTTGCCTTATAATTTAGCACCTTGTAAGTTTAACGCACTGTGAAATTCAACTCGTCAAGAAGACAGCCAGAGAAGCCAGAGTATGGAATAGAATCAGGATTCCACTTTAAAGGACTGGAAAACGAGTCTGAGCATCTTGTGGACTTGTATCTCAGGAAAACTATAATTTCATTAATATGGAAAGCCCAGAATCCTAGGAACATGAACACTAAGTCATAGTGGGATTCTATTTGCAAAGTAATACCCCATACCACGTGTAAGAGGCATCTTAAACAAGTTGCCTTAACTATTTCTCTGAGCCAGAAGTCGGTATTCCCAAAAGAGATTTTAGGGTAAGTTGTAAATTTTATAATTCTGTATTTTGCATTATTAACATGTGAGAATTGCTAGTTGGATGTCCAAGTCATTCAAGGCATATAGAATGATGATTTCATGAACTTTCACTGCAAGAGCTGGCGACTGCTTTATGCGGGTTTCTCATAGAGAACCAAAAGCAGAGGTAGTCCCAAGTTCCAAATGGAGCATGGAGTGGATGATGACATAAATGATGTACATACTTATTATATTAACAATTTTAATCAATGCATATGTAAATGTAACCATGTTCAATTTAAATGCAATAGATGTTTTCCACTCACCAAGATTAATATTAATGCTCTGAGAGGGTGATGTTCTGAGGCAGTTGGGATGGTGGAATGAAAAGAGGGGACAACTGATTTTGTGTCAGGAAACCCAATACTCAGGAGGGTATTTTTCTCTCTCTTATTTCATGATACTAGTCGGTGGTACCAATTGGTGGTGCTATCTTTGGAACAAGTTAGTGAACCCGTCCATAACCCCCAAAGAACAAGCATCGGCTGGAGCAGAAACCAACCAACATTTTACTGGCAGCTAAGTACCCATTCAGAGCTGCCAAGTGAACACCGTATTTCAAACCAGAAAACATTTTTTCATATCAGACCATCACATGTGAAGAAATTTTAAAGACTATCTAAATTCACCCCACCCTTATTTATTTTACAATTGTTAATGATAATTGACTATTAAATTTTGTTATCTGTAAATATACAAATTTATCGTTTATTTAGTCATTTTGAGTGAACTGCACCCGTATGTCTCAGTCATTTTAAATACATAAAACAGAGCTATTTAAGTAATATTTTACTGAGTTAAATCAGTTGGGGGATCGAACGAGCTAAAATACATAATAATTCTTCATAAAAGGCTGCGGCAGATGCAAAGTTAACAATTGCTCAGTCCAATTCAGCATTGTTCTTGATTTCTGAATTATCTTATGAATGCTCCCTCGAGATAAAAGCATTATCATCCTTCTATCTACAACTCTGTCAGGAGTAATCTTGAGCGAAGGTAGATACTCTTAATTTTGGCGACTGTTGGACCATCACTGCAGAGCAAGGGGAGTAAATTCTGTGACAGCATCTTCTGTTCTTTCTGAATCCCACTTGTTCTTTCTCCAGTTTATGGTCTGCTGCTTTTGAAATTCTATGGATAATTATCTTGCCTAGTATTTTACTTGCAACTGAGAGGAGAGTAATTCCTCTCCAGTTGTTGAAGTCTGCAAGGTCGCCCTTCTTGGGCAACTTGACAATTATTCCTTTATTCCACTCCGTTGATGTTGTCTCTGTTTTCCAGACCTGTGCAAATAGTGGTTCTAATAGTTCTGCTGCTAGTTCAGGGTCTGTCTTAAATAACTCAGCATTTAAATTGTCGTGACTAGCAGCTTTTCCATTTGCTGCACCTCTACTTGCACACCACAATGTGTTCATTATTTGAAACGTGGTGCTCAACAAGAGGGTTGCTAAGCGTACAATGACGTAGAATAAAAGTATTACGTAAGAGCGCTTGCAGAGTAATGGCAATTGACTTTTGGTGGTGATGCCGGCCGGAGAAGCTGCACTAGATGTGTGTCCGTTGATACCGATATGTCAGTCATTATTCTTGTGTCTCACTATTGGAGTTATCATTTTGACATGCATTCGCATGTGTACGTTTCATACTGCGTGAACGATTAAAATGATCATTACCATGGGGATTTCTCTGATTGTTCCTTCCAGTATGTGTCTTGAGTATGAAGGATGTGTTTATGCAGATTGATGCCTGGAGATTCATATGAAGTAGATAAGTATTCCAACAGTATTGATAAAGTGTATAATCAAGTCGCGGATGATAACCTGACTGACTGACTACAAAGAAATGTTGAATGCACAATTACTGCTGAAGTGTTACAGACATGAATATTAATGGCCCGGTGGCCCGATAGACTGTGCATGTCTTGAATTATTTTCTAATATGAAGCTACTTATTGTTTGGAGTCCTGAATAAACCGTATATATCGCCAACAGCATTGATCTACAGTTATTTCATCAGTTACGGTTACAGTTTTTGATTGTTGGACTAAAGTGACCCTAGATTGAACTTGGCTATATTATCAACAGTATAAATGCCACACCATTCTTTAACTCTGATAGCTGTGATGATTTCTTCTCTTCGTGGAGTGTGTATTTATGTTATTTTCAGCCCCATGAACATTTTAGCTGCGTCTCTGGTGGTTCCTTATTCAGTGTTTCTCTGAAATGCTCTGCCCATCTTGTTTCCTGCCCCTTTGCTGCGGTGATGAGATTTCCTTGCTTGTCTCTTACTAACGTAATATTGTTTGCACCCCGTTTTCTGCTAATAGTTTTAATTTTAAATACAGTGTATCACACAAGCCTTTATATACTGGCTAAGGTGGAGGGAGGAATAAGGTGCTAGCTACCTTCCCCTTCACCACTAAGGCTATACCACTGTTGTCCTAAATAACTTATATCAAGAACTACACATAGACTCGTATTGCTAGAGGCATGACACAACAACAGTGGGTGACATATGATTAACGCTCATGAAACAGCTTATATCCCGTTTATTCAATTAAACACAGGACCACACATGGCTTGATAAAAATACAACATTACGACTATATACGTGCCACAACAGGGAATGCATGTACTAATATAAATCTACAGAATGGGTTATCTGGCTACCACAATCCTAAAATCGACATTGCGCCTTAACGCGGGAAAAACCTACATAGTAACACTGACTATGAAAACGCACGACAGTAACTTAGCAAGTACCAAACTCAACACTAAGTAAATAACCACTTCCCTGGAATCCTTAACAGCAGAAATAGCTAACATTAGGAATAGGGCTCAAACGGCGGGCACCGCGTCACTCTTAGATATCACAGACAGCCGAAGCTGACATACCCAGAAACTGCGTCCACCATGGATGGTAGTCAAATCTCCACTGACTAAATTCGCGCCAGACTTGCGCATTCCGTTACTTCCGCTGAGCACATGACTCTGCTGATCACATGACTATCAGGATGGTTTCTGACCGTCTAACACAAGAAATACGGCCTAGAAATACACTGTGACACCCCCCCCCCCACCCCCCAAGAAAGAAAACGAAGTTTTCTTCCACCTGGAGGGTGCTGGACCCCTGACACTCCTTGAAAGGTGAAGGCCCACATGCAAGCATACCCTCAAGTGACCTGTCAGTGCCCGACTGGGACAAACAAACTACCTCCCTCAAGTGACCTGTCGGTGCCCGACTGGGACAAACAAACTACCTCATCTGTGCCATATATGAAACAAGATTATAACATGTATACACAATAACTGCCTCCCACGGTTCTGGCAGCCGTAAAAAAAAAACAACGGCCACCTTACCTTTGGACCACCACTTTTACGCCCATGTGGGCAGTTACTTAAAACTCCATGGTAAACAAAATAGAAGTTACATCAGTACTAGTCATTAATCATGACTTAGAGTATAGCATGTTGCCTTAATGGCACATGAAAGCAATGACCAACATAGTTATAAGTAAGTGAAACATTCAAATATGAATAATAAATCGACTTTACATGATTTACAATTATTTGCTAAACCTAATGTCATAGACAAAATCAACTCATTAAGGGACGCTCCTGTCCTTTTCCGAAAATGACAATCAGGACAGAGCGTCTGCTTCTACATTCTTTACTCCTTCAATAGCATAACAGTACTGATGGAGTGGGTCAGACTCTAAAGTTCGGTTCGCGTTAACCGAAACAACCTAATTGAACGTGAAACCCGATTAATCTCCTTTGCTATTGCTGGACTATCAGCAGGTGGTTATGAAGCAACGACATGTGCTTAAACCTGACTGCATCACGCTCACCCCATTTATTTGCGTATGTAACTCGTGCTATCTTCGTACTATCCCGCAACAAGACCCCCACGAACTTCACCGGTGCGACCTCATTAAACGCAGCACTCAGGGGGACATTGCAGACCCATACCATGCAGTCACTTGCTATCAGGGCCTCGGACACACCTTTATGCTTCCTATTCCTGTGCCTTGGCACCGGACTCTACATACCCAAGGATGCCTGCCCCGCACCCTGTCGCCGATGCACTTCTCAGGTGGTGATAAAGCGATCACTGATTGACAGCCATGGGAACACGGTGCCATTGGGACACCACACTAACATCTCCCGTAACGTCATGCACCCCTCGTACATTGCCGTCGATCAAGTCGGCAACAGGATTGTCGAAGACAAACGCGTTCACTCTATCTGATAGGAACGGAGTGTCCACATTAATACACGCCTGGGAGTAAGATTCAACTTTGCCCCCAAATGTGGTGCACTTCACAGTTTTGCCTGTGAGGCACGATTCGTCGATACAAGAACGGCGAACCCCAACTGTAGTGCCTCCTGTGTCTCTCATCACCGAGACTGGTTTCTTCTCCACCACACCTCTGTGGAGCACTAAATTCCCAGTCTCATGGACCGAATCCTGGGTAAGCCACTCATTTCTGTTGTTTTTCTGTTGTCTAGTGTTCTTCTTTATTTCTTACGAGTGCTTGATAACATACCTTTATGTTTGTCTAATATTTATTTACTGTTTACAGGCCTCGGGTTTCCCTTCCTTACGTGTTATAAATGTTTATACAATACCAAAAACCTACCCTCTGTTCTATACTTACTGCTCTAGTCTGCTATCATTTGCTAGACACAGTATCAAGGTCTTTGTCTTGTGTGGACTGACCTATACTGTATAATAGGGGAACAACAAAAGTGATTGCGTCATTAATAGGCTAAGCTGCCCATTGTAAACCTCCGGTGTTGTGTCTTGTGGTTCGCACTGATGACTGGTCATCGAAGCATCATCTTTTGGTGATGCGTAGATGGCCGGAAGGATAGTGTGGTTTGCTTGCATAGCTAGGCGGGGTTGTCGCACGGAAGGTCCTGGGTTCGAATCCTGGGTAAGCCACTCATGTCTGGTGTTTTTCTGTTGTCTAGTGTTCTACTTCTTTATTTCTTACGAGTGCCTGATAACAGATCAATACAGCGATGGATGCTGTAACTCGAACCAGTCAGTAGCAGCGATGGGTGCTGTAACTCAAACAAGTCACAGCGATGGGTGCTGTAACTCGAACAGATCAATAACAGCGATGGGTGCTGTAACTCGAACAGATCAATAACAGCGATGGGCGCTGTAACTCGAACAGATCAATAACAGTGATGGGTGCTGTAACTCGAACAGATCAACAACAGCGATGGGTGCTGTAACTCAAAAACATCACTCGCAGCGATGGGTGTTGTAACTCGAACAGATCAATAACAGTGATGGGTGCTGTAACTCGAACAGATCACTCACAGCGATGGGTGTTGTAACTTGAACAGATCAATAACAGCAATGGGTGCTGTAACTCGAATAAATCACTCACAGCGATGGGTGCTGTAACTCGAACAGATTAATAACAGCGATGGGTGCTGTAACTCGAACAGATCAATAACAGCGATGGGTGCTGTAGCTCGAACAGATCAATCACAGCGATGGGTGTTGTAACTCAAACAGATCAATAACAGCGATGGGTGCTGTAACTCGAACAAGTCAATAACAGCGATGGGTGCTGTAACTCGAACAGATCAATAGGTACTGTTGTTGGTTGGCAATAACAATGGCTGCTGACGCTATTTGGCAATAACGCTGGTTGGCAATAACACTGGCTACTGTTGTTGGTTGATAGACTAGCTGATCGACTACCCCAGCCGTCTGAACGCTAGTCGTGAACACCATGGCCCGCCTACGCCAGCCCTCCAAACAACCACTTAAACAATTCTACACCACCAAAAGAAACAACCACAACCTGACCTGTCCACCCTGCAAGCACTAGAGTCACCTGCTCCGCCTGGAGCACACATTTTCTCGCCTCGACCTGCGAAATCTACCTTTCAATATGTCTAACAACACACCTTCTCACAGATAACTTTGGAGAAGAAGCTGGAAATCTTCGGCGACATAATATATCTGCACTGTCGCAAAGTGTTCGGAGTGAGGGAGGCAAGGGAAAGTAACCCACCACGAAAAAGCAGAAGACAAATTAAAATAGAAGAAATCAGAAAACAGAAGAAGCATGCCCGAAAACTGTTCAAAAATGCAGTTGCCGCAGAGAAGGAAGGGTTACGACAGGTTTGGGAGCACCTGAAAGGCCAGCATAATGCCCTTTGTAGAGCAGAAAGGTTGTGCAGGAAGAAAAGGAAGACTCGAATGGATAGGGAAAGATTCTTCAGGGAGCCCTTCAAGTTTGCCAAAGAACTGTTTGAGCAGCCACGGTCGGGTACACTAAACATCAGGAAAGAAGACCTGGAAGAACACCTTGGAATGACATATTCAGATGGTCGCAAAGATGAGCCGCTCAGCAGCATGGCAGGCCTTAAATGGCCGAGTAAGCCAGGAGCTGAATTTAACACCAAGCCCCCAACGGTGCAAGAGGTAGAAAGCATTGTCCAGAAAGCTCGATGCAAGTCAGCTCCAGGTCCTAATGGTGTTCCATATGTGGTGTATAAGAGATGCCCTGAGGTGCTCAAACGACTGCTTCGTTTACTGAAGAGTGCGTGGAAAACCCAGCTTGTAAGCAAGGAATGGAGAAAGGCGAACGGAGTCTACATCCCGAAGGAGCAAAATTCCACAGACATCAGTCAGTTCAGGCCAATCTCACTACTCAATGTGGAAGGGAAGATATTCTTCTCAGTGATGGCGAAAAGACTCACTACATACCTCCTGGCAAATGGGTACATTGACACTACCATTCAGAAAGGAGGTATCCCAGGTACACCAGGATGTCTAGAGCATGCCACAATGATATGGGAAGCAATCCAAAAGGCAAAGTCTGACAGAACAAACCTCCATGTAATCTGGTTGGATTTAGCGAATGCTTATGGATCCGTTCCACACCAGATGTTGTGGCAGGCCCTAGAAATGTATCATGTTCCACAAGAGATTGCAGCAATGCTGAAGCTGTATTTCGCAGGGTTTGCTGTCAGATTTTCAACCAGAGAGTACACAACGAAGTGGATTGGCCTTGAAGTTGGAATTGCGATGGGATGTACCATCTCTCCGATACTATTCGTGATGGCTATGCAGGTAATCCTCAATGCGGCTGAAGGAATGGCTATAGGTCCAAAGCTCGGTGGAATGTGTCTCATGCCACCGCTCAAAGCATTCATGGATGACACAACAATTCTGACATCAGATGAACATCAGGCCCGGAGGATGTTAGCACGCCTGGATGAACTAGTCAGCTGGTGCAGAATGAGCTTCAAACCCAAGAAGTCGAGAAGCCTATCAGTCAGGAAAGGGAAGATAGCAGAGGTCATATTCACGGTTTCCAACCAAAGAATCCCTACTGTCATTGAGGAACCTGTTAAAAGTCTTGGCAGGGTGTACGATGCCTCATTAAAAGACTCAAAGGCAGTGCAACAGACAATAGAAATGGCAGACAGAGGGCTACAGATCATAGACCAAAGCAGACTCCTGGGGAAGTTCAAGCTGTGGTGCCTCCAGTTCATGTTGATACCAAAGTTGCTGTGGCCACTGCTTATATATGAAATAAGCACAAGTACAGTGGAAGCCATAGAGAAGAAGGTCAACAAGTTCATGAGGAAATGGCTAGGAGTACCACCAGGTCTGTCAGATGTAGCACTGTACTGCAAAAAGTCAAAACTTCTGCTTCCTTTCAAGTCAGTTGTTGAAGAGTACAAAGTTGGAAAGGCAAGGCTTGCAATGATGCTACGCGAGTCAGCTGATGACGTGGTTAAGTCCATTCAGCCCACACTGAAAACGGGAAGGAAGTGGAAAGTGGAAGAAGCTGTTGATGCTGCCCAAGAGTCACTCAAACTGAGGGAGGTAATCGGATACACACAAACGAATAGACGGGGATTTGGTCATGGAGACATCCGCTGGTGGTCCAAGGCATCAAGCAGGGAGCGCAGAGACATGGTAGTTCAGGAGATACGAGAAGCTGAGAATGATAAGAGGTTGCAAAAAGCAGTGCAGCAGGTCCAACAAGGCCAATGGACTACATGGGAAGGAGCCCTGCAGAGGTCCTTGACATGGAATGATATATGGCATATGGCACCTCTTAGGCTCAGCTTCGTTGTCAGATCACTGTATGACCTGCTGCCGTCGGCCACCAACCGTGTGAAATGGGGAAAGTCGGATGATGAGCAGTGCCCCCTGTGCCAGGGGAGGCAGACACTTGAACACGTGCTCTCAGCGTGTAAGGTGTCATTAGGGCAAGGGCGATACACTTGGCGCCATAACAAAGTGCTAAATGAGCTTGCTGCGACAATAGATCTGGCAAGAATGAAGGCGAATAGCAAAGTCCGGCCAGACACCGCAAACACATACTTTCTGAGGGCAGGAAAGTCAGCACACCCCAAACCGAATAAACCTGGTAGCAGTTTACCATCTCTTCTTGATTGTGCAAATGATTGGGAGATGGCGGTAGACCTACCTGGACGAGGGGCATATCCAGAGAGTATCAGAAAATCGCGGAGACGGCCGGATATAGTGCTTCATTCTGCAGCAACGCTTCAGGTCATACTGATTGAACTGACAGTGCCATTTGAATCCAGATTAGATGAGCAACATTCGTTCAAAGCGGCCAAGTATAGTGATCTGGCCGCGGATCTGAGACACGATGGGTTCACTGCAAGGGTCATGGCTGTTGAAGTGGGCGCAAGAGGGCTTGTGGCTGCATCAGTGTATGATCTATTGAAACTGTTGGGGCTGAGGGGACAGTCGAGAACAAGGGCCCTGAAGAGGCTTAGTGAAACTGCCGAAAAGGCATCAGGCTGGCTGTGGAACAACCGCAATGGGGAATGGAGATCGTAACAATAAACGCTGCGGTACAGAAAACCCCAGGAATTTTTCTAAGTCCACAATACGCTGAGGTTTGTGGTGGACTAGTGAACGGGCTGCGACTCAGGGGCGACAAGCGGTGTATACTATAAGGGGTGTCAGTATAAAAAGTCCAGTGGGGAACGCGCAGTGGCGACTCGTTGACTTCGCGCTGGTGTCTCAGTGTGTGCGACGGAACGAACGGAATAATTTGTCTTCTCCTTGTTACTTTCACAATTGCCTCCACGGCTGGCGGAGTTGTGGAATTTAAAGTTGCTACCATAAGTGAAATGGGTTCATTTTCGATGCAAGACAACAGGAAGCTGAGACGCTTGGGAGTCATGACCCAAGTGGGCCCGCCCCCCTTAGAGTGTAAAGGAGTATATAGGGCCGAAACACTTGTCGGACGGGGGGACTTCTTCTGATGATCAGATTGCTTCCTGTTGTATCGCTCTGTAAAGAGTTTCCTATCATAAAGTTAGTTGCTTATCCTTTACAGGACGTGGCAATCAACCCCAGCTTTTATTGGCTGTTTGTGATTTTTCTAGGCAATTTTTACGTTCAGTAGTTTGCCATTGCTTTCTGAACGGTACGGCGCTTATACCATTGTTAAAAATCCACACAAAGCGATCTGCCACCAAACCGCCTGCAGCAGGTTTCGAACCTGGTATATCTGGATTATGAAACTGCGTTCATATCCATTAGGCCACAGACGCCGACACACTCTACATTACCATGTTGAAAATACTAGCAACCACTAACTTGTATCCAAGTAATGTAAACAAACTTTTTATCTGCCGACACCAGCCACACTACACTGATTAAATACACCATTCTGAAAAAATACGCTGATCTGCAAACAACGAACAGTGACCTACTTTCACTCCCGGTCAACTACCGCTGGCTAATCCCGACCTGACCTAGACCAAGACGCTCACAACACAGCTAGACGCACTGTATACGTAGAGAAAATATAATGAATGTGTGATAGTTGCAACCCAGGTTCTGTGCTTGTGAAGTTGTTCGTTATGTACTTACCCTGTTGTGTGTAAGTTCTTGATTAAACAAATGATGAAAGTGACCTGTCTTTGTTCTTGTGCACGCTTGTCTGTTACGTCAGTTATTGGGCCTGTCTTTCTAATGTGACTGCTGAGTGACACCCAATGACCAGACAACTATGATGACTGCAATGACTGATCGACTCGTGTCTCACAACAAAATTCATTTATTGTTGACAATAACATATTTACAGTTGGCCATCTCCGCGCCTGATTATAAAGGTAGTAAGAACACAAATGACTTCTACGTTGATCCTTCATACAGCATGTAATTCACTTGTCAGGAACTAGTTGATTAACGCTTGACCTCTGCTGACTACTGTAATACTATCTACTATTCTGTACTTGTTAATGGCTGTTCTCAATATATTCAATTTGGCTTCGAAATATTAGCTGGGTCACCACCAGTGCTGAAAACTTATTCTTAGCCACTAGAACTGATCTTTATAAAATCTGCCCTATGCGTCTGACACTGGACCACTGCTTCTAAACACTTGTTCTTGACTATCTGCGCTTGATTAACTATTCGAGAGTTTACCTACCAAGGTTTCTTTAATAAACTGCTGGTGAAATACTTGGACACAGCTCGACATGGAAACTATTTGCCGTGAAAACATCTTTTGTCTGTCTTCCTTTCTGCAAACTGCAGTGTAACCGTAAATATAATGGTACCTGAGCTGGCCATTACTTTATAGATGGCCGTTACGGTTAGTCTACGCCAACCTGCTCTCAGCTGTCTACCTGAGCGAAACGACGAGTGAAGAGTGAACTAAAACTCTTCTGTCAGTGCACGGACTTCCCGTGTCGCTGATGACGTATGAACTAAGTCCCGCTAATAATAATAATAATAACCCCTTCAGTCATAACTGACTATGGGAATGCGCCCCTGAGGTGACAGCCCTCAGCTGCTTATTTTCCTGGTGCTCCTTTCGACGTTTTCTCCTCACCTCTGCTTCTTGTGTGAGCCTCTCTTCGCCCAATCTGAGGTGGCGCCGTAAACAGTATCGCCACTTAGTGCGATCGGCAGCTTCATCCTCCCATGTTGCTGGATCCATGTCCAGTGCCCTCATATCTCTCTTGCACACATCTTTGAACCTCAGCTGTGGTCGCCCAACTGTTCTCTTGCCATCTGCTAATTGTCCATAGAAGATATCTTTTGGGATGCGACCATCTTCCATGCGGCGAACATGGCCAAGCCAGCGAAGTCTGCGCTGTCTAAGAAGCGTATACATACTTTGAAGGCCAGCACGTGACAACACCTCGACATTTGTCACTTTATCTTTCCACGAGATGCCGAGGATGCGGCGTAGACACCGCAAATGGAAGGTATTGAGCCTTCTTTCTTGCTTAGCATAGGTCGTCCAGGTCTCGCTGCCATATAGGAGTGTGCTGGGTCCCGCTACTCAATAATTATCCCTTCTTATTCTAATCCCAGTTCTCTCTCTTTCCTATCACAAACGTAGCCTAGTTACAAACGCCTTTATACATTAATTTCAAACAAATATCATTATTAATCGAACTTATCCATCGATCAGCAAAAATGGCCCTACGGCCTCTGGGCCCACCACAAATCCCGGACGAGAACCCCAGATATCACACAAGCCTTTATATACTGGCTAAGGTGGAGGGAGGAATAAGGTGCTAGCTACCTTCCCCTTCACCACTAAGGCTATACCACTGTTGTCCTAAATAACTTATAACAAAAACTACACGTAGACTCGTATTGCTAGAGGCATGACACAACAACAGTGGGTGACATATGACTAGCTCATGAAACAGCTTATATCCCGTTTATTCAATTAAACACATGACCACACATGGCCTGATGAAAATGCAACATTACGACTATATACGTGCCACAACAGGGAATGCATGTACTAATATCAATCTACAGAACGGGTAATCTGGCTACCACAAACCTAAAATGGACATCGCGACATAACGCGGGAAAAACCTACATACAGTAGTAACACTGACTATGAAAATGCTCCACAGTAAACTTAGCATGTACCAAACTCAACACTAAGTAAATAACCACTTAACTGGAATCCTTAACAGCAGAAATAGCTAACGTTAGGAATAGGGCTCAAACGGCGGGCACCGCGTCACTCTTAGATATCACAGACAGCCGAAGCTGGCATACCCAGAAACTGCGTCCGCCACGGATGGTAGTCAAATCTCCACTGACTAAATTCGCGCCAGACTTGCGCATTCCGTTACTTCCGCTGATCACATGACTCTGCTGATCACATGACCACCAGGACGGTTTCCGACCGTCTAACACATAGAAATACGCCGTGACACTGTGCTTTGTTCATTTCTCAGTGCTACCTCTTCTGCCTGTCTTGCAAGATCGTCCAGAAATGTCCCATTGTTGACTCGGGTTTGACGTTTTACTTTCTTGTCCAGATGACTGAATAGTTCGCTACATATTTTCTTTAACTTGGGAGATTTTGCTTCTATTTTCTTTCTTTTCATTTCGTTTCTCATCACTATGGTGTTTGACGTTTCTGGTGTTATCCAATCTTGTTTCTTCCTTTCCGGAATCCCAAGCATGATTCGCTGCTTTTCTTATAAATTGTTGAAATGGCGTTGAATTTCTGGTCAACTGTCACGGATTGCCTCCCCTGCTTTGTAGTAGTGGTCCAACAGTGACCAAACCTCAAGAGTATTTAATATTGGCTTCCAAGGTATCTACCTGCGTGCAAGATTACTCTTGGCAGAGATGCAGATAGAAGATTAATGCCACTTCTACCTTAAGGGAGAATTCACAAGATATTCCCAGAAGTCAAGAACAAAAGCTTGTTTGGGCTGAGCAATTTGTTAACTTATTATCTGGTTCGTCGCCTTTTGTGAAGGATTTAAGCAATGGTCTAGCCCGTACAAGCCCCCAGTTGGTGCAATCCAACGAAATCCCTCTTGTATAGCTCTGTTTAGTGTAAGTATATGTCTAAGTATTTATACATAGATTAAGTCTTCTGGCTCATACGTTTGCTTTCATTGCTCTTGCTGTTTGACTTGCCGGAAGAGAACGATTCCTTAGGTGACTCAGCACAATATGACGATCTTGCGCAGGGGTAGTAACTCGTGGTTGGCCACTCCGAAGTCTATCCCGGGCACTGCCAATGGTTCTGTAATGTTCATTGAGACGTACAATAGTGCTGTGGTGGCAATTCATCTTTCTGGCAATGGCCCGCGAGCTCATTCCAGTCTCCAATGTACCAATGGCTCGTTGGCGGTCGTTATCAGATAGTCGTGGCATTTCAAGCACATGTACTGGGTGTTTTGTCTCAACGGCCTTTTTATACAGAGTATACTGCCACAACGCGTACACATTTTCAGGGTCATAGCTGTTGGGAATCGTGTTGCACGTGTAACTTACATTGTTTTCATGTAGTCTGTACACAAACCCGTGGTTTGAATCATGCACTTTCCATTCCAGCAGCCATTCGCTCTCTACCTCATGACAAACACGGGGAAAATCCATTCCCACACTTTTTTTTCCCAGCTTCTCGGCATCAGTATAATATAATAGTGGTGCGTTTTTAATGTGCTTCAGAATATATACAGAAATGGTGTTATTTCACTAAAGGTTGCGATAAGTCACGCCTTCGGCCGTATCAGGAAAAATCTACGGTTCGACACCCGAAGTAAAGGGTTTTACGGTTCGCTCACTCGAAACGACATCAAAAAAGAGTTGGCCATGCTAGCAGGCCTTCTTTGATTTCGTCCCTCTGCCGTAGATCAATGAATTACGTCCCCTGGGATCACGGACATCAAACAATTACACTGCAAAATTTCTACCCGTCTTTTCCCTCTTCAAAGAACTTAGTAATCTCTACGCGCGCTTCTGTCTGATTTGTCACTATCGATGATTGACGTCTCAGCTCGCTCGAGAACTCAGGTAAACACCCTGGTTCTCTCCCCTCTTGTTAAGACGGTCGGGTGCGAACATTTGTAAACGCTCATTAGCGCATGTAAACAGAAAAAAATAGGCGGGGCTTCGAAAGAAAATCTACAGGCAGCGAACTGCATGGTTTTAGCGTAGCAAAAATTATAAACGTTAGATGGGGAAGCAAAGGTGGTCGGATCACTGTGGCTATGTTTACATATATATGTGACATGCGCGAATAATGATTTGCCTGAATTACAATTTAAAAAAGGTACATACGGGGGCGTTCAGAAAGTAATGCACCACATCGTTTTTCTCAGCTAATAATGAAGATAGAAGCATGAAATTTTGCACACGTCAAATATGGCATGTGCCAATTGTGTGCATCAAATTGCACCGCAACCGGCCAAATAATACGGCTGCCCTAAACCGTTGAAATGGAGCGTGTTAGCAACTTGCGTTATAAGCAGCGAATTGTGATAGAATTTCTCGTTGCAGAGAAGGAAACTGTTGTGAACATTCACAAGCGTCTATGTGATGTGTATGGAAGTTTTGCAGTCGACAGGAGTACAGTCAGTCGCTGGGTTCAGAGAATCAAAGAATCAGAAAGTGGAGATACGGAGCTGCTTGATCGGCCGTGCTGTGGACGTCCTGCCACATCCACCAACGCAGAAATGTTGAAATGCGCTGAGGACATTATTCTTACTGATAGGCGAATCACTACTCAACAATTGGCCTTACAGCTGTCAGTCAGCATTGGTAGTGCAAATGCAGTTATAAAAACTCTCGGATTTTCTAAGGTTTGCGCAAGATGGGTTCCTCGAAGTCTCACAAATGACCACCGATTGCAAAGGAACGCAATTTCTTCTGAATTGTTGGAGCGTTTCAATGCTGATGTTGAGAACTTTTTGACTAAGATCGTTACAGGTGACGAAACCTGGGCACATCATTTTGAACCTGAGACAAAAAGACAGTCAATGGAGTGGCATCATCCGCAATCACCACGAAGAAAGAAATTCAAGACAATTCCTTCAGCTGGAAAGGTCATGATCACTGTCTTTTGGGACATTGAAAGTGTGATTCTTGTGGACGTTATGCCAAGAGGAGAGACAATCAATTCGCAAGCTTACATTAAGGCACTGAAAGAACTCAATCAATGTTTTCGTAGAATTCGGCCGCACAAGAATCCAGCAGACCTGCTTCTCCTTCACGACAATGCGCGCCCTCACACAAGTCTGGCAACACGGGACGCAATCACCAAATTGGGTTGGACTGTACTACCCCATCCACCCTATAGTCCCGTTTGGCACCCTCTGATTTTCATCTATTTGGTCCACTTAAAGATGCACTCCGTGGGACAAGGTTTGAAGATGATGAAGGAGTGATTCATGCAGCGAAGAAATGGCTACATGATCAAGACAAAATCTGGTACAGGCTAGGAATACATGCACTTGTTTCGCGCTGGCATAAAGCCGTACAAGTTGATGGGGATTATGTTGAATAATACCGATGTTTACATGACATATCCATGTATATTGTGTATAAATTTCATGCTTTTTGAATAAACAGCTCCTGAGAAAAACGATGTGGTGCATTACTTTCTGAACGCCCCTCGTAAATCTCACACGATAATATGTTACACTGGAGGCACACATGATGTAGTCATCACTCATCACTGCTCCAGTCGGAGTCTGGGGACGCTCTGCTGTCATGTTTCCCGCACGACTAGTCAGAAACAATCACCAGCTCTTGCTGTAGTGGTTCATGAGTATACTATTTTCAAATGTTGAGGTTGCCAGCCTCATATATCCACTAGCAAGAAAACATGTTAAATTCACATTTGTTAAAGAAATGTTCACAACTTACCCCAAATTTTGGAAATACACTATCTCTCTGCATAGATTCAGAATAGGTCCGTGCAATTTCGGTACATATGCTCTCGAATCAATTTCGTCTGGAAATTTTGAATCCCTCTTATGACGGGTGAAACACTTGGCCTGGAAATCTATAATTCCTCATATGATGGGTGAAACACTTGGTCTGGTGTTCTCTGTTTCTGTGTTTAGATTATATCTCCCATTCTCAGTTAAAATCACAGATGTTGTTCTGCCGAATGTTCCAGTAGAATGCATTGTTTATTCCGGCATCTCAAATCAAACCAATCAAATCTCTCTAGCACTGTTTGGGTGGGGAAGTTTTAAATATCCCCTTGCGTGTCCCTTCTTTATAATAAGACGTAATATTGTTCCGGCTGCACCTATCTGCCTCCCACAATGTTGTTACCATGTTTTCCTGGGGTGATGTCTTCCGCCAAGATGTCTACCCCGACAGATTATCGTTTTTATCTTCGTGCCTCCGCCAGACAGATGTCTGGTCAGACAATGTTGTCTTCTTTCATCGTACGCACAATACAAGCTTGTGTCAACACGATCAGCAGCTTTTCACTGGGGTCAAATGTTGGACCGACACGTTTCCAAAGGTGGTCAGGCGGATTCAAAGAGATAAGCGGGTGACCGGTATGATGACTGGGTATTGTTACGATAATACCACAGTTCACCTGGCGGAACGTAAATACGTCTGAGGAATGGTAAACAAGATAAAGACAGTCCTAAAGCAAATACTTCTATAGGGGAGTGGAGTGTTAGAGACTTACCGTACCCCTACTAGATTCAGCATAGAGAGTAAAAAATAGTGCATAAAATATGCCACATAATAATGAATGAAAGGGCAAAAATTATGCCAAATAAAAGCGATGAGAGGAAGAGAAAAATGAAGAAGCAAATGATACTGACGGAGTGGACGTGAGATCGCACAACCGTATTGTCACAAACGTCATCAGTCGCTGTCTTTTCCTCGTTATTGGCAATTTGATATCGTCTCATTACATCAACCACAAAAGCTTTTCTGGTGAAGGGGTCCTTGAGTTTGATAATGTTATACCTTTTCTGTTTAGTTGCAATGGGTCCAGCAGCTCTGACTCCGAGTTTTACCTTCAGTCTTGCTACTACTAGGTGGTGATCGCTTCACACGTCTGCATCTCTTCTTACTTTCACGTCTTGTAATGAATGCTTCCATCTACCACTATCATAATGTGGTCTATCAGGTTTCTATCCTGGCCGTTTGGTGATTCCCATGTTAACTTGTGCATTTCTTTGTGTGGAAAAAAGTTCCTCCAATGACCAGGTTGTTTATGCTGCAGAAGCTTATTAGTTTATCCCCATTCCCATTTGCTGCTCCGCTGCCACATTTCCCCATTACTCTTTCATTATATGTATTGTGTGTTCCAACTTTCGCATTGAGGTCTCCCATTACTTTGATAAGATTGTATCTAGGTACGGTTTTCATTTCCGTTTTTAGCTGTTGAAAGAATTCGTCCTTGACCTCTTCATCGCTGTCATTTATTGGTGCATGGCATTGCATTGTGGTGTTGGTGAATCTCCCTCTCAGTCTTGTTCTTATCAGTCTGTTGTTGATAGGTTTCCATTCTAGTCATGACCTTTCTATTTTTGTCTTTAGAATAATGGCTACGCCTTCATTGTGCTGCCCATCCTCTCTACCGGAGTAAAGTACTGTTTCTGTCTTTATTCTCTCTGTCCCGGTCCATCTGCTGTCACTTATTTCCAGGAAATGTAATACTGTAGTCCCTCATCTCCGCTGTGGTCTGCCTGTTTTCCTGCCTTATTTATACTCGTAGTTCTGACATTCCAGAATCCAATTCCTGTTTCGTGTTTTACGACCAGGACATCCGTTTTCATGCCAATGGCTTCCTTTCGGCTTTCACCACTGACAGTCAAACGAGCCTTAGATTCCATATGTCCGTCCCGCATCAAAGTTTTTTAATTTGTTGCAGTTTCCGTAACGATGAAGATTTTACATAGACAGGGGTGTCGGCCCTGTGCTGAAACCCCCAACCTGGCGGACCAGGGTACCAGCTTTTGTCTGACCCCAACCCGCGCAGACCTGCTGGCATAGCTCTGGGGGGTTGTCAGGGTACGCAAGCTGCCATACCGCTACAAGGTATAGGTACCATTGATGGCAGAAAGCAGTTATTATAAAAGCCTAATTAATTGAACACTATTATTCTTTAAAAATTGTTATTTTTGTCTGCACTAGGTAACTCATTTACATTCGATTGCATTCTTTCATTTCAGTGGTAAAAAAAAAATTGTCGAAAAAATATACAAAAAGGGGAGGGGGTTAAGAGAGTTGTGACGTCACACAAGAAGGGGAGGGGTTAAGAGAGTTGTGACGTCACACAAGAAGGGGAGAGGGTTAAGGGAGTTGTGACGTCACACAAAAGGGGAGGGGTTAAGAGAGTTGTGACGTCACACAAGAAGGGGAGGGGGTTAAGAGAGTTGTGACGTCACACAAGAAGGGGTCTGAGTTTTTGTGACACAGGGGAGAGGGGGAGTTTTAAAATGGAAAAAAATTGCGTGACGTGAAATGTGGACGACCTTAACCTTAAAATCTCCAAGGATTATAACAACTTCCTGTGATTTGGTGTGGGCAAACATTAATAAAATATTTCTTTACCAACTTGTGTGAAACATCCGATGTTGATGCGTGTGACAGGGTGGTTTGAGGCGAGTGACAGAAGAAATGAAAACGAAAAAATGTATTTTTTCTTTCTGTCAGCCAGTTCAGATGAACTCCCTCTTATCAGGGTATAGTCCTAAAGGGTATAAAACCTTAGCTCAAAGAGTAATCTGGTGAACTAACCGACATTTTCTGAACGGTAAATTCTTTCTCAGAAGCCCTACATAGGACTATGGTGAGTTCTTGAAGCTGAGAAAGAGATTTGGTGTCCAAGCCTCACAAAAACATCATGTCCAATGAAAATTAGTTAAGACTCTGCCTCAAGGTTTGATTACAATTAACATAACTAACAACACATTTAAACATGGCAAAGAAAATAACAACAGACTGTTTAATAAAGATTACCGATGATTCTCATCTTCACTATATGCGTAATATACAGACGATGAAAAAAAGACTAACTATTGTGTTTGCTTTAATTGTCTACCATGGTCATCCTATGGACCAGCGAGTTCTTATTGGTGGTTTTCTGCGTAATCGTAATACTTGTCATCCAGATGAGATGGGGGTACCTTATGTGAGGTTCGGTTCTTCAGCTGGGTTTGATGTTCTCTGTTGTGACTCAATGAGGCATACAAGGGATGCTGTCTGTCTCCGAACTTTAGGATCGGTAACGCAGGTAGTTTTTGTAAGGTTGCAGAGTGTGGCAAGATTGGCTTCCACTGGTGAGGTCCAGGGGCACGTACTTCTACTGGAATGGAGTAAGCCTGCCCCCAAGCCACTGCTTCGGATTGCTGCTGTCACGGATTGCCTCCCCTGTTTTGCAGTAGTGGTCCAACAATGGCCAAAACTCAAGAGTATCTAAATTGGTCGTCAAATGTGTTTACCTTCGCACAAGATTACTCTTGGCATAGAAGTGTAGTGGCGTTTCTATCCGAAGGGAGTGTTCACAAGATAATTCAGAAGTCAAGAACCATGCGGCATAGCGCTGAGCAATGGTTAACTTGTAACCGGGCTGGTTACGGCATCAATATAATACGTGTGGCCGGGGTCAGTTCAGTTAATGGTGTTGTGCGCAGGTAAATATTTTGACGTGAGCTAACTCTTGTACGTTTTGGTTCAAGTCGTTACAGGCCTGTCCGCCTGAGATGGAAATTCTTGACCTTAGTTTATTCTTCTTCCCAGTATTCGTTCGTACCATTTTAGATTTAGTGAACAGCAACCTCGAATAATGGTTTGTCAAAGTAATCCACTGTAATATTCCAAAGACAACTCAGCAATGTAGAAAAATAAAATATAGTTTATTAACGTCATTAGAACAGCAATGTTATTGACACAACGGTGAAGTACTTGTTTCTTGCTTACACAAAGTAGTGAGTATCCACAAATGAAAGTGTAAATCCACAGGAATAATATATCCAATAGAGTAAAATACAAACTTGTCTACTTAAAAATACTTGTCTAACTTGAAAAACTTGTCAAGTTAAAAAAACGTGTCTTGATAATCTCAAAGACGAAGTTCTGTAAAAATCCTCTCGCCTAATGAATCCTAAAAATCTGTAAAAGCCTGTCTATCGCTCACGTCTCTCCTTTTTATACTATTTCTTCTTTTTTCCCGCCAATTTTCACACGGTGCTTTCTTTTTCCACACGGTACAATAATCTATATGTGCACACGCTTTCTCAGCTTTTCGACTTTTTCCACACGTCTCTCACTCTAACAACGGAAAAAACCCAGATTAGCAACTTCTCACAAAACTTTCCATTCAAAAACATGCATTTACTATTTTGTTGTTCTGGGACAGCTTCTCTCAAAGCCGTGAACTTTTCATGATACTGTGTTTTGTGCACAAATGTCTTAACTGCTTTTAACGTTGTTATTCTCATTGTATGTTGTTTTTAACAGGTATTAATGGTAGTGTATGCCAAGCGGTCACACAAGTCCCGGGGGCCTCAAAAATGTATCCCACGTGGAGACATTTTCGTCCTATCAACTAAAAATATCAAGTACCTAACATACATGCTGGAGCAAAATATGAAATGGGGGCATATATTTATGAGTCAATTGGCAATGGACAATGGTTGAGAAAAATTTATGTTACTGGTATAAGTCATTGACTAGGAGCATATACTTATGAGCCAAAATGAGAAAAAAAATTACAATGTCTCAGTATACAGGTGAGTCAAAAAAAAAACATTTTTTAAACAAATATAAAAAATTTTCAAGATGTCAGTATACACGTGAGCCAAAATTTTTTTTACAAGATCTCAGTATACCTGTAAGGTAATTGAAAAAAAATTGTATTACAAGATCTCAGTTATACATGTGAGGAAAAAAAACCAAAAAATATATATATTCCGTAAAACGAGGGACATAGTAGAGTTATATTGCGTAAAACGGGGGACACATACACGTTGTTTATACACTATGTCATTAAACAGTATGGGATATGGATAGCAATGTTCAATACCCAATGTAAATTATTCATGTATTAATATACTTATGTAATCTTTATTTAACAAAACGCTCGTATTAATTATAAAAATATGGAGTTATGATATGAAATATACATAATTAATATTAAACTTATTGAACTTTTTATTTAAAGTCAACACATATAAGGTTTGGTCATGCCAAACAAAACTCGAACTTTTAATCAACACTCGGGACAATAAGTGTATCCTATCTTAATATTTACATCTGAATGATAACTGACCATAGCTATTTACGTGTGACCATGAACTCCGTGAGTGTCAATGGGAGCGGTGAAAAGTCACACTGTCTGGATATTTTGAACTCTCATTGACGGCACAGTGTGGCGTCAACTGAGGGAGAGGGAAGGGGGGGGAGTTTATAGTACAATGAAATAGCTGGGGGAGTAGAGAAAGTAGTTCCGATTTGGATGGATGAACGCGAGGCGTGGGAGAAAGGGAAGAAAAAAAGAAGAAGAACTCGTATGGGGAAATTTACACGTGGGGAAGATAAAGGTGGTGAAAACGAAGATTGGATTTGACATAGCGAAATACAGCGAGGTGTTGTTGAGGTCACGTCTGGACAGTTTGTGCGTAGGGAAAAGCGAGTAGAGAGGTGTTGGTTAACATTTTAAATACACATTAGAGCTTAAATAATTTGCACTGGACGAGTACAACATCTGCGTGTCTCAACACAGTAATTTGTTAAAAAGACATGATACATGGTACATAGTTATTTATGCGATATAAATGAAATTCAAACAATTTATAATAAGTGATCATAAAATGATCCATAGCATGTCTTGTTCAGCAACTCCTGAACAGACAAGTAGATAAAATTAGTTAATTGAGAAAAAAAATGCTCAGAGTATCGTTCACCATTTGTGATGCTCCGGCTAATCACATGTGTAATAATGTTTTGGTTTTCCGCCAAAGTCTTAATATTATGACATAACTGTCATAGTTGTGGTCGGGTGCAGTGCCAACAAAAACTGTAGCGCATTGCGTACAAACAGCAAAATCGGCCGTCTTGGTTGATGTGCTTGTCTCATATCATGAGAGTGTAGCTTAAGATCAAACAATGTCATCCTTAACATTTGAGATTCTGCCTTAATGGCACATATACATCAATGTGACCCATGTGTTTGGTTATCTTATAATATGTACAACAATGTTTGATACATATATTTCTAAGTCCAAAAATGTTATTGAAATCTTCTAATACAAAATATAATGGTTTGAATACTGTAACTGTGTATGTTGAATAGAGTTGCGCCTCTGCAGATTTTTCTCTTCACTGGCGGTTATGACTGCCGCTGATAGCATCAACTGGACGACATAGAAGGTGGCTGGCATCATCAGAAAAACTTTTCTAGAGCAGCCAGCAAGAGCACGCCGGCCGACTCTAAAATAGCATGCCTCTCCTGGGCAGTGCTATCGCACTCGGACAAAAAAAATGAAACCATTTATGGTAACCTAGCCAGAGCAAACTGGGTTAACTCTAATATAGCATTGTCTCTCCTGGACAGTGCTATGGCACTCGGACAAAAAAAAATAAAACCATTTAGGGTAGCCCAGCTAGAGCGAACTGGTTTAACTCTAAAATAGCCCTGTCTCTCAAGGACAGTGCTATGGCACTGGGACAAAAAAAATGAAACCATTTAGAGTAGACCTGGCTAGAGCAACCTGGCTATCTCTAATAGAGCGATTTCTCTCTTAGACAATCTGCTATCGTACTTTTTCTTAGTGTCTACAGCAGTGACGGTTGATGTAGTGTTACAGGTAGGGTGTTGCGAAGTTGATACACTGTGCTGTGCTATGTTTTGTCGCTTAGTTGAACGTTTCCTGTACAGCTTTGTACGTACATGCTCCCGTGGAAGGTGTATAAACTTTGTCACTGGTACCGAGTTGTCTGATGAAGTTGAGTAAGGTCGTTTCGAGGCGAACCGAATGGATGTATCCATATTATCGTCGATTTGCTCGTTGTTATCCTCGTTATCATCTTGGTGTTCGTCAGTGTCAAGGTCTGACTCCTCTCGTTGTGGGGAAGTAGGAACGGGAGCATTTCGTTCCGTTAATGAGGCAGGTGATAACTCTGTATCGGAAGGTTGTGGTGTATCTATATGGGTGTCGGCATCTTGTAGAATCTGTTGTATTTTAAGAGGAATGTTGTCTTCGCTACTTGTAGGCGGATTTGAGTGGTAACAGCTAGTACCGGGTTTCGGTTGATTTGAAGTACAGTACGTCTGTACTTTTTCTGCATTTAAAGATGTGTTGCTATCACTGGACAACGATTGGTAATTATCTGCTTGAACTCGAAGATTTCGTGCTTGAATTCTCTCACGTAGCTCCTGTGAAGGGATGTCATCTTCACTCGTAGAAGTGTCGCGACATCTACGTAGTCTGTCGATAGCATCGTGCGTGGGGTGAAGAGAGGGGTTTGAGTATTCATCGTTGCAATGTGACACATCAGATGTAGAGGATGATGTGGGGGGACAAAGGAGGGTGGTTTTGCGAATCGGTCTGGTATTAGTGAGGATAGGCTGGGAAACAGGACGGTGATTATCTTTCTTGATTTGTGAAATGTGGGCTTTCGTCCTGATCTGTCTTTCTTCGTGCCACAGGATAAAATTTGTTGATGTAGTCTGTTCTAAGATTTTGAAACCATCGATCCATTTGTCGTCAAATTTAGAATGTCGAACGTGTTTTCGAAGTAAACTAGATCTCCGATTTGAAACTGTTCCAGTTTTGTGTTTTTATCGTGTGTACGCTGTTTCTTCCGGAAAGCTTTTTCTGCATTTTTGTTCGCAATTTGATGTGCTGCATGCTTTTGTTGTAGGATGACAGCTATCGGGTCCTCTCCCATATATTTGCGTTGTGGTTGGAGGAGGTTGTCCATAGGAAATACCGGCTACCTGCCGTAAAGTAGGTAAAATGGCGAGAAACCAGTGGTGTCGTTAATGTTTACTCGTTTTGCTTCTAAGGCCTGGTTAATGTATAGATTCCAATATTGATCGTTGCCTTCGATGTGTTTGGATAGAATATCATGAAGGGTTGAATGCATTCTTTCGTTTCTTCCGTTACTCTGCGGGCGATAGAAGCTAGTTGTGGTGTGTTTGATGTTTAACTTTTGTAATGTTGATTTAAAAGGATTGCCAACGAACTGTTTTCCATTGTCCGTGATGACTCTTCTAGGACAACTATGTCTAGCTAGAAATTCTTGCAAAAAGAAATCGGTGACAGTTGTAGAAGTCACATCTTTCATAGGGAAACTCTCCGGCCAAACAGAGTACTGGTCAACAATGTGCAACAAGTACCTGTTTCCTGACAGTGTTAGGGGGTATGGTCCAGAGATGTCTAAACTGACAGTTTTCATGGGATAGTTGGAAGGTTGCATTTTTTAAAATGGGGATTTGTTCACCTTCATATTTCTCCTTTTGCAGATCTTACAAGTTGCCACGTAATCAATTATATCTTTATACATGGTTTGCCAGTAATACCGTTTCTTAATGACGTCTATTGTTTTATCTCGTCCCAGGTGTCCATTTTCATTGTGGAACTGGATGAGGATGTCAGGTATTAAATGATGTGGAATATATTTCTGTAATCTTCCATCTTGTTTGGAGTCAATATGATAGAGTGCTCGGTCATGAGGAAAGATGGTAAAATCCTTGACTTTTGCTGGTGTTTCTTGAATCTGTTTCATTAGTTTTACGACTTCCGGGTCTTTCATTTGTTCTTGTAGGATGTCAAAGTTGTCAGTTCGATTCTCTTCTGACAATCGATCAGTGTCTGTGTGAGTTTCTGATTGATCGGCAATTCGGTTTGAATTTATGACATTTATTTGTCTAGTATTGTCATTTATGTCCGTTGCAGCTGTTTCATTTTCGTTACTCTGTGTCTGGTTGTCAGGATATGGAATTCTGGAAAGCAGGTCAGCACATGTATTGAGGGTTCCGGCAATGTATTCTATGGTAGTGTCATAGTTCTGCAAATTCATCGCCCAAGTTTGAAACTTCTTTGGTTGTTCGGATGTCTTCGTCAACCAACTAACAAGGGGTTGGTGATCTGTTCTGATGATAACTTTTGTTCTGCGGATGTAAAAATCCAGTTTCTGCATTGCATATGGATGGCAAATGCTTCCTTTTCTGTTGTAGTCCAACGCTTTTGGGACTTACTTAATGCGTGTGACAGGAAAGCAATTGGCTTTTCGTTGGGCACATTAGGGATAATAGGGGTTTTATTAGAATGGTTTGGTTGGACAAGGCAAGCTCCTACAGCGTTATCAGAAGCGTCGGTGTATAGGATCATTGGTTTGGTGGTATCAGGGTGTACCAATATTGGAATGGTTGTGAGTGCATTTTTTAGATAATGGAATGCTTGTTGACATTGATCCGTCCATCTAAACCTGGCATATTTCTTAGTTATGGCTATTAATGGCTCCGCCGCCGTGGAGAAATTGACGATGTGGCGTCTGTAATAACTACAACATCCAAGAAAACCTCTTACGTGTCTCACAGTTGTAGGGCGTGGCATCTCTCTGATCGCTCGTACTTTCTCGTCGTCAGGGAGAATTCCACTGCCATTAATAACGAAACCTAGGTATTTAGTTTCCTGTTTTAGGAATTCACATTTGGAGAGTTTCAACTTTATTTGATGATATTTCAGACGATCAAAGATTTTTTCAACCCTTTTCAGATGTTCTTGTATTGTACCTGGCGTATGGACTAAGATATCATCCATGTATGCCAAGGCAAAGGGCTGGAATCCTTTCAAGACCTCATCCATGAGTGACATATTAGTAGTGGGGCTTCCTTTAAGTCCGAAGGGCATCCCATTCCATGCATAGGTACCGATATGCGTACAAAAGGTCGATTTTTCCTTTGCCTCTGGTGACATTGGGATGCACCAGAAACCGGATCGTGCATCTAATGTTGTAAACCATTTGGAATTTCCAAGCGTCGCCATTATATCATTCATCCTGGGAAGTGGGTATGATATCGTCTTCGTTATCTTGTTAAGTGCACGATAATCGCAGCAGAAACGGTGGTTGCCGTCTTTTTTTTGGTGACGATGACAATGGGGGATGACCATTGAGATCTTGATCTTTCTATAATGCCAGCTTCAAGCATCTCATTTATAGATTTCTCCACTAACTCACGGTTCTTAAGGGGAGTGTGGTAAGGTTTGATGTGCACTTGAACATCAGTTGTGGTGTTTATATCCATGTGAACTGTAGATGTGCGCTCTAGTTCCATGTCATTGATGGCAAACATATGTTGGTGTTTGGTGACAAACTGTTGAAGCCTATTGACATGAGGTTCCTCTGCATGCAAGGTTTCAAGTAATTTTGTCAGCCTGCCTTCCCTATTCTTGTGCACATCAGTTGTAGTGGATATTCCTTGAGAACTGCTTTCTTGCTGTGGTTCGGTGGTGAAGCGTTGATTGTATGTTTCGCTCTCTCTACCACTACGACAGTACTGTGGGTTTAGCTGTCGTTGATTTATTGAAGATTTGTTTCCCTGCATGTTTATCTGGGTACGCACTAGTTGGTTAATTCGCTGGTTTTTCATATTAATTAAGCGATGTATCTGGGAGTAACGTGTGTCACAAGATTAATCTCATGAAAACTTCTGTATTTCCTGTGATGTAAGCTGTCATTATCAAATTCTGGATAATATCTCTCAGTGCCAAATCTGTTCCTGTGATAAGCCTTTCTATTTCCTGCCTGCTGTTTTCTAGTATAAGCGTAAAATTTACTTGGAGAAGTTCTGTCATTTGTCTTATAAGCCGGTAAGTGTGCTGGTGTTAGAGGATTATGGTAGGCTTCAATAACTATTTCCACTGTTCGTTTGTTCGGCGGGTGTAATTTGTATGTTTACTGTCGTAGATTTTATTGAGATAGGTTGAAGATGTTTAAGGTCCCGTCTGAGCAGAGGTGAAAATGGTAAACTATGTGAGAATAAGGGGTAAGAAATAGCTTTATTTTTCACGAGGGGGTGAGAGTGTAAGAGAAAGGACAGTCTCTGGATTGAGTAATTGCTCTAATCCCAGCCTATCTCACGACAATATTTAACTAGACTCCCTTTCTCTCCTGGTACATATATATCAGTTACACTTCACTTACATATACACAATTCTGTGACATAATACGTACAGACGTGAACCAAGCTATGGATAACATATACTGGGCAGGGGTTTGACCAACACGATAACTTAAGGTTTATTATGTTTATTATCTTAAAGAAATTCACATACAACAATATTATCTATCAGAAGGTATAGTTTACAGACGTAAAAAATGCAAGAAAATGTATTAACCCAATAGGCTCTCCTCTACTGTAAAGGAATCCCAAAGTAGATCCTGACAGAGGTAATTAACCCAAAAGATTACAGTTAATGATAATATATATATATAGGGATAGACGATAAAGTAAAAGAACCAAGTCTCTAGTTAATCTATCCTGAAACAAAGAAGACAAGAAAAATGATATAACAGTATTTGCGAACCAGAAAAGACTGAAGTGAGTATAATGATTATACAAAATATGAAATATTCATTTTCTCTTTCTTACAGTCTGTCGGTCTGTGGCCACAAGTAAATCAGCAATCACACTTACCTACTACTCTTTAACACATCTGTGTATCTTTGACATATTTCAGGGTGGTGCTATCCAAGGGACCCCAGTTCCTCCAAGAATGATTAATTTTTCCTAATGGGGAACGTCCGCTTAAATAATGCTAATATTATGTGTCAAAAAGTTCACGTCAGGTAATGCAGGTAAATATATATTGCGATCAAAAATGTTCACCATGGGCAGCACACAGATAACCGATATTTAAGGAAAATGTCTGGTGGGTACACTGTTAGAAAACCAATAAGGATAAGCAAAGGATCTCCTATCTGTTTTTATCTCTCACTCTGGGGTTGGGTGCCGGTTATGGACCCAAGTATTCCTTTTTCTGGATAAATCCACTTGAGAAAAGAAAAAAAACTACGATAGTCAATATTCTGGAAACAATGTTTATATATAGATATTTGGCCACCACAGGCGGATCAGATTTGCTGTGAACAATCTGGGTAATTTCTTGTCCAGTTCTGATTTTTATATTCTTTAAAATGTTTATATGTGGGGACTTTCTCTCTGTAAGAAAAACCACAAGAGAACCGCACAGGTCCAAATCTAGGACCCAATAATATTTTAAGAATGTTTTTTCTGGAGCTATTCAGACCGCTAGATCGCAGGGTTGATCGCCTAGATGTAGAAAAAACAAACATTTTAACAATGATATCATTATTATATTCTACACTCGTTAGGTAAGACCTCTAGATCACTCCGGTATTAAATTATATTTAAAACCCACAAAACTCTAGTAATTCACAAAATTACGGATGATGAATAAAAGTATATTTATCTCTAATTATCAGTCGCCTAGCGTATATTAATTAATTTAAAGCGTCTCTTACTGGGGGAATAGCAAGAAATTAAATTTACTTATTACAGCTAGAACTATTTAATATGCTTATTTAATAAACACAGAAATCCCAGTGAAAACATTAACACGTTAAGGCACTCCAAATTCTAATATATATATATGATTACCGCCACACAAGGAAAAATTGACACTCTCCACGAAATCTAAAAGGAATTATCTTTATATAAAACTCCAAGATTCGCGCTAGAAGATATCACCAATTCCTGGGGCCAGACTGATAAAGAGTTTTCTAAAACTGTGTTAATATACTGAATCGGCCCATGTTCCCATGACTGGCAAACGCACCTGCAAATCTTCGTCCATTCTATTATCAGGTGTTAAACAGAGGTTTCAAACCTCGGCTTGACATCGCAACCTGATCTCTGGTGGTCTGCCTCTCTGTGGGAATGTCAGTAAGAGATACCGAAATAGTTTTATTTTAATCGCCCTCGAGAGAAGACAACAAAAGGGCGGATGTCCAGATAACTTATGGCATACCAAACCAGCAATCGTGGGAATGACTCGAGTTGTTAGTTGTAGACTGAAGGATTAAAGAAAGAGAGGCCCGATTTTCATACGTCACAGTCGTCCCCTCTTAAAGACATGAAACCATTTCATGTTTCATTTATGACAATGGAGCTCTCTTGATCAGTAACTTGCAGGTGATTGTTGTTTTCGCTTTCCACCTCCTCTTCCATGCTCCAATTTCTACTCAAAAAATCTGCTCCCACATTCTGTTTTCCCGGAATGTATTCCACTTTGAAAGAGTACGCGCTTAGTAGCAAGGCCCAGCGCATGATCCTCGCGTTGAATTCCTTATTCGCCCCAAGAAAAGCTAAAGGAGCGTGGTCTGTTTGCACCGTGAATGTTACTCCGTAAAGATATTCATGGTATTTCCTTATGCCATGAACAAGTGCTAGACACTCTCTTTCGACGGTGGAATAGTTACGTTCTGCAGCATTCAGTTTACGTCTGCCATACGCAACTGGAAATAACAGATTCGGATCGGTGTCATCTGCTTGGAGCAGTGTTGACCCGATGCCCTGACCCGAAGCGTCGACTCGCAATATAAAAGGTTTCTTGAGGTCAGGTAGTCTCAAAATGGGGTATTCAGACAATTGACCTTTTAAAGTGACGTAAGCTTGTTCGCACTTCGAATCCCAAATAACCTTGTCCGGGCGCCCTTTTTTTGTAAGGTCAGTAAGGGGTGCCGTTAGCCCGTTGAAATTCTTGATAAATTTCTGATAAATTCTGATAGTAAGCACACAGTGATAGAAAAGAACGGGTGTCTTTCTTCGTTCGGGGTCTTTTTGCTGCAACTATTTTCTCAATGTTCTTGGTAACTGGCCACATGCAGCCTTGAGAAATGGTATGTCCCAGGAAGTCTAGCTTTTGAAATCCGATGAGACATTTGCTAGGTCTGGCTGTGAGACCAGTTTCCTGTAGTCGCCTGAAGAGCATAGCAACCGTAGCAATATGTTCATCATAGTTTTCCGATGCAATTAATATGTCATCCATGAAATTATGGATATGGGGACTTTGCAAGGGTTCTAAAAGCTTCCTCATCATTCTGGTGAAGACTCCTGGTGCGTTGTGCAATCCGAACGGCATTACGTTGAAAGTGTAGTGTCCTTCACTGGTGCTAAAAGCTAACAAAGGCTTAACTTCCTCCTTGACTGGTATTTGGTAGTAACCTTTACTCAAGTCAATCTTTGAGAAAATTCTTGCCTTGCTAAGCTTAGTGAACAGCTCAGAAGCGCTCTGTAGAGGTTCGGGCTGGAATTCCGTTACTGTGTTAAGTAAACGGTAATCTATGCACAGCCGAACTTCCTTATTGGGCTTCTGTAACAGTACTACACTCGAACTATAAGGAGAGGTAGACTCACTGATAATTTCTGCTTGACGCAGCTTGTCTATCTCTCCGCGTAGTGCATCAGCTTTAGCGTACGGAATGGGGTAAACTCTGGTTCGAACAGGGGTTTCGTTGGTCAGTTTCATATCGAATTCTATGAGATTTGTTCGACCAGGTACATCCGTCAAGACTGCAGTGTACTGTTTCAGTAGCGCCCTGGTTTCTGTCTGTTGTGCTTCCGAGAGATTTTCGCCGAATTTGACATCTTTGAAAGACTCCGTTTGTTGCAATGGATACTCCATGCAACTATCGTCATCTTCCGTTGTTATGGCCACCGCCAGGAGATGTTCGGAGGACGGCACCGATCTTTCCAAGTATTTCTTTAGCAGATTTACGTGGTAGACCTTCTCCTTTCCTTTAATAGAGATCTTGTAGTTAGTGCGGGAGATCTTTTTAAGGACGGTAAACGGCCCTTGCCATCCGATGCGAAGTTTGTTGTTTCCGGTTGGAAGTAGCAACAAAACTTTCTCCCCTGGTTGGAGTTCTCTCTCTTTCGCTGCTTTATTGTATCGTTGAGCGTGCTTTGCGCGTGCTTTCTTAAGGTTGGTTGTTGCTAGGTCCCATCCTAGTTGTAACCTTTCCTTGAGCTCTGATACATATTTGCTTGCTGAGACGACTGTCTCGTCAGCCTTATGGTCTGTCAGGGACCGAAGTAAGGCTTCTAGCGGCCCCTTAATAGGTCTGCCGAATAAAAGTGTAGCTGGTGGAAATCCTGTAGATGCCTGGGGAACCTCCCTGTAGGCGAATAAGGCTGCAGGAATGAAAAGGTCCCAATCTTCAGGTTTCTCTTGTCCCAGCTTACGTAACATCATGGTGAGGCTTCCGTTAACACGTTCTACTAACCCACTTCCGGCCGGATTATAAGGGCTTGTGTAGATGTGCTGGTTCCTCAAGATCTTAACGATCTCCTCCATCAACAGGCTACGGTATGGGGATTTGTTATCCGTCAAAACTTGTTGAGGGAATCCCAACCGTGTAAATATCTGCACCAGGGCTTCTGCGACATGCTTGGAATCCGTGCATGTTAGCGGTATAGCTTCAGCCCACAAAGTGCATGTGTCGACTAAGGTCAGGATAAACCTGTGCCTTCTTTTAGTCCTTTCTAAGGGTCCTAAAATGTCGATTACAACCCGTTGAAATGGTGTCCCCACTATTGGCATTTCACCCATGGGAACAGAGGGTGTCCAATGCTTGGGTGCCACACGTTGGCACTGGGCGCAGGATTTCACGTATCTGATAATCTCAGAGTTCATTCCTGGCCACCAATAGTGAGTCGATATTCGCTGCATAGTGGCGTTTTGTCCCATATGTCCGCTAAAGGGAAGAGAGTGCCCCATTTCTAAGATTTGGTTTCTGTACTGTTTCGGTACTAGGAGCTGGTTATGCCCTTGATCAGGTTTGCCCGTTCTGCGATACAGTACACCATCCTTAGAGAAGATGTCTCCGTTGTGTCTGGGGTCCTTAGCCATGGGCAGTTTCCTAAAGCAGGGCTCCAAGGTAGGGTCCTTTTGTTGCGCCTCTTTTAGTTCCATAGGTAACAAATTTGGCGCAGGCTCCCGTTCCTTCTGGGCTTGCCCTCTTGTGGTTACTGCTGCCACAATCGGCTCCTTTGGTCTCCCAATAAACACATATCTACATCCAAGTATAACTGGGTAGATAGGATCATCCATAATGGCCGCTTTAATAACACCTCTGACAAAATCAGAGTGTATTTCTACCAGTGCGATAGGAAGCGTCCTGGGTGCATCACTCTTGAAAACTCCACTAAGTTTGACGGTGTCTTCTGTCTCTTGACCGGGTTTGACCAGGTGCCTTGCGACTATACAGTCAAAGGATAAACCCGTGTCAAAAAGACAAGATGTTGAAGTCCCGTTCAAAATAACAGTTCCTCGCGTTGAGGGCCTCTCCCCCTCAGGTTGAGAATCACTGACATTGATTCTTCCTTGCGAGGCTGTTTGCAAGCATCCGATGCGATTTGGCCCGGTGTGCTTGCCCTGATCAGATGTCCCGTGCGCAGGGGTTTTCCCTTTGTCACCCTGTCCTTTCTGGCCGCGCTGCCACGTAGGACGGTGGGGTTGATCAGGATTGTTGTGGGTGGGATATCTGGTTTTGAAGAATTTCGATTTTTCCTGTGGAGGATGTTGGGGTACGGCTTCTCGTTGGTTATGGTGATGGGAAGAATGGGAAGACTGCTCTAGATTATTTTTTTCGAGCAGGCTCATCTGTCGGTTTGCGTTTGGTGCTGGGAAGCTCGGCCATAGCATTTATGTACCGTTCAGACTTACTGAGAATGTCATCTAACTTGACTGCGCCTTGTTCAGCCAGGAATCTACGGGTTTCACTTGACAAAGTGGTTTTTATTTGTTCTATAAGAACGAACTCCTCAAGACCTTCGTAGGTGAGAGGGAGCTCGGAAAGCTCCATGCACTTTGTCAAATATCCCTTCAGCCGTGAAGAAAACTGCTGAAATGTTTCAGTGCTCTCCTTTCTGCTGTTTCTGAACATTTGTAGAAACTTACGAGCGTTCATTTCGAAACGCTCCAGTAAAGCCTTCTTTAGCATGTCGTAGTTGTCTTGACTGCTTCCCAGTTTCATGTAGACTTCATAAGCACTACCTTTCAAAGCCTGTGAAAGCTTTAGGCACCACCGGGAACTCTCTAACCCATACAGATTTGCCATTCTCTCAAATTTTTCTAGAAACGAGTCAATTTTCTCATTGGGGCTTGGGAAGGGTTCCAGGGCGAAAGACATAGCTGTGAGTTGGGGAGAATGAGTGCTGGAGTGATCAGTTAACGATGAATGGGGAGATGACGGCTCTCCATTGCTGGAAGTAGAGGCAGCCCCGCGACTTTGGACTTCTAGAGCCTTAAGCGCCAACTCGTGCTGTCTCTCCTTCTCTCGTTCCTCGTATTGTCTCTCCTTCTCTCTTTCATTTGCCCTGCGAGCTTCCATCTCTGCCTCAATTTTCTTCTGCTCTAATAGAGATTGACGCTCTTCCGCTTCTTTCCTATCCGCTTTATCTTCCTTCTCTCTAGCTTCTGCTACTTTCTGCTCCGCGTCATATCGGTCAAGTTCTGTGTTGACGAACGCGGTCACTTCCTCTCCTTGCAATCCTGTCTCCCTTGCTTCCTCTCTCAGCATAGTCCTAAGTTTTACACGCTCAGCCATGTTAGAGAACTGAATGCCACTCACCCGAGGAAAAAAGAAGGAAAGAAGGAGAAAAACTATATCCTTAGCCGCTTACGAGAAAAACCAACAAAGATGTTATTCTTTACCCTGAGATACCTCCTCCTGTTATCAGTTTACTAATCTATCGCTGTTATCTCTGGCACTTAGGCTCCTAATACAGACGACTTAATCCAAAAGTGGTAGATCAGATAACCTGGAAAAACTACTATTACTAACGGTGGAGAAAAATATTTTTATTTAAAAAAACAATTTAAGGAGAAATAAAAATTTCCTTAAAAAAATTAAACTCCACCCCAAAACTCGCCCACTGAAGTCAGTTAAGAGAAGGGACGTTATTAACTTGACTAAAAAGTCAGAACAAGCCGTCCTTTGCTTAGCTCAACTCTGCTGCTTCAAAAAAAAAAAAACCCTAGTGATTGATAAACAATCACGCGAAATAGCGGTCTGTTACAAAATTACCAAATATCATATAATTCAACTAAGATTATTATCAAAACAAGTTTCCCGTAACTATTGCTGTGGAAAGAAACAAATCCTATATGTGTGTATGGTCAAACACCCAGTAACTAAGAGCGTTGTCTAGGGGGTAATTATTTATTCCTTAAATCACAAGACAAACTCACAACACACTCTATCTAGATGAAAAATCTGATTCAGTATCAGACTTTAGACATTTATCTAGACTCAAACTTGGATCTTAATCTCGCGACGAGCCAACCATTTATGTCGTAGATTTTATTGAGATAGGTTGAAGATGTTTAAGGTCCCGTCTGAGCAGAGGTGATAATGGTAAACTATGTGAGAATAAGGGGTAAGAAATAGCTTTTTTTTTCACAAGGGGGTGAGAGTGTAAGAGAAAGGACAGTCTCTGGATTGAGTAATTGCTCTAATCCAGCCTATCTCACGACAATATTTAACTAGACTCCCTTTCTCTCCTGGTACATATATATCAGTTACACTTCACTTACATATACACAATTCTGTGACATAATACGTACAGACGTGAACCAAGCTATGGATAACATATACTGGGCAGGGGTTTGACCAACACGATAACTTAGGTTTATTATGTTTATTATCTTAAAGAAATCACATACAACAATATTATCTATCAGAAGGTATAGTTTACAGACATAAAAAATGCAAGAAAATGTATTAACCCAATAGGCTCTCCTCTACTGTAAAGGAATCCCAAAGTAGATCCTGACAGAGGTAATTAACCCAAAAGATTACAGTTAATAATAATATATATAGGGATAGACGATAAAGTAAAAGAACCAAGTCTCTAGTTAATCTATCCTGAAACAAAGAAGACAAGAAAATGATATAACAGTATTTGCGAACCCGAAAAGACTGAAGTGAGTATAATGATTATACAAAATATGAAATATTCATTTCTCTTTCTTACAGTCTGTCAGTCTGTGGCCACAAGTAATCAGCAATCACACTTACCTACTACTCTTTAACACATCTGTGTATCTTTGACATATTTCAGGGTGGTGCTATCCAAGGGACCCCAGTTCCTCCAAGAATGATTAATTTTTCCTAATGGGGAACGTCCGCTTAAATAATGCTAATATTATGTGTCAAAAAGTTCACGTCAGGTAATGCAGGTAAATATATATTGCGATCAAAAATGTTCACCATGGGCAGCACACAGATAACCGATATTTAAGGAAAATGTCTGGTGGGTACACTGTTAGAAAACCAATAAGGATAAGCAAAGGATCTCCTATCTGTTTTTATCTCTCACTCTGGGGTTGGGTGCCGGTTATGGACCCAAGTATTCCTTTTTCTGGATAAATCCACTTGAGAAAAGAAAAAAAAAAACTACGATAGTCAATATTCTGGAAACAATGTTTATATATAGATATTTGGCCACCACAGGCGGATCAGATTTGCTGTGAACAATCTGGGTAATTTCTTGTCCAGTTCTGATTTTTATATTCTTTAAAATGTTTATATGTGGGGACTTTCTCTCTGTAAGAAAAACCACAAGAGAACCGCACAGGTCCAAATCTAGGACCCAATAATATTTTAAGAATGTTTCTGGAGCTATTCAGACCGCTAGATCGCAGGGTTGATCGCCTAGATGTAGAAAAAACAAACATTTTAACAATGATATCATTATTATATTCTACACTCGTTAGGTAAGACCTCTAGATCACTCCGGTATTAAATTATATTTAAAACCCACAAAACTCTAGTAATTCACAAAATTACGGATGATGAATAAAAGTATATTTATCTCTAATTATCAGTCGCCTAGCGTATATTAATTAATTTAAAGCGTCTCTTACTGGGGGAATAGCAAGAAATTAAATTTACTTATTACAGCTGGAACTATTTAATATGCTTATTTAATAAACACAGAAATCCCAGTGAAAACATTAACACGTTAAGGCACTCAAAATTCTAATATATATATGATTACCGCCACACAAGGAAAAATTGACACTCTCCACGAATCTAAAGAATTATCTTTATATATAAAACTCCAAGATTCGCGCTAGAAGATATCACCAATTCCTGGGGCCAGACTGATGATGAATTTTTCTAAAACTGCGTTAATATACTGAATCGGCCCATGTTCCCATGACTGGCAAACGCACCTGCGAAATCTTCGTCCATTCTATTATCAGGTGTTAAACAGAGGTTTCAAACCTCGGCTTGACATCGCAACCTGATCTCTGGTGGTCTGCCTCTCTGTGGGAATGTCAGTAAGAGATACCGAAATAGTTTTATTTTAATCGCCCTCGAGAGAAGACAACAAAAGGGCGGATGTCCAGATAACTTATGGCATACCAAACCAGCAATCGTGGGAATGACTCGAGTTGTTTAGTTGTAAGAGAGAAAATGAAGGATTAAAGAAAGAGAGGTCCGATTTTCATACGTCACAGTCGTCCCCTCTTAAAGACATGAAACCATTTCATGTTTCATTTATGACAATGGAGCTCTCTTGATCAGTAACTTGCAGGTGATTGTTGTTTTCGCTTTCCACCTCCTCTTCCATGCTCCAATTTCTACTCATAAAATCTGCTCCCACGTTCTGTTTTCCCGGAATGTATTCCACTTTGAAAGAGTACACGCTTAGTAGCAAGGCCCAGCGCATGATCCTCGCGTTGAATTCCTTATTCGCCCCAAGAAAAGCTAAAGGAGCGTGGTCTGTTTGCACCGTGAATGTTACTCCGTAAAGATATTCATGGTATTTCCTTATGCCATGAACAAGTGCTAGACACTCTCTTTCGACGGTGGAATAGTTACGTTCTGCAGCATTCAGTTTACGGCTGCCATACGCAACTGGAAATAACAGATTCGGATCGGTGTCATCTGCTTGGAGCAGGGTTGACCCGATGCCCTGACCCGAAGCGTCGACCCGCAATATAAAAGGTTTCTTGAGGTCAGGTAGTCTCAAAATGGGGTATTCAGACAATTGACCTTTTAAAGTGACGTAAGCTTGTTCGCACTTCGAATCCCAAATAACCTTGTCCGGGCGCCCTTTTTTTGTAAGGTCAGTAAGGGGTGCCGTTAGCCCGTTGAAATTCTTGATAAATTTCTGATAGTAAGCACACAGTGATAGAAAAGAACGGGTGTCTTTCTTCGTTCGGGGTCTTTTTGCTGCAACTATTTTCTCAATGTTCTTGGTAACTGGCCACATGCAGCCTTGAGAAATGGTATGTCCCAGGAAGTCTAGCTTTTGAAATCCGATGAGACATTTGCTAGGTCTGGCTGTGAGACCAGTTTCCTGTAGTCGCCTGAAGAGCATAGCAACCGTAGCAATATGTTCATCATAGTTTTCCGATGCAATTAATATGTCATCCATGAAATTATGGATATGGGGACTTTGCAAGGGTTCTAAAAGCTTCCTCATCATTCTGGTGAAGACTCCTGGTGCGTTGTGCAATCCGAACGGCATTACGTTGAAAGTGTAGTGTCCTTCACTGGTGCTAAAAGCTAACAAAGGCTTAACTTCCTCCTTGACTGGTATTTGGTAGTAACCTTTACTCAAGTCAATCTTTGAGAAAATTCTTGCCTTGCTAAGCTTAGTGAACAGCTCAGAAGCGCTCTGTAGAGGTTCGGGCTGGAATTCCGTTACTGTGTTAAGTAAACGGTAATCTATGCACAGCCGAACTTCCTTATTGGGCTTCTGTAACAGTACTACACTCGAACTATAAGGAGAGGTAGACTCACTGATAATTTCTGCTTGACGCAGCTTGTCTATCTCTCCGCGTAGTGCATCAGCTTTAGCGTACGGAATGGGGTAAACTCTGGTTCGAACAGGGGTTTCGTTGGTCAGTTTCATATCGAATTCTATGAGATTTGTTCGACCAGGTACATCCGTCAAGACTGCAGTGTACTGTTTCAGTAGCGCCCTGGTTTCTGTCTGTTGTGCTTCCGAGAGATTTTCGCCGAATTTGACATCTTTGAAAGATTCCGTTTGTTGCAATGGATACTCCATGCAACTATCGTCATCTTCCTCATCTTCCGTCGCTATGGCGACCGCCAGGAGATGTTCGGAGGACGGCACCGGTCTTTCCAAGTATTTCTTTAGCAGATTTACGTGGTAGACCTTCTCCTTTCCTTTAATAGAGATCTTGTAGTTAGTGCTCGAGATCTTTTTAAGGACGGTAAACGGCCCTTGCCAACCGATGCGAAGTTTGTAGTTTCCGGTTGGAAGTAGCAACAAAACTTTCTCCCCTGGTTGGAGTTCTCTCTCTTTCGCTGCTTTATTGTATCGTTGAGCGTGCTTTGCGCGTGCTTTCTTAAGGTTGGTTGTTGCTAGGTCCCATCCTAGTTGTAACCTTTCCTTGAGCTCTGATACATATTTGCTTGCTGAGACGACTGTCTCGTCAGCCTTATGGTCTGTCAGGGACCGAAGTAAGGCTTCTAGCGGCCCCTTAATAGGTCTGCCGAATAAAAGTGTAGCTGGTGGAAATCCTGTAGATGCCTGGGGAACCTCCCTGTAGGCGAATAAGGCTGCAGGAATGAAAAGGTCCCAATCTTCAGGTTTCTCTTGTCCCAGCTTACGTAACATCATGGTGAGGCTGCCGTTGAAGCGTTCCACGAGCCCATTTCCGGCCGGATGGTAGGGACTTGTGTGGATATGTTTGGCCCTCAAGATCTTAAAGATCTCCTCCATTAACAGGCTACGGAATTGGGATGCATTGTCCGTCAAAACTTGTTGAGGGAATCCCAACCGTGTAAATATCTGCACTAGGGCTTCTGCGACATGCTTGGAATCCGTGCATGTTAGCGGTATAGTTTCTGCCCACAAAGTGCATGTGTCGACTAAGGTCAGGACAAAATTGTGCCTTCTTTTAGTCCTTTCTAAGGGTCCTAAAATGTCGACAGCAACCCGTTCAAATGGAGTCCCCACTATTGGCATTTCACCCATGGGAACTGGGGGTGTCCAATGCTTAGGTGCCACACGTTGGCACTGGGCAGAGGATTTCACGTATCTGATAATATCAGTGTTCATTCCTGGCCACCAATAGTGGCGTTTTGTCCCATATGTCCGCTAAAGGGAAGAGAGTGCCCCATTTCTAAGATTTGGTCTCTGTACTGTTTCGGTACTAGGAGCTGGTTATGCCCTTGATCAGGTTTGCCCGTTCTGCGATACAGACACCATCCTTAGAGAAGATGTCTCCGTTGTGTCTGGGGTCCTTAGCCATGGGCAGTTTCCTAAAGCAGGGCTCCAAGGTAGGGTCCTTTTGTTGCGCCTCTTTTAGTTCCATAGGTAACAAATTTGGCGCAGGCTCCCGTTCCTTCTGGGCTTGCCCTCTTGTGGTTACTGCTGCCACAATCGGCTCCTTTGGTCTCCCAATAAACACATATCTACATCCCAGGATAACTGGGTAGATAGGATCATCCATAATGGCCGCTTTAATAACACCTCTGACAAAATCAGAGTGTATTTCTACCAGTGCGATAGGAAGCGTCCTGGGTGCATCACTCTTGAAAACTCCACTAAGTTTGACGGTGTCTTCTGTCTCTTGACCGGGTTTGACCAGGTGCCTTGCGACTATACAGTCAAAGGATAAACCCGTGTCAAAAAGACAAGATGTTGAAGTCCCGTTCAAAATAACAGTTCCTCGCGTTGAGGGCCTCTCCCCCCCTCAGGTTGAGAATCACTGACATTGATTCTTCCTTGCGAGGCTGTTTGCAAGCATCCGATGCGATTTGGCCCGGTGTGCTTGCCCTGATCAGATGTCCCGTGCGCAGGGGTTTTCCCTTTGTCACCCTGTCCTTTCTGGCCGCGCTGCCACGTAGGACGGTGGGGTTGATCAGGATTGTTGTGGGTGGGATATCTGGTTTTGAAGAATTTCGATTTTTCCTGTGGAGGATGTTGGGGTACGGCTTCTCGTTGGTTATGGTGATGGGAAGAATGGGAAGACTGCTCTAGATTATTTTTTCGAGCAGGCTCATCTGTCGGTTTGCGTTTGGTGCTGGGAAGCTCGGCCATAGCATTTATGTACCGTTCAGACTTACTGAGAATGTCATCTAACTTGACTGCGCCTTGTTCAGCCAGGAATCTACGGGTTTCACTTGACAAAGTGGTTTTTATTTGTTCTATAAGAACGAACTCCTCAAGACCTTCGTAGGTGAGAGGGAGCTCGGAAAGCTCCATGCACTTTGTCAAATATCCCTTCAGCCGTGAAGAAAACTGCTGAAATGTTTCAGTGCTCTCCTTTCTGCTGTTTCTGAACATTTGTAGAAACTTACGAGCGTTCATTTCGAAACGCTCCAGTAAAGCCTTCTTTAGCATGTCGTAGTTGTCTTGACTGCTTCCCAGTTTCATGTAGACTTCATAAGCACTACCTTTCAAAGCCTGTGAAAGCTTTAGGCACCACCGGGAACTCTCTAACCCATACAGATTTGCCATTCTCTCAAATTTTTCTAGAAACGAGTCAATTTTCTCATTGGGGCTTGGGAAGGGTTCCAGGGCGAAAGACATAGCTGTGAGTTGGGGAGAATGAGTGCTGGAGTGATCAGTTAACGATGAATGGGGAGATGACGGCTCTCCATTGCTGGAAGTAGAGGCAGCCCCGCGACTTTGGACTTCTAGAGCCTTAAGCGCCAACTCGTGCTGTCTCTCCTTCTCTCGTTCCTCGTATTGTCTCTCCTTCTCTCTTTCATTTGCCCTGCGAGCTTCCATCTCTGCCTCAATTTTCTTCTGCTCTAATAGAGATTGACGCTCTTCCGCTTCTTTCCTATCCGCTTTATCTTCCTTCTCTCTAGCTTCTGCTACTTTCTGCTCCGCGTCATATCGGTCAAGTTCTGTGTTGACGAACGCGGTCACTTCCTCTCCTTGCAATCCTGTCTCCCTTGCTTCCTCTCTCAGCATAGTCCTAAGTTTTACACGCTCAGCCATGTTAGAGAACTGAATGCCACTCACCCGAGGAAAAAAGAAGGAAAGAAGGAGAAAAAACTATATCCTTAGCCGCTTACGAGAAAAACCAACAAAGATGTTATTCTTTACCCTGAGATACCTCCTCCTGTTATCAGTTTACTAATCTATCGCTGTTATCTCTGGCACTTAGGCTCCTAATACAGACGACTTAATCCAAAAGTGGTAGATCAGATAACCTGGAAAAACTACTATTACTAACGGTGGAGAAAAAATATTTTTATTTAAAAAAACAATTTAAGGAGAAAGAAAAAAAATTTCCTTAAAAAAATTAAACTCCACCCCAAAACTCGCCCACTGAAGTCAGTTAAGAGAAGGGACGTTATTAACTTGACTAAAAAGTCAGAACAAGCCGTCCTTTGCTTAGCTCAACTCTGCTGCTTCAAAAAAAAAAAAAAAAAACCCTAGTGATTGATAAACAATCACGCGAAATAGCGGTCTGTTACAAAATTACCAAATATCATATAATTCAACTAAGATTATTATCAAAACAAGTTTCCCGTAACTATTGCTGTGGAAAGAAACAAATCCTATATGTGTGTATGGTCAAACACCCAGTAACTAAGAGCGTTGTCTAGGGGGTAATTATTTATTCCTTAAATCACAAGACAAACTCACAACACACTCTATCTAGATGAAAAATCTGATTCAGTATCAGACTTTAGACATTTATCTAGACTCAAACTTGGATCTTAATCTCGCTACGAGCCAACCAATTTATGTCGTAGATTTTATTGAGATAGGTTGAAGATGTTTAAGGTCCCGTCTGAGCAGAGGTGATAATGGTAAACTATGTGAGAATAAGGGGTAAGAAATAGCTTTTTTTTCACAAGGGGGTGAGAGTGTAAGAGAAAGGACAGTCTCTGGATTGAGTAATTGCTCTAACCCCAGCCTATCTCACGACAATATTTAACTAGACTCCCTTTCTCTCCTGGTACATATATATCAGTTACACTTCACTTACATATACACAATTCTGTGACATAATACGTACAGACGTGAACCAAGCTATGGATAACATATACTGGGCAGGGGTTTGACCAACACGATAACTTAGGTTTATTATGTTTATTATCTTAAAGAAATCACATACAACAATATTATCTATCAGAAGGTATAGTTTACAGACATAAAAAATGCAAGAAAATGTATTAACCCAATAGGCTCTCCTCTACTGTAAAGGAATCCCAAAGTAGATCCTGACAGAGGTAATTAACCCAAAAGATTACAGTTAATAATAATATATATATATAGGGATAGACGATAAAGTAAAAGAACCAAGTCTCTAGTTAATCTATCCTGAAACAAAGAAGACAAGAAAATGATATAACAGTATTTGCGAACCCGAAAAGACTGAAGTGAGTATAATGATTATACAAAATATGAAATATTCATTTCTCTTTCTTACAGTCTGTCAGTCTGTGGCCACAAGTAATCAGCAATCACACTTACCTACTACTCTTTAACACATCTGTGTATCTTTGACATATTTCAGGGTGGTGCTATCCAAGGGACCCCAGTTCCTCCAAGAATGATTAATTTTTCCTAATGGGGAACGTCCGCTTAAATAATGCTAATATTATGTGTCAAAAAGTTCACGTCAGGTAGGGCAGGTAAATATATATTGCGATCAAAAATGTTCACCATGGGCAGCACACAGATGTCCGATATTTAAGGAAAATGTCTGGTGGGTACACTGTTAGAAAACCAATAAGGATAAGCAAAGGATCTCCTATCTGTTTTTATCTCTCACTCTGGGGTTGGGTGCCGGTTATGGACCCAAGTATTCCTTTTTTCTGGATAAATCCACTTGAGAAAAGAAAAAAAAAAAAACTACGATAGTCAATATTCTGGAAACAATGTTTATATATAGATATTTGGCCACCACAGGCGGATCAGATTTGCTGTGAACAATCTGGGTAATTTCTTGTCCAGTTCTGATTTTTATATTCTTTAAAATGTTTATATGTGGGGACTTTCTCTCTGTAAGAAAAACCACAAGAGAACCGCACAGGTCCAAATCTAGGACCCAATAATATTTTAAGAATGTTTCTGGAGCTATTCAGACCGCTAGATCGCAGGGTTGATCGCCTAGATGTAGAAAAAACAAACATTTTAACAATGATATCATTATTATATTCTACACTCGTTAGGTAAGACCTCTAGATCACTCCGGTATTAAATTATATTTAAAACCCACAAAACTCTAGTAATTCACAAAATTACGGATGATGAATAAAAGTATATTTATCTCTAATTATCAGTCGCCTAGCGTATATTAATTAATTTAAAGCGTCTCTTACTGGGGGAATAGCAAGAAATTAAATTTACTTATTACAGCTGGAACTATTTAATATGCTTATTTAATAAACACAGAAATCCCAGTGAAAACATTAACACGTTAAGGCACTCAAAATTCTAATATATATATATGATTACCGCCACACAAGGAAAATGACACTCTCCACGAATCTCAAGAAATTATCTTTATATAAAAGTCCAAGATTCGCGCTAGAAGATATCACCAATTCCTGGGGCCAGACTGATGATGAATTTTTCTAAAACTGCGTTAATATACTGAATCGGCCCATGTTCCCATGACTGGCAAACGCACCTGCGAAATCTTCGTCCATTCTATTATCAGGTGTTAAACAGAGGTTTCAAACCTCGGCTTGACATCGCAACCTGATCTCTGGTGGTCTGCCTCTCTGTGGGATGTCAGTAAGAGATACCGAAATAGTTTTATTTTAATCGCCCTCGAGAGAAGACAACAAAAGGGCGGATGTCCAGATAACTTATGGCATACCAAACCAGCAATCGTGGGAATGACTCGAGTTGTTTAGTTGTAAGAGAGAAAAGGGGGACTGAAGGATTAAAGAAAGAGAGGTCCGATTTTCATACGTCACAGTCGTCCCCTCTTAAAGACATGAAACCATTTCATGTTTCATTTATGACAATGGAGCTCTCTTGATCAGTAACTTGCAGGTGATTGTTGTTTTCGCTTTCCACCTCCTCTTCCATGCTCCAATTTCTACTCATAAAATCTGCTCCCACGTTCTGTTTTCCCGGAATGTATTCCACTTTGAAAGAGTACACGCTTAGTAGCAAGGCCCAGCGCATGATCCTCGCGTTGAATTCCTTATTCGCCCCAAGAAAAGCTAAAGGAGCGTGGTCTGTTTGCACCGTGAATGTTACTCCGTAAAGATATTCATGGTATTTCCTTATGCCATGAACAAGTGCTAGACACTCTCTTTCGACGGTGGAATAGTTACGTTCTGCAGCATTCAGTTTACGGCTGCCATACGCAACTGGAAATAACAGATTCGGATCGGTGTCATCTGCTTGGAGCAGGGTTGACCCGATGCCCTGACCCGAAGCGTCGACCCGCAATATAAAAGGTTTCTTGAGGTCAGGTAGTCTCAAAATGGGGTATTCAGACAATTGACCTTTTAAAGTGACGTAAGCTTGTTCGCACTTCGAATCCCAAATAACCTTGTCCGGGCGCCCTTTTTTTGTAAGGTCAGTAAGGGGTGCCGTTAGCCCGTTGAAATTCTTGATAAATTTCTGATAGTAAGCACACAGTGATAGAAAAGAACGGGTGTCTTTCTTCGTTCGGGGTCTTTTTGCTGCAACTATTTTCTCAATGTTCTTGGTAACTGGCCACATGCAGCCTTGAGAAATGGTATGTCCCAGGAAGTCTAGCTTTTGAAATCCGATGAGACATTTGCTAGGTCTGGCTGTGAGACCAGTTTCCTGTAGTCGCCTGAAGAGCATAGCAACCGTAGCAATATGTTCATCATAGTTTTCCGATGCAATTAATATGTCATCCATGAAATTATGGATATGGGGACTTTGCAAGGGTTCTAAAAGCTTCCTCATCATTCTGGTGAAGACTCCTGGTGCGTTGTGCAATCCGAACGGCATTACGTTGAAAGTGTAGTGTCCTTCACTGGTGCTAAAAGCTAACAAAGGCTTAACTTCCTCCTTGACTGGTATTTGGTAGTAACCTTTACTCAAGTCAATCTTTGAGAAAATTCTTGCCTTGCTAAGCTTAGTGAACAGCTCAGAAGCGCTCTGTAGAGGTTCGGGCTGGAATTCCGTTACTGTGTTAAGTAAACGGTAATCTATGCACAGCCGAACTTCCTTATTGGGCTTCTGTAACAGTACTACACTCGAACTATAAGGAGAGGTAGACTCACTGATAATTTCTGCTTGACGCAGCTTGTCTATCTCTCCGCGTAGTGCATCAGCTTTAGCGTACGGAATGGGGTAAACTCTGGTTCGAACAGGGGTTTCGTTGGTCAGTTTCATATCGAATTCTATGAGATTTGTTCGACCAGGTACATCCGTCAAGACTGCAGTGTACTGTTTCAGTAGCGCCCTGGTTTCTGTCTGTTGTGCTTCCGAGAGATTTTCGCCGAATTTGACATCTTTGAAAGATTCCGTTTGTTGCAATGGATACTCCATGCAACTATCGTCATCTTCCTCATCTTCCGTCGCTATGGCGACCGCCAGGAGATGTTCGGAGGACGGCACCGGTCTTTCCAAGTATTTCTTTAGCAGATTTACGTGGTAGACCTTCTCCTTTCCTTTAATAGAGATCTTGTAGTTAGCGGGGAGATCTTTTTAGGGAGATCTTTTTAAGGACGGTAAACGGCCCTTGCCATCCGATGCGAAGTTTGTTGTTTCCGGTTGGAAGTAGCAACAAAACTTTCTCCCCTGGTTGGAGTTCTCTCTCTTTCGCTGCTTTATTGTATCGTTGAGCGTGCTTTGCGCGTGCTTTCTTAAGGTTGGTTGTTGCTAGGTCCCATCCTAGTTGTAACCTTTCCTTGAGCTCTGATACATATTTGCTTGCTGAGACGACTGTCTCGTCAGCCTTATGGTCTGTCAGGGACCGAAGTAAGGCTTCTAGCGGCCCCTTAATAGGTCTGCCGAATAAAAGTGTAGCTGGTGGAAATCCTGTAGATGCCTGGGGAACCTCCCTGTAGGCGAATAAGGCTGCAGGAATGAAAAGGTCCCAATCTTCAGGTTTCTCTTGTCCCAGCTTACGTAACATCATGGTGAGGCTGCCGTTAACACGTTCTACTAACCCACTTCCGGCCGGATTATAAGGGCTTGTGTAGATGTGCTGGTTCCTCAAGATCTTAACGATCTCCTCCATCAACAGGCTACGGTATGGGGATTTGTTATCCGTCAAAACTTGTTGAGGGAATCCCAACCGTGTAAATATCTGCACCAGGGCTTCTGCGACATGCTTGGAATCCGTGCATGTTAGCGGTATAGCTTCGGCCCACAAAGTGCATGTGTCGACTAAGGTCAGGATAAACCTGTGCCTTCTTTTAGTCCTTTCTAAGGGTCCTAAAATGTCGATTACAACCCGTTGAAATAGTGTCCCCATTACTGGGATTTCACCAATGGGAACAGAGGATGTCCAATGCTTGGGTGCCACATGTTGGCACTGGGCGCAGAATTTCACGTACCTGACAATCTCAGAGTTCATTCCTGGCCACCAATAGTGAGTCGATATTCGCTGCATAGTGGCGTTTTGTCCCATATGTCCGCTAAAGGGAAGAGAGTGCCCCATTTCTAAGATTTGGTCTCTGTACTGTTTCGGTACTAGGAGCTGGTTATGCCCTTGATCAGGTTTGCCCGTTCTGCGATACAGTACACCATCCTTAGAGAAGATGTCTCCGTTGTGTCTGGGGTCCTTAGCCATGGGCAGTTTCCTAAAGCAGGGCTCCAAGGTAGGGTCCTTTTGTTGCGCCTCTTTTAGTTCCATAGGTAACAAATTTGGCGCAGGCTCCCGTTCCTTCTGGGCTTGCCCTCTTGTGGTTACTGCTGCCACAATCGGCTCCTTTGGTCTCCCAATAAACACATATCTACATCCAAGTATAACTGGGTAGATAGGATCATCCATAATGGCCGCTTTAATAACACCTCTGACAAAATCAGAGTGTATTTCTACCAGTGCGATAGGAAGCGTCCTGGGTGCATCACTCTTGAAAACTCCACTAAGTTTGACGGTGTCTTCTGTCTCTTGACCGGGTTTGACCAGGTGCCTTGCGACTATACAGTCAAAGGATAAACCCGTGTCAAAAAGACAAGATGTTGAAGTCCCGTTCAAAATAACAGTTCCTCGCGTTGAGGGCCTCTCCCCCTCAGGTTGAGAATCACTGACATTGATTCTTCCTTGCGAGGCTGTTTGCAAGCATCCGATGCGATTTGGCCCGGTGTGCTTGCCCTGATCAGATGTCCCGTGCGCAGGGGTTTTCCCTTTGTCACCCTGTCCTTTCTGGCCGCGCTGCCACGTAGGACGGTGGGGTTGATCAGGATTGTTGTGGGTGGGATATCTGGTTTTGAAGAATTTCGATTTTTCCTGTGGAGGATGTTGGGGTACGGCTTCTCGTTGGTTATGGTGATGGGAAGAATGGGAAGACTGCTCTAGATTATTTTTTTCGAGCAGGCTCATCTGTCGGTTTGCGTTTGGTGCTGGGAAGCTCGGCCATAGCATTTATGTACCGTTCAGACTTACTGAGAATGTCATCTAACTTGACTGCGCCTTGTTCAGCCAGGAATCTACGGGTTTCACTTGACAAAGTGGTTTTTATTTGTTCTATAAGAACGAACTCCTCAAGACCTTCGTAGGTGAGAGGGAGCTCGGAAAGCTCCATGCACTTTGTCAAATATCCCTTCAGCCGTGAAGAAAACTGCTGAAATGTTTCAGTGCTCTCCTTTCTGCTGTTTCTGAACATTTGTAGAAACTTACGAGCGTTCATTTCGAAACGCTCCAGTAAAGCCTTCTTTAGCATGTCGTAGTTGTCTTGACTGCTTCCCAGTTTCATGTAGACTTCATAAGCACTACCTTTCAAAGCCTGTGAAAGCTTTAGGCACCACCGGGAACTCTCTAACCCATACAGATTTGCCATTCTCTCAAATTTTTCTAGAAACGAGTCAATTTTCTCATTGGGGCTTGGGAAGGGTTCCAGGGCGAAAGACATAGCTGTGAGTTGGGGAGAATGAGTGCTGGAGTGATCAGTTAACGATGAATGGGGGAGATGACGGCTCTCCATTGCTGGAAGTAGAGGCAGCCCCGCGACTTTGGACTTCTAGAGCCTTAAGCGCCAACTCGTGCTGTCTCTCCTTCTCTCGTTCCTCGTATTGTCTCTCCTTCTCTCTTTCATTTGCCCTGCGAGCTTCCATCTCTGCCTCAATTTTCTTCTGCTCTAATAGAGATTGACGCTCTTCCGCTTCTTTCCTATCCGCTTTATCTTCCTTCTCTCTAGCTTCTGCTACTTTCTGCTCCGCGTCATATCGGTCAAGTTCTGTGTTGACGAACGCGGTCACTTCCTCTCCTTGCAATCCTGTCTCCCTTGCTTCCTCTCTCAGCATAGTCCTAAGTTTTACACGCTCAGCCATGTTAGAGAACTGAATGCCACTCACCCGAGGAAAAAAGAAGGAAAGAAGGAGAAAACTATATCCTTAGCCGCTTACGAGAAAAACCAACAAAGATGTTATTCTTTACCCTGAGATACCTCCTCCTGTTATCAGTTACTAATCTATCGCTGTTATCTCTGGCACTTAGGCTCCTAATACAGACGACTTAATCCAAAAGTGGTAGATCAGATAACCTGGAAAAACTACTATTACTAACGGTGGAGAAAAATATTTTTATTTAAAAAAACAATTTAAGGAGAAAGAAAAAAATTTCCTTAAAAAAATTAAACTCCACCCCAAAACTCGCCCACTGAAGTCAGTTAAGAGAAGGGACGTTATTAACTTGACTAAAAAGTCAGAACAAGCCGTCCTTTGCTTAGCTCAACTCTGCTGCTTCAAAAAAAAAAAAAAAAAACCCTAGTGATTGATAAACAATCACGCGAAATAGCGGTCTGTTACAAAATTACCAAATATCATATAATTCAACTAAGATTATTATCAAAACAAGTTTCCCGTAACTATTGCTGTGGAAAGAAACAAATCCTATATGTGTGTATGGTCAAACACCCAGTAACTAAGAGCGTTGTCTAGGGGGTAATTATTTATTCCTTAAATCACAAGACAAACTCACAACACACTCTATCTAGATGAAAAATCTGATTCAGTATCAGACTTTAGACATTTATCTAGACTCAAACTTGGATCTTAATCTCGCGACGAGCCAACCATTTATGTCGTAGATTTTATTGAGATAGGTTGAAGATGTTTAAGGTCCCGTCTGAGCAGAGGTGATAATGGTAAACTATGTGAGAATAAGGGGTAAGAAATAGCTTTGTTTTTCACAAGGGGTGAGAGTGTAAGAGAAAGGACAGTCTCTGGATTGAGTAATTGCTCTAACCCCAGCCTATCTCACGACAATATTTAACTAGACTCCCTTTCTCTCCTGGTACATATATATCAGTTACACTTCACTTACATATACACAATTCTGTGACATAATACGTACAGACGTGAACCAAGCTATGGATAACATATACTGGGCAGGGGTTTGACCAACACGATAACTTAAGGTTTATTATGTTTATTATCTTAAAGAAATTCACATACAACAATATTATCTATCAGAAGGTATAGTTTACAGACATAAAAAATGCAAGAAAATGTATTAACCCAATAGGCTCTCCTCTACTGTAAAGGAATCCCAAAGTAGATCCTGACAGAGGTAATTAACCCAAAAGATTACAGTTAATAATAATAATATATATATATAGGGATAGACGATAAAGTAAAAGAACCAAGTCTCTAGTTAATCTATCCTGAAACAAAGAAGACAAGAAAATGATATAACAGTATTTGCGAACCCGAAAAGACTGAAGTGAGTATAATGATTATACAAAATATGAAATATTCATTTTCTCTTTCTTACAGGCTGTCGTCTGTGGCCACAAGTAAATCAGCAATCACACTTACCTACTACTCTTTAACACATCTGTGTATCTTTGACATATTTCAGGGTGGTGCTATCCAAGGGACCCCAGTTCCTCCAAGAATGATTAATTTTTCCTAATGGGGAACGTCCGCTTAAATAATGCTAATATTATGTGTCAAAAAGTTCACGTCAGGTAATGCAGGTAAATATATATTGCGATCAAAAATGTTCACCATGGGCAGCACACAGATAACCGATATTTAAGGAAAATGTCTGGTGGGTACACTGTTAGAAAACCAATAAGGATAAGCAAAGGATCTCCTATCTGTTTTTTATCTCTCACTCTGGGGTTGGGTGCCGGTTATGGACCCAAGTATTCCTTTTTCTGGATAAATCCACTTGAGAAAAAAAAAAAAAAAAACTACGATAGTCAATATTCTGGAAACAATGTTTATATATAGATATTTGGCCACCACAGGCGGATCAGATTTGCTGTGAACAATCTGGGTAATTTCTTGTCCAGTTCTGATTTTTTATATTCTTTAAAATGTTTATATGTGGGGACTTTCTCTCTGTAAGAAAAACCACAAGAGAACCGCACAGGTCCAAATCTAGGACCCAATAATATTTTAAGAATGTTTCTGGAGCTATTCAGACCGCTAGATCGCAGGGTTGATCGCCTAGATGTAGAAAAAAAACAAACATTTTAACAATGATATCATTATTATATTCTACACTCGTTAGGTAAGACCTCTAGATCACTCCGGTATTAAATTATATTTAAAACCCACAAAACTCTAGTAATTCACAAAATTACGGATGATGAATAAAAGTATATTTATCTCTAATTATCAGTCGCCTAGCGTATATTAATTAATTTAAAGCGTCTCTTACTGGGGGAATAGCAAGAAATTAAATTTACTTATTACAGCTAGAACTATTTAATATGCTTATTTAATAAACACAGAAATCCCAGTGAAAACATTAACACGTTAAGGCACTCCAAATTCTAATATATATATATGATTACCGCCACACAAGGAAAAATTGACACTCTCCACGAAATCTAAAAGGAATTATCTTTATATAAAACTCCAAGATTCGCGCTAGAAGATATCACCAATTCCTGGGGCCAGACTGATAAAGAGTTTTCTAAAACTGTGTTAATATACTGAATCGGCCCATGTTCCCATGACTGGCAAACGCACCTGCAAATCTTCGTCCATTCTATTATCAGGTGTTAAACAGAGGTTTCAAACCTCGGCTTGACATCGCAACCTGATCTCTGGTGGTCTGCCTCTCTGTGGGAATGTCAGTAAGAGATACCGAAATAGTTTTATTTTGATCGCCCTCGAGAGAAGACAACAAAAGGGCGGATGTCCAGATAACTTATGGCATACCAAACCAGCAATCGTGGGAATGACTCGAGTTGTTAGTTGTAGACTGAAGGATTAAAGAAAGAGAGGCCCGATTTTCATACGTCACATTTACCAGTATTTACATCCATGTTATCCTTGTAATAGCTGTGTTCGGCTTCACAGGGGAATCTCCTTCCATGCGGTTTGTACGGAACGTAGACGGAATGTTTGGTAACAGGACATGTAACCCGGTGCTGTGATTTTTCAAAGTTCGTATGAGGGCGTTGGAAAAAAAGTGGGGGCTGACGAGGAAAATTGAATGGAGAAGGGTGACTCAAATCATCAATCTGTGTTTCTTTCTTGGTGGTGGGGGTCGGAAAAGGTTGAACCTTGTCTGTTATATTTGTGTTCACAAATTTAACTTGCGCTATAATTGCACCGCGTGCAACAGATGTCGCCTTCCCTGAAATATTTAAAATCATTACAGGAAAATCACGGGTGGTGGTAACTTCTGCGATTCCTTCTGTGATACTGATGTGGGGATCATCGTTAATTGCATTGTCTATTAAAGGTTGTACTTCAATTGTGTGTCCTGGACTGAAGTATTGGGATCCTTTAATACGACCTTTTACTGTAGTAAGAGAGTTTGCTTGTAATGTCACTGGCAATGTAAGTCGAACTAATGATGCGATATGAATATCATCTTGCAACATAATATATTCGCCATTTATCTTTATTTTGTATAGATCAAAGTAAATTCTTGTCTGATGTTTATTCAAGAAATCACGTCCTAATATGAAATTTCGAGACATGCCTCTTGTAATTATAAAAGGATGAATAAGTTTTTGATGTCCGATCTGAAATGTCACATAAGCAGTTCTAATTGATTTTAACTGTTGGCCTTTGTCAGAAGCCATATAGGTTTTCGAAGGTGCAAATCTGACATGTTTCTTGATCTGTATGTATATTTTCTCTCCTCGTCAAGCTAATGGTGGCTCCAGTATCTATCAGAGCTCTGTAATTTTTGTTATTGATGGATATTAAGCATGAACTGGGATCAGGTGATAAATTTATGTGATTGATTTCTGTTAGCTGTGGTTTGCAATCAGTACTATGATGTTGAGGTTTGTATTTGGTGTTGTAGGACCTTTGTTCATAACTGTTCTCAAAGTTATGTCTGTTGTGGTTTTACCGAATGGTCCCATTTATCGGCTGACATAAGCGTTTCCCTGACCTTGGTTGTAAGATCTGGGCTGGCTTCGGTTGAAGGCATGATTTCGTTGTGGGTGAGGTCTGTGTTGATCACCATTTGCATAATAATAACGTGGTGAGTGGTTCTCATACTGATGCGGATGTGCTCTGTATTGATTGTAACTCTGTTTTTGTGTACATTCGTAAGAAGTATGTCATCGGCGTTTGCAAATAAAACAAGTAAGGGCAATAACCTGGTGCACATTCTGTTGATGTGTTCTGGGTTGCTGATGAGAATGGGACTGTCCTGCATTTTGGTGGGATGATTGTAATTTGAATGGACTCTGGGGGAGCTGTTCCTACTCCAATGTGGTCTTGAGTGGCCAATTTCCATCGGCTCGTGGAATTCGTCGGAATGGTCAAGTTTTGGTTCCCTGCCAATTCGTTGCTGGAACCTTTTACGAACATTTTCTTCAGTCACCGCTCGTTGAATGGTCTCTGTAATGGTCTTTGTATCCTTTCTAAGAAGATGAAGTTTAAGGTTATCTGCGTGTAATCCGTCAATAAAAATATCAACTAAATGTCTTTCAAGCTCTTGGGAAGGGATGTTCCCGTCTAGAAAAGCATCTTCAGCCAAGTTGAGTAATCGGTCAGCATAGAATTGTACTGGTTCGTGTCTATCTCGGTGTATTTTGCGAAGCAAAGTCCAAGCATGTTGTCCATCGGTTATATCACTATAGCGTTGTACAAGCTCTTTCCTCAGTGAATCAAAGGTCTCATTGGGATATGTTTTAGATCTACGACGGAGAAAATCGGTCACCAAAGAATCTGAAGAAAGGTAAGCTATTCTTTTGCGGTCCTCATCACATGCAGCGTTTATAAGAGAAGCAAATTTGTCCATGTCCACTAGCCATTTTCTGAAAGACTTGGCATCCCCAGCAAATGGAGTTACGACAGTTCGGACCTGTTGGTACTTGGCGAAATGGTCAACATTACCCAAGGTGTCCGTAATTTTCTGTAGAGCAATCATAGCTGGCTCTGCGTCGTCTGGAAGGGGTGTGTGACTTGGTAGAGCTGATTGTTGCTTTGTTGTATATTTATAAAATGTTGTTGTTGTTGCTGTTGTAGCAGTAATTGTGGCTGATCAAGCTCCTGTTGCAACGCTTGTGGATCCATGATAGTGATTAGGCCTGTCTGCTATCACTAAAAAAACTGTTCGCTTTCACTAAAGAGAAGGGCTGGTCGCGTGCCAAAATTAGCATGCGTTCACAAACGAAAAGGGCTGGTCGCGGCGTCAATGTTTATAGTATGCTTTCACTAAAGAAAAGGGCTAGTCACGGCGGCAAGTTGTAAGTAGTGTAACTGGGCTGGTTACGGCATCAATATAATAGTGAGTATCCACAAATGAAAGTGTAAATCCACAGGAATAATATATCCAATAGAGTAAAATACAAACTTGTCTACTTAAAAATACTTGTCTAACTTGAAAAACTTGTCAAGTTAAAAAAAAAACTTGTCTTGAAAATCTCAAAGACGAAGTTCTGTAAAAATCTTCTCGCCTAATGAATCCTAAAAAATCTGTAATAGCCTGTCTATCGCCCACGTACGTCTCTCCTTTTTATACTATTTCTTCTTTTTTTCCCGCCAATTTTCACACAGTGCTTTCTTTTTCCACACGGTACAATAATCTACATTTGCACACGCTTTCTCAGCTTTTCGACTTTTTCCACACGTCTCTCACTCTAACAACGGAAAAAAACCCCCAGATTAGCAACTTCTCACAAAACTTTCCATTCAAAAACATGCATTTACTATTTTGTTGTTCTGGGACAGCTTCTCTCAAAGCCGTGAACTTTTCATGATACTGTGTTTTGTGCACAAATGTCTTAACTGCTTTTAACGTTGTTATTCTCATTGTATGTGGTTTTTAACAGGTATTAATGGTAGTGTATGCCAAGCGGTCACAAACTTATCTGTCCGTCGCCTTTTGTGAAAGATTTAAGCAATGGTTTTTAGCCCGTTCAAGCCCCCAGCTGAGTTAATTCAGCGAATTCCTCTTATAATGGTATAGCTCTGTTTAGAGGTAAAATATATATTATATATATATACGAGGGGCGTTCAGAAAGTAATGCACAACATCGTTTTTCTCAGCTAATAATGAAGATAGAAGCATGAAATTTTGCACACTTCAAATATGGAATGTGCCAATTGTGTGCACCAAATTGCATTACAACCGGCCAAATAATACGGCTGTCCTAAACCGTTGAAATGGAGCGTGTTAGCAACTTGCGTTATAAACAGCGAATTGTGATAGAATTTCTCGTTGCAGAGAAGGAAACTGTTGTGAATATTTACAATCGTCTATGTGATGTGTATGGAAGTTTTGCAGTCGACAGAAGTACAGTCAGTCGCTGGGCTCAGAGAATCAAAGAATGAGGAAGTGGAGATACGGAGCTGCTTGATCGGCCGTGCTGTGGACGCCCTGCCACATCCACCAACGCAGAAATGTTGAAATGCGCTGAGGGCATTATATAAAGGCCTTTTCTGCTCTCTTGATTTTTCCTTAAGCTGGCGGAGAGAACAGATCATGTCTGTTGTTGACCTACCTGCTAGAAATCTACACTGTGACTCTGGATATATGCGCTCAGCTAACTTGTGTAGTCGCATTAAGATGACTGGCCAAAACCTTACCAACAATACTAAGAAGAGAGATGATTCTGTAGTTATTGCAATAATTTGTGTCTTCTTTATTTTTATACAGTTCTAGTAGCTACAATCTTGGCATCTCGCAAGTCTTGGGGAATAGTTGTCTCTTACTAGCGCTGGCACAGCACCCTATGCAGTGGATGTAATATCGTGCTCTTACAGCATTTGATTAAATCGGGAGCTGGTGCCAGTGCTTGGATCGTGGGTGTCTCCATGACACATTATGCTAATGTGACAGTGCGAAGACGATGTGTGAAGGAGAATAAGAATTTATGTGTAATGTTGTCGTCACTCTCTCTGGCCTACTTTCACACACGTTCCGCAGTCACAGAAAAACTCTCTTGATGACAGGGTGTTATGAGTAAAATTCATAACATGTCTGTCGATATCAACTCTGTTCGACAGGCAGTCATATTTGTTAGGACCGGTGACTATTGGTTACAGGAAGTACGTCACTGCCTTTTGGGCGTAGTAGCAAAAGTCTACGGTCTAATGTGAGCAGAAGTGAAAGATCTTTCTAGGCCTTTTCTGTGTGTGTTTCAAGGTGGACGGACGCATGTGTGCCGAGCTCCTATATGTTTTACTTTCTGCAGATTCCTGAATTGTTCGACCTCTACATCACCCATTCACCTCCGTGGGTCGATGTTAGATTATTGTAAGAAAGGAATTCTGAATATTATGCAAGTGAGTTGTGAACTTTAAATATATCTGCATGAAAATGTTGAGGACATTGTTTCATTAGCAGACTGTACTGCGACGCTAGAGACTGTCGAGTTGATACTATAACATATTATGCAGATTACTTATATCTGTATTGGAGCTACGTGATGTTTATTAAATCCATATTTGAATCGTCCAACCTGGCATTGACTGTGTCATTGATGTTGAAGTTCACGGTTGTGGTCGGGGACTGAAGGGCATACCCCTATCAACACTTGGGAATTTAATAATCATATATAAGCAGAAGAACCCCAAGAGTCTCAATCAAGCAACAACCCCGTATTCAGCCCTTTAACACAGGGGTCCCACTTTTATTAATGAAACCCTATCAGGTAGCATATGAATCATACAGAAACAATGTTGTCCACAAGTTTACTTTGAAGGCAATTCCTACGCAACACCGTATAACCAAGCTATTTAGGTATTCTCTACGTAACACCATATAACCCAGCACAGACTGCTGTACTCTCTGAAATAAAATGAAACAAAATAAACTAGCATTGTACTAATGGACAAACATCATCTACGTAATAATACATACATAAGTGTGAAAAATATGCAAGTACATGCACTTATATGTCCATGTGTGTGTGTATGTTGTGTGTGGTGTTACACATGTGTGAAAATATGCTAGTAGATGCGCTTAAATGACCATGTGTGTGTGTTGTGTTTGTTCATGCAGGTCTGTGTATATGTGTAATCATACAATAAACATATTTCAGTCAACAATAATGCCTTCATCCTCATACTAAATACTAACTACATCATCACGCGAGAGAAAACTTAAATGAAGCACTTCTATCTATGATGAAATATTCCACACAGCGCACTGGTCTAAATGACATCAATTTATCAGTATGTGAGAGGCCTAGCTGCTCTAAAGAACAAGCAGATATAAACTCTATTCTTACAGCTCTATACTAAATGTAATAGGCATATGCTGCTCACGGAGCTAGAGGGTACGTAAATCTTTCTCTCACAATAATCACTGATGTAAAATTAACCACACTTACGGCTCACAAGAATGCAATATAACCATTACTTAACACTACACAAATAATAATAATAATGGTAATAAGTATACACTTGTATACAGCGCAATGCGACACTAGAATTTCTCCTATAAATTCACTTAGTACTTTACACATTTAACACACAGTCTCACAGTTGAACATAGCGATGAGATAGATGTACGTGAAATTATACTAGACAACACATACATCGCAAATCAGCTTGTATTAAACTATAGACAGACAAACGCTTAAAAAAGCATTAACTTCTAAACCTGAAACGTCTAATATTACTAAATCTAAAGTATTATAAAAATGTACTCATATGCAAGCATACCTCTATGTCGTTAGTTCTCTTAGCACAGACGCAACATATGCGTATCAAATCCTCTACCTCACTGGTGTATCGTACCGAGGATGCATACCGCACATGAAGACGATCTGGCTTCTTTTCAACTCTGACTGAAGCCTTCAACTCTTTTAGTTTAAATCCACGTATCCACTCCTGTACCACACGATAGCCACGTCAAAATGTCAGGCAAAGCTCCGCCCATCCCTCTAGGGAGCAAATCAGCAGTTCTATGCTCGGTTTGGATGACATGAGATCACATCTTAGTAAAGATTATCTTCCAAATCGACACAACTCAAGGTCCGCCCACTAATGGTAACATCCCACGATATCCGTTGCCCTACTCACACTTCTTACGGTTTCGTGCTCAACAAGGTGTTTTCCTCTGGTGTCAGACAGCGCCGAGATGTCTAAAACCAAGGGCCGTCTCTCATTACATCTTCTGCGTCTCACACGTTTCAAAGATGGCAACGGTGTGTTTCATTTAGATTGCCCACTCCAGTGTGAGAATGCCACATGAGCGCAAATATACACCGTAGACAAGATCGACAACTATTACTCAGTCTAAAATTACACCCTTCTGGCCACACGGTCACACTAAGGTTTTGTCTGAAAGTAGGTGTTGGTCATGCAGAGGTCAAATGATGGACACACAACTCCAAGAGCCGTTGTCCATTTTTATCCATCTTGCCAATACCAAACCTGTCCAGACATAAAACATTATCGGCACCCACTCTAGCGTTGAAGTCACAAGGAGAACAAGTTGTTTTTGCCTACGTGTGCTTTTGATGACTGCTGCTAGATTCTCGTAGAACTCGTCTTTAGCTTCTGAGGCAGAGTAAAGAGTAGGAGCATACACACTGACAAGGGTGATGGCACTTGTGTGTGATGCAAACTTGTTAGTTTGCAGGCGGATCATTAACAGGCGTTCTGATCCATTCTCACCTGGTTCAACTATTTGAGTTAGCGATTTTTTTTTACCGCAAAACCTATTCCGTGTTCTCTAGTTTTATTAAGGTTTTTCCCTTACCAATAAAATGTGTAATCCTTCTCGCTCACAATTCCAGATACTGCCAGGCACGTTTCCTGGAGTGCAGCTATATCCACCTGAAGTCGTTCGTCATTGATTATGGCTGTCTTCCTGACATCGTTTATGTCCTTAGGTTTTCGGATAGTCAAGTCAACATAGTCCGGACGCTCAGATCTCAATCTGATAGTTTGTTTCTTTCTATAACTTTTTGTTTTGTGATTATTGCTTGGTGCAAAATGTTTTCTGTCTACAGTTCGGGTTTGACCCTAATCCCCATGCACCCAACGGGGAAAGCAGACAGTGGCGGGACAACACATAATTGACTGGGTGCTGCCCAGATTGAAGCAGGCGGTAGCTGTCCAATGAGATCCTAGAACCTCCCCCACATTCGGAAGTAACCCCTGGTGCCATGCCCTACGCCAATTGTACAAGATGCTTATAACCGGTAACTGTTACTTCCCTTGTTGTGCCGAAATCTACAGGGTGAAGCTGGAGTGTCCTCTCCAGGGCACGAACTTGGGCACAGTTATGTAGAGATCAAACTGTTGCCAGTGCAGCATGTTCCCCCTCTCCACGCAGCCGGTAGATCCAAAGGAACGGCAGTAGTTGATACAGTTTGGTATCAGCCACGCCGCAGGAGTTGTCAGAATAATGTCGAATCATCATTAGGCTACCTTAGGGACTCCGACTCCGGATTTATCCTCAAGGTTTACTCCCGTAGCCTATCCAGTAAACGGATCTTCACACAAGGCAGCGGTGGTTTGAATTCAGAGTTTTACCTTCTTTTAGATAGGCTACCAACCAAGGATCATGAGCCCTATCTGCCCGATAATATCAGAAATGTAAATATTACAATAATACTGTTTAGTCTTCTGCTTCGCTTGGCGTATGGGTCCAATGCCACAATACCACCAATCTAAGTAATAAATTGAGATACATCGTAATACTTAATCGTGCCTTATTTGTGCCGTCATGTAGCAGAAGACTACTGATTAATTATGGGTGTCTATGAAACCATCAGGAATTTGTAATGACGTCATCATGGAGCGGCGTACGTTGTGCTGATTCGTTAGGCCTGTGGCCCAGTACATCCAATTTCAACGGGCATTTATGTCGGGTTGCCTTCCTTAGCCTTTGACTGTCCCCAGCCTACCTGCAAGGCAGCAGTGTTGTCTCACTGTCTGACTGGATTCTAAAAACAACATATAGAAAATCACTAACGTCAAAAGTTAAGTCGCCATATTGGCAAGGATAAAAAAATCAAGAAGAATGGTGTCCTACGAAAAAATGGTTATCAGGAATTTGAAATAGTTTAGTAGAACGTATAAATACGAAGAAGTACCGCCACACTGAAATGAAAATACAACTACAGCAGTTATCTGATAAAATGCAGTAAAATTATGTGCAATATAAGCATATGCATATTATTCAAGTTATAAATGAAAAAAAAAATATTATGATCTCATTACCCGCTCAACGTAATTCTGAAACTGGCTCCTCCTAAATGGCCTTGTAATTATGTCGGTAGATGAACATTTACTGCAGGCTATTAGCGTCTAGAGGAGCCCTATTGTTACAGCAACATCGTTACTGCAGGCTATTAGCGTCTAGAGGAGCCCCATTGTTACAGCAACATCGTTACTGCAGGCTATTAGCGTCTAGAGGAGCCCTATTGTTACAGCAACATCGTTACTGCAGGTTATTAGCGTCTAGAGAAGCCCTATTGTTACAGCAACATCGATGTAATTATTGGGGCTGACCTCACATTGAGTGGCCCGGTCCACCTTTCCTCTTGATTTTATTTGGTATTTTCGCTTATTCCCAGACGCAGGCGTTTGACGTGAGATCATGACGTGAGATCTTGACGTGCGTCCGACAAAAATTGGTAATGACACCGGCACAGTTGTACAGGTTTCCAGGTTCCCCTAGGAAAATTTGGTGATGGTGTTATTCTCATAATGCAGGAACCTTGCAAAATCAGTACGGTAACTTAACTAGTAAATTATCTCTGCGGGTGTTTAACTTAACTAGTGAATCATCTCTGTGGGTGTTTAACTTAACTAGTACATTCTTCTTCTTCTTCCTCGTTCGTCCTGAGAAGGACGTTGGTTGCGTTGTGTCCGTTTACAGCGAAGCTGCGGTATTTGCGCCTTTCGGCCGACACATCCGACTTCAGCACGGCATTTTTTGGGACCGGGTTTGAACTAGTACATTATCTCTGCGGGTATTTAACTTAACTAGTGAATTATCTCTGCGGGTGTTTAACCATTTTCTCGTTGTTTACCTTTAGCTCCTCAAGGAGCATAGGCCTTCAACAAATACACGACAAGTTCTCCTGTCACGTGCCATCCGTTCAAGTTCTCTCTACGTTTTCCTCATCATTTTCACCTCCGTCTCCAGTTCTGTTCTGCACGTGTTTCTTGATCTACCTCTGAATCACTGGATTATCTGCTCTGCGGCGGCGGTTTAACAATGGCAAAATTTAGAGTATAAAAATTAGGGTCTTCAAAGATATCAACCTCCGCTCAAGATGACTGTTGGCAGAGATACATGTAGAAGAATGATTCTTCTATTTCAGGGAGCTTCAAGGGAATTTTAAGAAAGAAAGCATAACAACTGAGATCTTCTACCCCCCACCCCCTTCTGTGAGGAAAAAGAAATTGGCTCGTATTTTTGAGCCCTGAACTGAAATGGTTCAGTAAAATATTACTTCAGTACCTCTGTATGGTTATGTATTTAAAATAACTGAGTCATACGGGTGCAATTCACTCAATAATGATTAAATCAACCATCAATTTGTATTTACAGATAACAAATTTAATAATCAATTATTGTTAACAAAGTTAAAGTAGAGTTGTTTATGAAAAAATGAAGCACCGAAGTTTTTACCACTGGTAGTGACTTTCAAGTGGCTATCGTAAAAAAAAAAAAAAAATTCTTTCAGATGTTGACGATGATTTGTTGTTGGTGTTGGGTTCCGTCACTGTTGGTTCCCAATGATATTGTTGACTGTTCCGTCAATCGTCAAATTATGTGGCAGCAGCACGTCCCTGGAGGTAACCACTCCAATTATCAAGGCAAGCGTCTCCAATACATACCTGATGTAGACGTCTAGCGTAGACTGTTGGCAACTTGAACCACAGACTTGTACCACTAACCTGGTTATCAGGAATGAATTTATAGACCTCTTGCACAGGAAAAACTTCCGAATAGTGTCCGTCCACTGGTTTTAAGAGGACGTCTTACAGGTGGTCAGGGTATTAGTTTAATTATAATCCCACTGTTATTCTGTCTGTAGGTTCCTATGACTCGTGGTTTCTATAGTGCGTTTCACAATGTTTGCCGCTGTTTAATATTCAATATCTCTGCAACCACTTGATCGTAATTGTTGCAACTTTGCATGTGACCTAATGATCGCTATGTCCCGTGGGGGACATTTTTTTCCTCGTTAACAAACTTATGGTTTTAAATTTTCTTTATTTAAAGTATACAAAATCGACTACCTCCTAGTCCAACCGTAATTTTAAAGGGCTTACCCCTTCATATTTGTGAGCTATTTCGATTTAACATCTTGAACGCATGTCACGTGATTTTCTAAGTGTTTCAGCTCACTACCGCACTGTTTTGAACATTACATTGACCCTTCCGGTGTGTTCAGTTACCGTTCTACTGATTGTGTATTTCAGTGCATAGGCGTATCTTGCGGTATTCTAGGTCTGTAATACAATGGGTATGAAAGTCAAGTTCCTTACACTGCATACAATGGCAATGAAGATGTATAAATATTTCTGCAGAGAAGCTAAGCGTGGTAAACTGTATCGGAGTCTCTCAAATCCTGAAAAGAGAACTATTCACGCTTTGGGTTTAAGTAAACGCTCATTTCATCAATTACTCAAAGCTAATGGCATTTTCAGTTCAATCAATACCAGGACTCAAGGAAGAAAGAAAGTAGTAGATAGTTTTGACAGGGATGTGATTAGAAGAGAGATTTGTAGAATGTTCAATTCCAAAGAAACTGTGACACTAAGGAAACTCAAAATACGGCTGAGAACACACAATGACATTGATGTGTCGAAATCAACATTATGGAGAACTGTTAGAAGCATTGGCTTTACGTTTAGGAAGTACTCTAGTGGAAGAAACGTAATCTGCGAGAAGCCGCACTTAGTATCTATGAGAAGTAAATATTTACTTGAAGTACGGGAAATGCGTAATCAAGATTATGATATTGTGTATGTGGATGAAACTTGGATCAATGCTCACCACACAAGTGAAAAGGAATGGCAGTTATCAGATGGAACGATTAAAAGATGTGTACCCAGTGGAAAAGGACAACGTCTGATAATGGCACATGCAGGCAGCAGACATAATGGGCTAGTGAAAAATGCTGAACTTATTTTCACTTCCAATTATACGGACAACCGGGACTATCATACCGAGATGAACGGTAACATATTTAGAGAGTGGATTGAAAATACTCTTCTTCCGCCCCTAGACAGACCGTCCTGTCTGATAATGGACAACGCATCATACCACAACGCTGTGGCAGAAGAAGACAAAATCCCGACATCTTCGAGTACAAAAGATGCTATAAAGATTTGGCTCAGAAAAGAAGACATTCCATTTAACGAGGGATTTCTGAAACCTGAATTACTGTCCCTTGTTAAGAAATCACAAAAGACCAAGATATTCCATATAGACAAGTTGATTCAACAGCATGGTCATATGTGTTTGAGACTGCCACCTTATCATTCACATTTAAACCCAATTGAACTCGTTTGGGCAAAAGTTAAAGGACAGGTGGCAGCTGAAAATAAAACTTTCAAACTATGCAATATGAAAGAACTAACATATGCCGCCCTCTCGCAGATAGACAAAGATTATTGGTGTAAATGTGAAGACCATGTCTTAAAAGAGGAAAATGACTATTGGAAAAAAGATGGACTGTCGTTCTTTCAGCCGAGAATAGTCATCAATATGTTAGACTCGTCTGACTCAGAATAAGTGTGTAAATACCTTATATGTTTTATATGTTTTCTTCTCCATCTATGTGTATATGTAAACCAATTCATTTCCTTTTTATCTCCGTGATTTCACTACTATTTTTAACATACACAGTACTTTCACCTCTTCATGCATCCATTCACGTTTTAGTATAAAAAGTAACATTTACAACGAATAGGCGTTATTTTTCTCTCAAATACTTCGAAGAAATAAAAAAGGACCTCACGTAGTAATCAGATAACAAACCCCTCTAACATTCGAATTGTACATACGCCTATGCCGAAAATATGCAACTTCCTTCATTTACGGTAAATTATTTTCTTCCAGGACAAAATAATTACTTCGTTAAAAAAGATCAAAGGAATTAGCCGTTGCAAGAAAAGAACACTACCTGCAACATTGAATTTTATAAAAACCTTGGGACATTGAAAATATAAGACCACATGCAAAAAAATCATGTTTATCAGTGCAAGGAATATGGAGATATTTGAAGTCAATCGTCGACCGATCTTTTTGAAACGCACTATAGTACTGTAGTCGAGTTTTCTTTATGTCTAATATCAGAAGATCCTCTAACACTTAGTCCTGTCCTTATGTTGGAATCCTGTTTCTTTTCGTTATCCTGGCTGTGTGAAATGTCTTCTCGGCGAGATAGAAATGCAGTGAAATAGTCTTAAAATGTTGCAGATTATAAGCGACATTTTCGCCCACACACCCATGTGGTTTCGTTGAAAAAAAAAAAAAAAAAAAACTCAAATCAGAAGTGGACTATTTTAGCACTTCCCTGCCGCCCCAACCACGAATTAGTGTCTGATTTTGGATATCCCCCCCCCCCCCCCACTATTCATTTATAGAATATTCTGCATGACACAAGATATTTTCTATACATGTCATTTACAAATTCATCTGCCTGTCTTTCATGACCATATAAGGTCTTAACACTTAAACTGTTTTGAGTATCTAGTGACCACAAACATATAACGGTCAAAATAAGTATTGGCCCAGTGTTGTTGGCCTATGGATGTTCATGATACAGTCAGAAGAGGATTAAAATAAATGTGTACTGTATCTGTACACCCTGCTTTGATGTACTTTTAATAAATGTATTAATTGGCCATTGTTTGTGTCGAAAATAATCACTTCAGAACTAACCTCTAGGAGAATGTGGTAGTTATTGACATGAAACTTGGTGCCACAATCACCTTCTGAGTTTATTATTATATATTTATATGAACGCTTCAAGCCTTCACGTGTCCATATCATTCCACTGCTTCTTAGAATATTTATCCGAATTCTAGTCATTTTTCTTGTCGGATAAAGTGGATGGGGGAAAAGGGGGGGGGGGGAGGAGAAAAGCTATAGTTTAAGCAAGAAAGCCGGTGGAGAGATTATTATATATAATTTTTGTCGATCACGTTTTAATTATTTAATTTCTGTCCAACCAGTCAGTTCAGTTTTAGTTCAGTAATTAGGTCATGTTTATAGTCAACCCCATTACACATCTATTCGTCTACTCTATACAGCTGTGAGAAAATCAAGTGTACCTTTCGCTTTTCTAACCTCAATAATGAATTAGAAGTTGAGCTACTAATCAGAGCGCGATAAGCAGAAATGTATCAAGTGTTGAAGAGATAAACTTAGAGATGACCGTTGATTAGATCAGCCGTTAAATTAGTTATCAATGTTATATAACCTCCGTTACAAGACGAGAAGTTTCGGAGTCAAACACAAAATTGTGGTGTTCAGAACCCACCAGTCTCTGTCCAGTGTACCTGGTGTTGTTACTTAAGATGGCTTTGGACGAAAAGCAGACTCGGAAGTATGGGGTATCAACTGCTGACAATGAGGAAAACAGCGATACATCATCATCATACATTTTCTCCAGGCTAAGGGACGCTACCTACAGAAGTCAGTTCTTGCGTTGGATTTGGTTGCCTTGCGGGTTTATCAGTCTGGTAAGTCACTTCCTGTCTCCTTCTTCTTTGATCCTTAGCCGCCGACTGTCAAAGCTGTCAGGGGCCATCACGACTGGTGGCGTCTTGTAGGGCCGCAACAAACTGCTTCCACTTTGTTCGGTCGGCGGCCATCCTTCGTACAGTGTCCCAGCTCTGGTTCATTCTTTGCATCTCGGCCTCCTCAGTTCTCCGCCAAATTATCTCTTTCGCTTTACTTCTTGTGATGGCATCGGGGTGTCTTCTGATTACGTGGTCAACCCAACTCCAACGTCTGCCAGCAATGATGGTGTGCATGTCCTCTTGGTTACTCCGAGTAAGTAGTTCTTGATAAGTGATAGTATTCCGCCAAAAGAATCGGATAATTTTTCTTAGACAGATTGTGTGGAAGGAGGACAGGTTCGACATTTCCTTCTCTGTTGCCCTCCAGCGTTCCGCACCATAGAGAAGCACAGAAAGTACACAGCTCTCAAATAATCTTAATTTGGTGTCTGTGTTGTACTGAGAGGATTTCCAGATGTTGTTTGGACTAGCAAAGGCTGTTCTCGCTTTATTAATTCTGTTCTTGATGTCATTGCTTGTTCCGCCGCTGTCTGGCGTTACTGTGCATCCTAGGTATGTAAATGTGTCCGTCTGTTCCAGCTTCTGGTTCCTTATTGTTATGGGCTCAAGACTGCTCACATTGTCTTTACTGATATTCAGACCCACCTACTGGCTATATTTATTCAGTCTAACCAGCTGTAAATGGGTACCTGAGTTAGGGAAGGAAAAGGCAGCGAGAAAGGGACTGTCACCCCAGCTCTCGGTGCTGGACCTAGTTTGGTGAAGTCTCTGACACTTCACTCCCCAACGGCAGTATCTGCTACGGGACAACATTTCCCTTCAGTTCAAAAGAAAAAAACGGAACCAGGTTCGTGCATCCAACATTGTGACAGAGTTATGTAAATATATTACATGATATCAACACGTTTCTTGGACACATGGAAACTGTCCACTTTTTTGTTAAGAGTGGGGACGCAGTGTGAGAAAAGGAAAACTTGAATACTTGATAAGCTGCTGTTATTTTGATGACCACATGTAAGAGAAAACTGCGCCGACAGATAACATACATGTACACGTTTATTTATTGCCTTCCCCTTCTCTTTTCAGGGCATTGTCGTCGCACAGGGCGGACCAACCATTCTTGATCTTGAAATAATCACAGGCACGGACGAAGAGATGGGGTCATTTTTCTTTACATCGATATCTGTTGGCTACATGCTTGGGTCATTCGCCGCTGGTGCTATACATGGAAAGGTTAGAGCGAAAGATTATCTACAGCTTTCATAGGTTCTTAGTCTAGACCAATTCAATAGAAGTCGTAGTGACTGATCATACACACTATTGTGCTTGAAGTACAGTAAGATGTACTTGAAGTACAGTAAGATGTACTTGAAGTACTGTAAGATGTACTTGAAGTACAGTAAGATGTACTTGAAGTACTGTAAGATGTACTTCAAGTACTGTAAGGCGAACTTGAAGTACAGTTAGATGTACTTTAAGTTGTGTATGATGTACTTGAAGTACCGGTACTGTCAAATGTTCTTAAGTATTGGATAATTGTTTTACTTGGATTGTGTAGAATTCTTTCTATTTTAAAAATAAATAATTTGGCATAATCTCAAATGATTAGAAGTATTCTTCCAGATATTATTATTCAATAGTTAATTTTGTTACGTTATAATTTAAAGATATAATTATTGGTCGTTAAATGTATTTGGGCTAGTTATTGCAATTAACATTTGTTACAAAGTGTGGACCAGTATAACTTATATGTGTGGTAGGGTATTTGCTCCCTAAATTACAATTAAGGTTTTTTTTTTGTGTTTAAATGTAAATTTAACTTGCCGTGATGGGCATTAAATGACATCTACAACAGTGGTCAAATACCTGATGATCTGCTAAAATCCATATTCATAGCTTTGTCACAGAAACCTGGAGCCATGGAATGTGAAGAACATCGCACCATTAGTCTTATAAGTCATGTGACCAAAATATTATTACAAATTATCATGAGAAGAGTGAGAAATAAAATTAAACTAGAAATCAGTGATGAACAGTGTGGATTTGTAGAAGGTAAAGGCACAAACAATGCTATATATATATATATATATATAATAAGAACATTAATAGAAAGAGCCATATAGGTGAAGACAGATCTGCACTTATGCTTTATATATTACACTAAGGCATTTGACAAAGTGAAACATGAGGAAATTATCAAAATGTTAGAAAGCGTCAACATTGATGGTAAAGATTTGAGGATAATAAAGAACACGTACTGGCAACAAACAGTTGCTGTAAGAACTAGCAGCCAAATAGGAACATTTCAGCAAGTAAAAAAGGGTGCCAGGCAGGGATGTGTGCTGTCACCAGATTTGTTCAATCAGTACAGTGAAAATATAATGAGATCTCTAGAGGACATGCTAGGAATATCATTCGGCGGACATAATATAAACAGCTTAAGATACGCAGATGACACAGTTTTAAAAGCAAAACGTGAAAAGGAGCTGCAGGAAATGGCTGATACAGTAGTGATAGAAAGTGAAAATAAAGGCCTCAGCCTTAATAGCAAAAAGACAGAAGTAATGGTCGTGAAAAGGGCTTCCTCAGAATGCACTATCAAAGTAAATGGAACAGTTTTAAAACAGGCCAAAGCAGTATAGTATGTACGCTACGAGGCTTTTTCAGGAGGAGCGCAGGAGGAGCGGCAGGAGGAGCGTGACTTTTTATATAAGGAAAATCAGAAGGAGCGGCAGGAGGAGCGTGACTTTTTATATAAGGAAAATCAGGAGGAGCGTGACTTTTTATATAGAGATATATTTTAGGCGGGGTGACGAGCAGCTGGCGTCCTGGTAGTGTGTTTTTACAGACAATATTTAGACAACAGTTATACGATATATTTAGACAACATATAGACGATATTTATACAACACTTATACATATATTACACCAGTTAGACGATATATTTAGACATATATTACAATATAGAGTAAAAAAAAAAAAGGTAAAGGAACCCGTTACACGCCCATTGAGGCATATTGGGAATATGGTGTTAGGCCCATATTATCTTGACCGTCGGCACACAAGGGGTGATGTGGTCGGCATCACGCCGGCCGCCTTAACCTTCCCAGAGTAGCTCTGGTACCCATTTGGGGCTGGGTCGACCCAGGAGCCGTTTGTGGCCTAAAAATTTTTCCGCCTCATCTGGGGATCGAACCATAGACCCCTGCGCTAGGAAGCCAGTGCACTAACCACTATGCTACCGCGGCTCCTACAATATAGAGTACAACAGGTAAACATATATTACAACAGGTATATAAACATAGATAACAAAGATGTTAGTTAATATAGTTTTATTTTATATTCAATAGTGTTTTGTAGTAACAAAACATATAGAGGCAAATAGCAGTAACAAACAGGAGCATATATCTACAGTATTTTTTAACATTATATGAGTATACATTGTGCAGTATTTATTTTTTATATTATATTATATATATATATATATATATATATATATATATATATATATATATATATATATATATAATATATATATATATATATATATATATATATATATATATATATATATATATATACACATATATATATATATTGGAAGACGGGAGGTGTGTTTTCAAATAAAATTATAGTTAGTTATACATATAGACATATATTACAACAGTTATACATACATAGGTAACAAAGAAGGGGGTGACGATGCATGGGTGTAATGTAGCTGGTAAGGTTAGGTTAGGGGGAATTTTTGTGTGATGTTGGGTGTGTTTGTTTAGACATATATACATACTTATATACATACATATATACATATATATATATATATATAAAATATAAAAAATCGATAATGACGGAAAATATAAAAAATCGATAATGTTGGATTAGGTTACTAAGGGGGTTGTTTAAGAAAGCGGGGTATTGTTTTTTGGCTGGCGGTGATGACTCATGGGTGTATGGTGGTGTGTAGTTGGTGGTTGTGTGTATGACTCAGGCGTGAAGTGTTAGATAGAAGTATATAGTTAATGATCTCTTTTGGTTAGGGGGATATTTGTGTGATGTTGGGTGTGTTATTTCGACATATATACATACATACATATATATATATATATATATATATATATATATATATATATATATATATAAAATATAAAAAAATCAATAATGACGGAAAATAAAAAAAATCGATAATTAGTAGTTTACTAAGAGGGGTTTTTGAAGCGAGTGGAGGTTTTTTGTGCTGGCGTGGGTGACGAAGCATGGGTGTAATGTAGCGGGTGGGATTAGGTTAGGGGGGATTTTTGTGTGTTGTGGTATTGTTTTGTTATGTGTGTTGGTGTGTTTGTTTATACAGTCTACAGGCACGTGATTTTTATGTAAGGAAAATGTGGTGGAGGAGCGTGGAGGAGGAGAGGTCTTGATATATAGTAATATTTAAGTTCAATAATGGCGGGCGTGTTGTTGTTGTGTTATGTGTTGTGTGTTGATTATTTTACAAACAGTTATATGTACATATTACAGACAAGTAGACAATATTTATATTTACAATATGTAGACGATATTTAGTTATACATATATTTAGACAATATTACAACAGTTAGACGATATTTAGTTATACATATATAGAAATATAAAAGAGAAAACACTAGATACATTTTATATATTTATTGACAAAGTTAGTTGCTCTATGGGTGACGTATAACCGCACTTCTTTTTCGTATACGCCTAGGAGCTCTCAGAACACAGTCGGTTCGGATTACTTGGCGAGTCTGTCACTTCTTTTTCGTGTAAGCATCTTCAACAAGGTGAGTGTCTGTCGTTATCACGCCATCGTTTATGAAGGAAAAACAGTCTTGTGGTGTGCTAGCCAGGGTCTGACTAGTCGAATAACTAATCGATCGTTGGCGTGTTGTCTAGCCGAAAAAGACAGTAGGACGCGTTGCATAGTACCACCGCCAGCTTTGACCAAGCTGAAATAAATGGCTTAGAGCCCACAAACATTGGTAACTACATCTTGTAAATGTCTAGCGTTGTAGTTAAAAGGTCGGTTAGCGTTATTTAATTCTTTTAAAATAAGATGAAATGTCAAACGAAAGCACAAGTCTCAGCCGCTTGGTACGTTTCTTCTTCTTCTTCGGTGGTAGATTATGTGTTTGTGTGTGTGTGTGCGTGTGTGTGTGGGCGCTCGCGTGCGTGGTTATGTGTCTGTGTGTGGATGTGCGCATGTGCGGGTGTGGTTGTGTGTGTATGTTGGGTTGTAACAGGCGGGTGTACCACCATCGAGAGGTGAGAGTGAAGTGTTAGAGACTTGCCTATACTAGGTTTAGCATGAAGAGGTGGAGTGAAGTCTTAGAGACGTCACTATACTAGGGCCAGTATTGAGAGGTGGAATGAAGTGTTAGAGACTTGCCTATACTAGGACCAACATCTAGAGGTGGGAGTGAAAGAGACGTGTCACTATACTTGGGCCAACGCCTAGAGGTGGGTGTGTAATGTTAGAGACTTGACTATACCATTTTTGTGTGTGTAGGTCTCTGTTTTTTCGGTGGTAGATTAAAGACATCGGCTGGTGGGAGTGAAGTGTTAGAGACATGGCTATACTACGTTCACCATGAAGAGGTGGAGTGCAGTGTTAGAGACTTTACTAGGGTCACCATAAAGAGGTGGGGGTGAAGTGTTAGAGACGTCACTATAGCAGGGCCAGCAGGAAGAGGTGGGGGTGAAGTGTTAGAGACTTGGCTATACCATTTTTGTGTAGATATTCTTGTGTGTTGTTGTATTGTGTATGACTCGGCATTGTGTTGTCTTTTTATACAATATTTATACAATATGTATTTTACAACAGATATTAATATGTATACACACGATATTTATACATACCATATTTAGACAGCATAGATAACATGTCATCACTTCTTTTGATGTACACCCAGTTGGTGGGAACAGGGGAAGTCATCTTAAGTGAGGTGTAAGTATCTGTCGTTATCACACCACCGCTTCAGTAAAGTATGAACGCGAGTGTCTGGGCCTTGGTCTTCCAAGTGTCTAGTTATATCAAGGAATATCAGTTTAATCTGGTTTTTGAAACGTGTTCAGACTTTGTTTCGCGCTAGTCAGGGCATGATTATTGGAAAAACTAAGCGATACTTGACGCGTTGTCGATGAGAAAATTTTTCTTCTTTTTGTGTATTTCATGCAAGTTTAGGTATAGGGACACTGTCCAAAAGTGATCTCAGCAGAACGTTGTTATCTATGTGGATGAGTTGTAGTCTTGTTACAAACACCAAGCTGATTTAGAAGTAGCTTTAACATTTTTATTGGAAGGCGTTGTGCTTATACCCTTTTACACGAATATAACAACTGATATGTTCCAAAACCTTCTGTCTTAGATTATATCAAAAACAGAATTGTCTCTCATATGTGCAGCGCGCATGCGTGATCGATAATTTCAGAGCTCGAGCGTGCGGTCTTGTTCTGCAATGGTCGAAAGCCGTTATCGATATGTAATTTACCATGTTCGTTACAAAGAAACGATGTTTAATTACTCGCAGGTGGGTATGAATAATTAATTGTGTATCCAAAAAAAAGTCTTGTGACTGAGTGAGTAACGGTGGTTCTCGTGATGTTACAACCAGACTTGTGTGTTTTGTTCGCAGGGATTCTCACGTTCTTGAATAAAATAACTACGTGTGAGTGTAATTTAAATCTATTCACCCCAATGACCATCTAGTGGTATGTAAGTGACCCCGCACACAGCCGTAGGATTCTCACGTTGTTGAAAATAGGGAGTCTCACGTTGTGTAGGGTCTTAGATATAAAATAACTACGTGTGAGTGTAATTTAAATCTATTTACCCCAATGACCAGCTAGTGCTATGTAAGTGACCCCGCACACAGCCGTAGTCTCCAACATAAAAAATAATGTCAAACGCTGGACAAGGCCAAATAGACAGTTTGTTGAACACAACCGTAGAGATACATGTCACAGGCAGACTACCTTATGGTACCAACTAGATCCTCCTTAGTGTTGCAGTCTGTAACTCGAACAATCTCGAGGCCAGTTTCATTCATTTTTAATAAAGTTCAAACACGAGCTTTTACCCTCCCTTGTTTTGGAACCAGATCGATGACCCGAGCAAAACATCGCGTGTAAATTTCTGTTCACGTCACAAGTTCAAAACACAATCGAGCAATAGTAGAAATTTATAAAAGAAACATTCCTTCGTTCTTGTGTTCGAACCACAGTGACTTAAGGTTTCACTTTTTTCACACGGGCGACATCTGATTTTCGTATTTCCATTTCTTAATTTTGGTATTACAGTTTTCATATTTCATAAGATTTGTATCACAGTTTTTATATCTCATAATTTTGGTCTCACAATTTTCATATTGACATTTCTTAATTTTGGTATCTCAACACTCACACCTCCATTTCATAATTTTTGCATCACAACGCTCACACTTTCATTTCATAATTTTTGTATCAAAGTTTTCATATGTCATAAGTTTTGTTTCACAGTTTTTATATCTCATAATTTTGGACTCACAATTTTCATATTAACATTTCTTAATTTTGGTATCACAACACTCACACCTCCATTTCATAATTTTTGCATCACAACAATCACACTTTCATTTCACAATTTTTGTTTCACAGTTTTCATATTTCTTTATTTTGGTTTCACAATTTTCGTATTTCCATTTCTTAATTTTGGTATCACAGTTTTCATATTTCATAAGTTGTGTATCACAGTTTTTATATCTCATAATTTTGGTCTCACAATTTTCATATTGCCATTTCTTAATTTTGGTATCTCAACACTCACGCCTGCATTTCATAATTTTTGCATCACAACACTCACACTTTCATTTCACAATTTTTGTTTCACAGTTTTCATATTTCTTAATTTTGTTTTCACAATGTTCGTATTTCCATTTCTTAATTTTGATATCACAGTTTTCATATTTAATACGTTTTGTATCACAGTTTTTATATCTCATAAGTTTGGTCTCATAATGTTCATATTTCCATTTCTTAATTTTGGTATCACAACAATCACACCTCCATTTCATAATTTTTTGCATCACAACACTCGACTTTCATTTCATATTTTGGTATCACAGTTTTCATATTTCATAATTTTGGTATCAGAGTTTTCATATCTCCATTTCATAACTTTTGTACCACTGTTTTCACACACCTGCGAGTAATTAAACATCGTTTCTTTGTAACGAACATGGTAAATTACATATCGATAACGGCTTCCGACCATTGTGGAACAAAACCGGCGCTCTAGCTCTGAAATTATCGATCACGCATGCGCGCTGCACACGTGAGAGACAATTCTGTTTTTGATATAATCTAAGACAGAAGGTTTTGGAACATATCGGTTGTTATATTCGTGTAAAAGGGTACAAGCACAACGCCTTCCAATAAAAATGTTAAAGCTACTTCTAAATCAGCTTGGTGTTTGTAACAAGACTACAACTCATCCACATAGATAACAACGTTCTGCTGAGATCACTTTTGGACAGTGTCCCTATACCTAAACTTGCATGAAATACACAAAAAGAAAAAAAATTTCACATCGACAACGCGTCAAGTATCGCTTAGTTTTTCCAATAATCATGCCCTGACTAGCACGAAACAAAGTCTGAACACGTTTCAAAAACCAGATTAAACTGATATTCCTTGATATAACTAGACACTTGGAAGACCAAGGCCCAGACACTCGCGTTCATACTTTACTGAAGCGGTGGTGTGATAACGACAGATACTTACACCTCACTTAAGATGACTTCCCCTGTTCCCACCAACTGGGTGTACATCAAAAGAAGTGATGACATGTTATCTATGCTGTCTAAATATGGTATGTATAAATATCGTGTGTATACATATTAATATCTGTTGTAAAATACATATTGTATAAATATTGTATAAAAATACAACACAATGCCGAGTCATACACAATACAACAACACACAAGAATATCTACACAAAAATGGTATAGCCAAGTCTCTAACACTTCACCCCCACCTCTTCCTGCTGGCCCTGCTATAGTGACGTCTCTAACACTTCACCCCCACCTCTTTATGGTGACCCTAGTAAAGTCTCTAACACTGCACTCCACCTCTTCATAGTGAACCTAGTATAGCCATGTATCTAACACTTCACTCCCACCAGCCGATGTCTTTTATCTACCACCGAAAAAACAGAGACTATCACACAAAAAATGGTATAGTCAAGTCTCTAACACTACACTCCCACCTCTAGGCGTTGGCCCAAGTATAGTGACACGTCTCTTTCACTCCCACCTCTAGATGTTGGTCCTAGTATAGGCAAGTCTCTAACACTTCACTCCACCTCTCAATACTGGCCCTAGTATAGTGACGTCTCTAAGACTTCACTCCACCTCTTCATGCTAGACCTAGTATAGGCAAGTCTCTAACACTTCACTCTCCCCTCTCGATGGTGGTACACCCGCCTGTTACAACCCAACATACACACATAACCACACCCGCATATGCGCACATCCACACACAGACACATAACCACGCACGCGAGCGCCCACACACACACACACAAACACACACACACAAACACATAATCTACCACCGAAGAAGAAGAAGAAACCTACCAATCGGCTGAGACTTGTGCTTTCGTTTGACATTTCCTCTTATTTTAAAAGAATTAAATAACGCTAACCGACCTTTTAACTACAACGCTAGACATTTACAAGATGTAGTTACCAATGTTTGTGGGTTCTAAGCCATTTATTTCAGCTTGGTCAAAGCTCGCGGTGGTACTATGCAACGCGTCCTACTGTCCTTTTCGGCTAGACAACACGCCAACGATCGATTAGTTATTCGACTAGTCAGACCCTGGCTAGTACACCACAAGACTGTTTTTCCTTCATAAACGATGGCGTGATAACGACAGACACTCACCTTGTTGAAGATGCTTACACGAAAAAGAAGTGACAGACTTGCCAAGTAATCCGAACCGAATGTGTTTTGAGAGCTCCTAGGCGTATACGAAAAAGAAGTGCGGTTATACGTCACCCATAGAGCAACTAACTTTGTCAATAAATATATAAAATGTATCTAGTGTTTTCTCTTTTATATTTCTATATATGTATAACTAAATATCGTCTAACTGTTGTAATATTGTCTAAATATATGTATAACTAAATATCGTCTACATATTGTAAATATAAATATTGTCTACTTGTCTGTAATATGTACATATAACTGTTTGTAAAATAATCAACACACAACACATAACACAACAACAACACGCCCGCCATTATTGAACTTATATATTACTATATATCAAGACCTCTCATCCTCCACGCTCCTCCACCACATTTTCCTTATATAAAAATCACGTGCCTGTAGACTGTATAAACAAACACACCAACACACATAACAAAACAATACCACAACACACAAAAATCCCCCCTAACCTAATCCCGCCCGCTACATTACACCCATGCTTCGTCACCCACGCCAGCACAAATAACCTCCACTCGCTTCAAAAATCCCTCTTAGTAAACTACTAATTATCGATTTTTTTTATATTCGGTCATTATTGATTTTTTTATATTTTATATATATATATATATATATATATATATATATATATATATATATATATATATATATATATATATAATATATATATATATATATATATATATATATATATATATATATATATATATATATATATATATATACAGTAGAACTCCATTTATCCGAACCCCATGGGACCGAGCATCGTTCGGATAATCAAATGTTCGGATAATTGGATTACATAATGTATCGAGTACATGTACACATATTTCTAAAAATAATTAACCATCACAAGGAAAATACACTATAAAACATATTTACTTGTACTGTAATAATAATACCCACACTGTATAAGATCACTGTATCACCAAAATCTTTTATTACACTGCAGTGCATGTACTACAGTACTTGTATTAATTATTTTTGTTAAGAAAGAGAAATATTTTCAAAATAACATTACAAACGATTCAAAACCAGGCGCAACTTACGTATATATGTACTTGCACAGATGTAGCCCACTATTTAAAATAATGAGGAATCCTCTTTTGCACCAAACTGGATAGTCTCCTTTTGGCTGCTAAGTCCCGCATTCTCTTCAACAGCAGAAGCTGTGTAGGACAGCTGTCATCTTCTTGCTCGTACCAAGCAATCGCTGTTTCTAGTGCTATAAAGACCTCTTCAGGACTTGGTCGACGTTTTGGTTTTTCTTCATAATCTACAAGTACATCATGTACTTCTGAGGAGTCTTCATCATCGGTCACTACATGTATTTGGTTTTCTTCTTGCACAAAAGACAAAATTTCTTCGTCATTCAAAAACTGAAAACCAGAATCATTATCATCTTCTAGCCACATGTGTACATCATCTTTGTCACAGTCCGAAAATCCGGGCATTGCTTGAAACAGTTCCACAACTTCATTTATACAATCATCATTTGTGTCCACTGCAGTAGTTTCATTTCCTCCTTTTTTCCCAAGCAATCTACTCCAAGCCTTGTTGAGATTATCTTGTGACAGGGTGGTCCAAGCATCAGCTAACATATAGCAGCAGTCTTTGAGATTAAGCTTTTTGGAAAACGCCACCACACTTTCTTCATCTTCAGTCAACAATAAACGACGCAGGACTTCCTTCTTGTACATCTTTTTAAGCTTTGCTATAAAACCCTGATCCATTGGTTGAATCAGTGCTGTTACATTGGGAGGCAGAAAAATTACTTTAAAATTTGCATCAACTGCATTCAATGTATCCGTCTCTGGATGAGATGGTGCATTGTCCAGTAGAAGAATTACTTTTTTCAGTTTTCTTTTCTTGTTCTCTCAACCTCTTCACATTTGGGATGAACTGATTTGTATACCAATCAAGAAATATTTCACTATTCATCCAAGCACTCTTCTGTGCTTTGTAACACAATGGGAGACATGTCACATTCTTTAAACAACGTGGTTTTTTGGCTTTGCCGATCATTAGCCCCGGTAAACGATGACTTCCACTGGCATTTGCGGCTACCAAAATTGTTACTCTCTCTTTGCACTTTTTAAAACCCAGGGGCAGCTGCTTCGCGCTGAGATGCAAGTGATTTTTGAGGCAATGATTTCCAGTATAAGCCAGTCTCATCGGCATTATACACATCATCGAGTGAATAACCTTCTTCTTCCAAAAAAGCCAAGAATGTTTCTTTAAAATTTTTAGCGGCAGTTGCATCGCTAGATAAAGATTCCCCTTGAATCTCCAATTCTCGTATGCCATGACGAGATTTAAAGTTTCTTAACCATCCCTGGCTAGCCTTAAAGTCAGGAGGACCGTCAAGTTGATTGTTGAACTGAAGTGCCTTTTCACACAACAGAGAACCAGAGATAGGTTCCCCTTTGCTTCTTCTTTGCACAAACCATATATACAAAGCCTCTTCCAATTTCACATCTTTCGCATTTCTCATGGTTTTACGTTTCTTCGACCCATTTTCACTATCAAATTTCGATGCAAAACTCATAATTTCTTCTTCTTCCTTGTTCGCCCTGAAAAGGACGGTGGTTGCGTTGTGTCTGTTTACGCCGTAGCTGTGATATCTGCACCTTTCGGTCGACACATCCGACTTCAGCATGGCATTTTTTAGGGACCGGGTTTGCCTTCCCATTGCGATCTGTACTCGCTCAGCCAGACTGCACTGATGCAGACTGTTTCCAGGACCACCACGTGGAGGTGGAGTACGGTCTTAGTCAGCTCTGGTTCGCTGACTCTGATGCAAGCAGTCAAGCTATGGGTCGCTGATTGCATTCACTATTGCTGCATCTTTGGGTCCTACTCATAATTTTATCCTTGTTACTTTTGATCTCAGAGACGGTAGCTTTCCCAACATTGAACATCCTCGCAAGTGAAGACACAGTTTCACCTTGTCCTAGTCTCTTGATAATTTCTGTTTTCGTTTCAATTGACAAAACATTGCGGTTCCTTTTATATGCTTTAGGCCTACTGGAAGATGCCATATCGCACAGAGAAATACTTGTACACCAAAATTATTCTGCTGTAGTAGCAGACACAATTATTTTAAGTTGAACTGTCTGTTTAGCCAGTGTTCTACCTAGAACGCACACGTACACTTTATTGGTAAACCAGATATTAACTGACTTTATGATCTAACTGACTTCCTGTACGTAAGCGACCGACCATTAGCCCATCCCATTATCTACAAATTGTTCGCACACATTTGAAGTTTGCCGCATCAAAAGATTCAGAATTTTAGTCTAACGTGACTGTGGCATCTGATTTTTTTTTTTTTTTTTTTTCTAGAACAAGTGTTCGGATAATTGGATGTTCGGATAACTGGGGTTCGGATAAATGGAGTTCTACTGTATATATATATATATATATATATATATATATATATATATATATATATATATATATATATATATATATATATATATATATATATATATGTATGTATGTATATATGTATGTATATATGTCAAAATAACACACCCAACATCACACAAAAATCCCCCTAACCAAAAGAGATCATTAATTATATACTTCTATCTAACACTTCACGCCTGAGTCATACACACAACCACCAACTACACACCACCATACACCCATGAGTCATCACCGCCAGCTAAAAAACAATACCCCGCTCCCTTAAACAACCCCTTAGTAACCTAATCCAACATTATCGATTTTTTATATTTTCCGTCATTATCGATTTTTAATATTATATATATATATATATATATATATATATATATATATATATATATATATATATATATATATATATAAATATATATATATATATATATATATATATATATACATATATATATATATATATATATATATATATATATATGTATATATATATGTATATATATGTATATATGTCTAAACAATCACACCCAACATCACACAAAAATTCCCCCTAACCTAACCCCACCCTCTACATTACACCCATGCATCGTCACCCCCTTCTTTGTTACATATGTATGTATAACTGTTGTAATATATGTCTATATGTATAACTAACTATAATTTTATTTGAAAACACACCTCCCGTCTTCCAATATATATATATATATGTGTGTGTGTGTGTGTGTGTGTGTGTGTGTGTATGTATGTATGTATGTATGTATGTATGTATGTATGTAATCGTACTGATAATTGGTAGTTTGGGTCATGTGCATGCAAAGTGTGTGAGTGGATTAATGTCGCTAGGGTTGCGGAAATTTGAAGCAAAGGTTTTATGTAAATATGTCAGTATTAGTGCAATTATAGGTTCTTACAGAATATGGAAACTTCGATGTAAAAAACACCCATTTTGAATTGCTGGGATGTTTTCCACACAGTCTACACTCAATTGTGCTCCTCTGTATACTATACCATACGACTATTGTATTTGATGCTATATTTAATATCTCACGCCACTAGCTGTCAAAGTTTTTTTATGGCAAACAAAATTCTGATAAAACCTCCATGTAAAAACAACCATATTGCTCTACTTGAATGGTATTCCTCACACATTTTGTAAATTTCAATAATTCTCATTTTTGGCAGGGTATACCATATCATTATATGCCAATGTCTTTTAGAAAGCTTAAAATTTTTTATGTATGTGTAACACAAAGGTTCGATGTAAAAACACCCACATATAACTATTTGAGACGTCTTCAACACTTTATGTAAATTCTAATGATTCTCCTATTTGCCATGTTGTATCTATTATATCATGTCTGTACATATTAATGTATTTTATGGAGAATAAAGATTCTGATTATGTATGTATGTATGTATGTATGTATGTATGTATGTATGTATGTATGTATGTATGTATGTATGTATGTATGTATGTATGTATGTATGTATGTATGTATGTATGTATCGTCATCCAAGAGCCAAAGCACGCCCCGGCCACTGACCCATTTACCGTAGGCGAAGTAATGTCGTGTATAAAAAAACTGCCTAGTAGGAAATCACCTGGGGCTGACGGTGTGACGTATGATACCATCAAGCAGCAGGCACACAAGCTCGCTCCAATCCTAACGGTTATTTTTAACACATGCCTTTTCAACCAACGGGTGCCACCAGACTGGAAGCACGGTGTAATTACCCTTGTGCCTAAAAATGGAAATTTAAGCACCATCGAAGACTGGCGACCCATCTCTCTTCTGCTATCATCATACAAGTTGTTTATGAAATTAATTCAATCTCGACACATGCAGTGGATTGTTGACACCCAGCGACTGTCACCTCGGCAAAAAGGATCATTGCCAAGAAATGGTCTTCAAGAACATGTCTTCACCCTAAAAACAGCTGTTAGTGACTTTCTACATTCATCAGGAAAGGCCTATCTGTGCTTTGTTGATATCAAAGATGCATTTGGCAGCATTGACCACGAATTTATGATAAGGGAGCTAAGCGAATCAGGCTATCCTGACGTCTTTGTCAACATCACCAAAGATATATACAGTGGCTCCTCCTATCAAGTTAAAAACGCTAGTACTATCACAGACCGGATTGAGCGTAAGAAAGGTATTATTCAGGGGTGCCCATGGAGTGTTATTGTATTTGAGCAAGGCATCGATAAATGGCTCCGGTGGATTGAGCAAATTTATCAAACACATCACGTGCCGAATCCCATTCAAGAGTATGTGGATGACGTAAGTCTCTTTGCCACCAACATACACGACCTACAATCAATGGCACAGAAGACAACAGCATTTATGGAGACCAGCGGGATGGAGGTTAAGCCACAAAAGTGTGCAGTGTTCAGCGGTCAGCGAAGCGGAAACAATTGGGTCAAAACTCGTAAGGCGGACATTAATATCCAAGGTCATGAAATCCCCTCTTCTGATCGAGGGCGTTCCTACACATACCTAGGACATGACATTACAATTGATAATACATCGGACCAGTTTCAAGCAAGCAGCCTTATATTAGAATTTAGGTCAAATTTAACCAAATTAAGCTGTGCCCCACTACCAACATCAGCAAAGATCTCATTAATTAACCCGATGTGTTTCGGTCCTCTCATGTTTTATTTTTCTAACATACACTTTACAGAAAAACAACTTAAAGAAATTGAAGATGAAATTGTACAACACGTTAGAACATGGTTAGTCCTAAATGAATCATCCACAAGGAGCTATTTCTTCTGTCCCAGGTCGAAGGGTGGACTTGGCATACCAAACCCCTTCATATTATACCACTCTCGACATATTTCATCCCTTATCAGTATGCTCAATTGTGATGATAATCTTGTAAAAACTGCAGCAATAAACTCGTTAGATAGACATATGAAAAAACGTAAAATAGACCAAGTAGGTGAAGATAGGAATAACTTTGCAAGCTACGAGTTAAACGAAACAAACCATCTAGCTAAAAGATCGAAGGTGAATTGGCCAAGATCATTTTGGGTAGAACTGAATGAAGAATGCGCGCGTGAAGGAGTGAGTGTGAAAGTGGATGACAGTGGCCATTACAGTGTACAATTAGACGTAGATGAAGATGTAAGTCTAACATACAAGTCAGCAAATGCTTTTTATTCTGGATTTAAATCACATAAACTTAACCTAATTCTAAGTGAACTAAAAAGTAAATCGTCACAAGGGAGAATAGTGCGCGAAATGAAATGTGTAAACCACTCATTGTCATCTAGTTTTCTATCTAATGTTAAATTAAGTGATAAAATACTTTCATTTGCTGTGAGATCGAGGTTACAGTTGCTGGAATGCGAAAGTCTTTTACATCTATACTACCCACAGACATACACGAAAATGTGCAAAATATGTAACCACCCATACGAAACAGTGTCACATTTATTGAATGGATGTACCAAATTTCAAACATTATACCAACAAAGGCACAATAGAGCTGTAGACATTATTTATGAGAAACTGAAATCTGCATACAATAATAAAAGTGACATAACAATAAACAAAGAGATAATAGTTAAACCATCACTTTTCGGCAGCAGCAACGCCTCATTTAAGACTCATGCCGTAAAACCTGATTTAACAATAATCAATCGACAGAACAAAACAGCTTTTATAGTGGAGGCAGCAATACCATATGATGCCCATTTAGATAAATGTTACCAACATAAATTTGATAAGTACTATCCATTGACTGCAGAAATTAACGAACTAGGCTACCGTACGCATGTAATCGTACTGATAATTGGTAGTTTGGGTCATGTGCATAAGGTTTTATGTAAATATGTCAGTATTAGTGCAATTATAGGTTCTTACAGAATATGGAAACTTCGATGTAAAAAACACCCATTTTGAATTGCTGGGATGTTTTCCACACAGTCTACACTCAATTGAGCTCCTCTGTATACTATACCATACGACTATTGTATTTGATGCTATATTTGATATCTCACGCCACTAGCTGTCAAAGTTTTTTTTATGGCAAACAAAATTCTGATAAAACCTCCATGTAAAAACAACCATATTGCTCTACTTGAATGGTATTCCTCACACATTTTGTAAATTTCAATAATTCTCATTTTTGGCAGGGTATACCATATCATTATATGCCAATGTCTTTTAGAAAGCTTAAATTTGTTTATGTATGTGTAACACAAAGGTTCGATGTAAAAACACCCACATATAATTACTTGAGACGTCTTCAACACTTTATGTAAATTCTAATGATTCTCCTATTTGCCATGTTGTATCTATTATATCATGTCTGTACATATTAATGTATTTTATGGAGAATAAAGATTCTGATATGTATGTATGTGTGTGTGTGTGTGTGTGTGTGTGTGTGTGTGTGTGTGTGTGTGTGTGTGTGTGTGTGTGTGTGTGCCAAAAGAAACATGTATGCGTAATGTGCGTGTATGTATGTAAGTAACGTGCGTGCGTATGCAATGTGCAAGCGTGCTAAGTATGTGCGTATGCGTATGTGCGTGTATGCGTGCGTTATGGAGTTATGTATGTATGTATGTATGTATGTATGTATGTATGTATGTATGTATGTATGTATGTATGTATGTATGTATGTATGTATGTATGTATGTATGTATGTATGTATGTATGTATGTAAACCATTCATTGTCATCTAGTTTTCTATCTAATGTTAAATTAAGTGATAAAATACTTTCATTTGCTGTGAGATCGAGGTTTCAGTTGCTGGAATGCGAAAGTCTTTTACATCTATATTACCCACAGACATACACGAAAATGTGCAAAATATGTAACCACCCATACGAAACAGTGTCACATTTATTGAATGGATGTACCAAATTTCAAACATTATACCAACAAAGGCACAATAGAGCTGTAGACATTATTTATGAGAAACTGAAATCCTCATACAATAATAAGAGTGACATAACAATAAATAAAGAGATAATAGTTAAACCATCACTTTTCGGCAGCAGTAACACCTCATTTAAGACACATGCCGTAAAACCTGATTTAACGATAATCAATCGACAGAACAAAACAGCTTTTATAGTAGAGGCAGCAATACCATATGACGCCCATTTAGATAAATGTTACCAACATAAATTTGATAAGTACTATCCATTGGCTGCAGAAATTAACGAACTAGGCTATCGTACGCATGTAATCGTACTGATAATTGGTAGTTTGGGTCATGTGCATGCAAAGTGTGTGAGTGGATTAATGTCGCTAGGGTTGCGGAAATTTGAAGCAAAGGTTTTGTAAACCATTCATTGTCATCTAGTTTTCTATCTAATGTTAAATTAAGTGATAAAATACTTTCATTTGCTGTGAGATCGAGGTTACAGTTGCTGGAATGCGAAAGTCTTTTACATCTATATTACCCACAGACATACACGAAAATGTGCAAAATATGTAACCACCCATACGAAACAGTGTCACATTTATTGAATGGATGTACCAAATTTCAAACATTATACCAACAAAGGCACAATAGAGCTGTAGACATTATTTATGAGAAACTGAAATCCTCATACAATAATAAGAGTGACATAACAATAAATAAAGAGATAATAGTTAAACCATCACTTTTCGGCAGCAGTAACACCTCATTTAAGACACATGCCGTAAAACCTGATTTAACGATAATCAATCGACAGAACAAAACAGCTTTTATAGTAGAGGCAGCAATACCATATGACGCCCATTTAGATAAATGTTACCAACATAAATTTGATAAGTACTATCCATTGGCTGCAGAAATTAACGAACTAGGCTATCGTACGCATGTAATCGTACTGATAATTGGTAGTTTGGGTCATGTGCATGAAAAGTGTGTGAGTGGATTAATGTCGCTAGGGTTGCGGAAATTTGAAGCAAAGGTTTTATGTAAATATGTCAGTATCAGTGCAATTATAGGTTCTTACAGAATATGGAAACTTCGATGTAAAAAACACCCATGTTAAATTGCTGAAATGTTTTCCCCACCGTCTAATCTCAATTGTGATCTGTCTACTATACCAAACGACTATTGTATTTGATGCTATATTTAATATCTCACTCTACTAGCTGTCAAAGTTTTTTTTTATGGCAAACAGAAATTCTGATAAAACCCCCATGTAAAAACAACCATATGGCTCAACTTGAATGGTATTCCACACACATTTTGTAAATTTCAATAATTCTCATTTTTTTGGCAGGTTATATCATATCATTATATGCCAATGTCTTTTAGAAAGCTTAAAAATTTTTTATGTATGTGTAACACAAAGGTTCGATGTAAAAAACACCCACATATAACTACTTGAGACGTCTTCAACACTTTATGTAAATTCTAATGATTCTCCTATATGCCATGTTGTATCTATTATATCATGTCTGTACATATTAATGTATTTTATGTAGAATAAAGATTCTGATATGTATGTATGTATGTATGTATGTATGTATGTATGTATGTATGTATGTATGTATGTATGTATGTATGTATGTATGTATGTATGTATGTATGGGAACAACGGCTAAGAAAATCTATTCGTTGTTGCCCTTAAGACGCCACTAGGCGTAATGGCCACTGACTGCTTTGACGGTCGTTGGCTAAGGACGGAAGAAGAAGAAGAAGAATATGAAGTTTAGTAAAGTGCTTGTATAATAACTGTGTACACCATCATATCATCATCCCCTCCCTGCTCTCTATAGAGCCTTGGGGCACCTTTGCTGTTTGTTCCTCATGAGGAAACCCGCACGAAGCAGTCACAATCTCTTGCAGTGGTAATTCATGTGTCATGTTATTTACAGTGATGAGTTTGTCAGCCCCATATGCCACTGTATATTCATAAGCAGTTTATACATGTCAAATATGCAAAATACGAAATGATAAAATACATATTACAACATACCCCGAGTTTTCAGGCGAATTAAACACAGACGTTTTGCACAGTTAACGTCCGGATATTGTCAGGCAACTGATTTAAAATGCCGTCTCTTCAGGTGAGTTAGGTATCTAACTTATAGCACTTGAACTAGGTTCCTAGGCACAAAATGATTTCTCCAGGATTACTCTCTTTTCTAATCATAGAATTCACGTCCGGTTCCCTTGCTTGTCCTATATTGAGTCCTGATATTCTGTGTTCCTGGCTGTCTATAATTTCTTATTGAAGAAATTTAAAGTCAGTGCAGTAGTTTTACAAGACGCTAGTTTATAACACACATTTTCGATTACATATCCATATTGCTTCGCAGACGAGAAGTCCAATCATGATCAGCCTATATTTTCATCTCAAAGCCAAACCAATGATAAATAATTTTTCTGTGGTAGGGGTTCATCTCCCAAATAAGGGAGGGAAACCTGAGGCCTGTAAACAGTAAATTAATCTTTATTTCCTGCGAGTGCCTGATAACATACCTTTATATTTGTTTCATATTAGTTCATCTCCCAAACGCATTTCTCATGTAGAACATTCTACGTGACACATAAACTATTGTTTTCAAACTCTATTACCTTTTAAGATCTTGCAGCTTCCCTGGGTATTTATCATGTTAACAACTCCCTACTTCATAGTCATTTTGTTGCAATTATTAATCACAACAAGGTCTGGTCGGAAGCGATTACGTATCTTTCAGTGTTCCAAAATTCACATTTGTTATATTACTGTCTGCATCCTAATCTTCACCAACATTGTCATCGATTCTGTTTTTGGGCACTGCATATTTGCTAACTGCTTTATCATCTCCAAATAACGTCTGTCTTACTATTTTGATCACTGCGAACAACATGTCTGTGTATCTTCCCAGACAAGAAGTCTTGATTAACAATAGGAATGTCGCTCAATGCAGACTTTTACTTCATCTGGAGTGGCAATAAAGAAAAATCCATGTGTTAACTTTGCTTTGCAGAAACAAAGCCAATGTGGTGTCAAAACAGGTCAAGCAATCAAGGTAATTGGTAAGGGAAGCAAGCAGAAGAGAGAAGAAAACGTCGAAAAGAACACCAGGAAAATAAGCAGCTAAGGGCTGTCAACTCAGGGCGCATTCCCATAGTAGTTTATGAATGAAAGGGCTATTATTATTAAAATAATAGGATAAAATATGATAAGAAATCTTTGAACTATGAAAGCGTAAACAATAAACACTGGAAGAGTTAGCACGTAGAAAGAGTATTAAATAATAATACCGGAGTGGATAGAAAGACCAGAAAAAAGAACGAACATATATCGTGACATGTCCATATGACTGATGTTATTACTACCGCGTTTAGATGATGATATTTGCATTACTAATGTTATTACTTTCATGTTTAGAAGATGATAATATTTGTATGACTAATGTTATTACTGTCATATTCTGGGACCTGTAGTTTTTGCTTGATAGGTTTTGTTTGTGTGACAGTTTGTGTTTGTATGACAGTCTATGTTTCTATGATAGTCTTTGTTGGTACGACAATCTATGTTTGTACTGCGTACTATTCTTCTACGACAGTCTTTGTTTGTACGACAGTCGTTTTTGGTAAGACAGTCTATGTTTGTGTGACAGTCTATGTTTGTTTGACAGTCTATGTTTGTACGACAGTCTATGTTTGAATGACAGTTTGTGTTTGTATGACAGTCTATGTTTCCATGAGAGTTTATGTTTGTATAAGAGTTTATGTTTGTATGACAGTTTGTGTTTCTATGACAGTTGTATATTAGCTCTTTCACACAAATCCGTTAATACTGAAACACTTTTCCCCAGATAAATAACAACATAGTGTTGGCTGTTGTAACCATCATGGGCGGCGCTTTCACTGTTGTAACTCCGTACTGTTCCGACTTCATTGTCATGCTTCTCGTGCGAGGCATCGTTGGATTTTTCCTTGGTGGCATTGACTGCAGTAAGTTGCCCTTTATTTCGTAAATGATTAAAATTATTTCTGCTGTTATGAAAGTGATACATGATATCGCAGCCAAGCTCAATGTTGTTATGTCAGCTGTTTTCATAGAAAACAAAATAACAAAACGTTATGGAAAATCTTCCTCAGCCTCGGCTATAAACAGAAACTTTAATAAATAAATTATGTATCAGAAATATCAGCAAAAGATACCGGAAGTAAAAAAGACCAGAGGAAATGATATACCGGTACTGTATATATAAACGTAATCGAGACGGTTATTAATAAACATGACTTAAAGCTATTTTATAATATTTTTGAATAGATACATTTCTCTAATGAATTAAAAATAAATATAGTTCCCCATAGTCAACAATTTCGTCGGTTAAGACCTGCAGTTAGTATCTGTTGATCACTCTGTAGTTATCTGAATGAAGTATATTAATGCTTTCCCGCGTTAAAATCTCTTTCGACTGAAAGTTTATCGAAGGCGGTGAGAATATGCCTAATATATTATTGGTGAGCATGTACCTTCGGGCAGCCATTTTTTATTGTACGTTTATATATATATATATATATATATATATATATATATATATATATATATATATATATATATATATATATATATATATATATATATATATATATATATATAACTGACGATGGGGATGCACCCCTGAGGTGAATGCCCTCAAGTGCGGTCGCCTGACTGTTATTTTGCCAGTTGTCCACAGAAAATATATTTGGGGATGCAACCATCTTCTATGCGACAGACATGGCCAAGCCAGCGTAGTCTGCGCTGTGTAAGCAGTGATTACGTGCTTTGAAGGCCAGCACGTGACAGCGTCTCGGCATCTGTCCTTTTGTCCTGTGACGAAATACCAAGGATGTGGGTGTAGACAGCGTAGATGTGGTGTAGACAGCGTAGATGTGGTGTAGACAGCGTAAATGTGGTGTAGACAGCGTAAATGTGGTGTAGACAGCGTAGATGTGGTGTAGACAGCGTAGATGTGGTGTAGACAGCGTAGATGTTGTGTAGACAGCGTAGATGTGGTGTAGACAGCGTAAATGTGGTGTAGACAGCGTAGATGTGGTGTAGACAGCGTAGATGAACGAACGAACGAACGAACTTTTTTTTCGAAGGGTAAAGAATTGGGCGCGCAGGCCCGTCTAACATTCTGCCCTTCCACTCTCATTAATCTTGCATACTATATCCTTTCATTCCCACATGATGCTTTAAGCATTAATTTAAAGGCATGCAACATTATAAAGTTACCAAAACAGCATTCATTTACAGTATGCAAGCATAATAAAAAAAATGAGTAGGGTTTTTTTTTTTTTAAACAAACAAGCTAGTAAATGGGGGAAAAAAGTAATAATAAAATAAAATAAATAAAACAATAAATAAAAATAAATAAATTCTGTATACCGACACTCACTCATGCAGTCAATCCGTCTACAATTAATCTGTATTTTTGGTATGCGGGTACATTCTCACGACTCACATTTCTAAAGTACAGTATTATGTGGGTACATTCACACATACATTACATTATATAATAATATTTTTAAGTGAATATAATAATGATAGTACATGGATATAAAACAAATTATTCACACACAAAAATGAGCGGAAGAGGAAAAGAAATGTTGACCTATGGATGAGATGTTGACAGGCAAATACTGTTTCTATGGGGGTAGATAATCAGTGTTGAGGAAGTGTTTGAAAAGTGCTTTGTTAAAAGAATATTGTGTAGGTAGGCTTTTTAGGTGGTGTGGAAGGCTGTTCCATAAGTAGGCACCAGAGTAGGCTAGACTCTTTTTGAACAGGTCGATCCTAGGTTTGGGCAGACGTAACTGATGTAATCGTTGTCCCTCCCTTCTACTGGTTTGAAACAATGATCTTAGGTACGACGGGGCATTGTTAGATAGAATTGTGTGAGTCAGCTTGGCTTTGTTGTAGAGAAGATGTTTTTTTAGCGACAGTATTTTGGGTTCTTTTCCTGTCCTTGTGTGTGGTGTCGTGCGATTATCGGTGATCAGACGCACTGCTCTCTTTTGCAGGGAGTGCAGTCTCTTCGAGGTGGAAGCAGGGCAACAATCCCATAGTGTAGAGCAGTAATCTAGATGTGTCTGTATATGTGAGGTGTAGAACAATAGTCTAGTGTCTGCGTCTAAGAAGTGTTTTATTTTGGCTAGCTGGTACGTCTTTTGTGCTATGTGTTTGGTTAAATTCCGTACATGGGAGTTCCACGTTAAGTGCTGGTCAGTCGTGATCCCCAGAACTTTGTGTTCTGTTACATGTTCAATTTGTATTGATTCCGCGTGTAGCTGTAGCGATCTTTTGGTGCAGCTTAGGAGTTGAGCCTTCTTTCTTGCTTACCACAGGATGCCCGTGTCTCGCTGCCATACATAATCGTGCTAGTGTTGCAAGCATTATATACCGCAGCTTAAGTCTTCGTTGTGAGTTTGGAGTTTATCCAAACACGCGTTTTGAGGTGGGCAAAGATGGTTGCAGCTGTCAATTTCTGTGTCCAGGGAGTGTTTGTCGTGATGGCAGACCCCAGGTCTGTGAAGTGGTGCAACACTGCAAGTTCATAGTTATTGATAGTGATAGCTGGTGCAACATCCACATACACATCCACACCCACATACACATCCTGACTCAGCACATTAGACTTTTATTGTGAGGCCAAAGTCCTTGCATGCTTGAGAGAAGCAATTCATCAAGCTCTGGAGCTCCTACAGAGAGAGAGAGAGAGAGAGAGAGAGAGAGAGAGAGAGAGAGAGAGAGAGAGTTGTGTAAACCAACTAAAATAGATAAGAATGTAAAGACAATTAATGGCTGACGTAAATCCTTGTCCAAGTAATTTAGGGTGACTGACTTGTCCTCTTTTTCACTTTGAGATTGGGCGTACTGGGAAACTGAACATAACTTCAGGAGGTCTATCTTATGCAAGTATATTCTTCAAGGAGTATTTTTTAAGTAAATGTTGAACGAAGTGCACAGGAATAGAGATCGGTAGTTGAAGTGCAAAACTGTATTAAATCTGTCTTCGACATTATTAAGCTGTGGTTTGTATTAAGAGTCTGTGCCCTAGAAGATTTCGAATACGCTTCTTTACCCTTCGAAAAAAAAGTTCGTTCGTTCGTTCGTATATATATATATATAATCTCATAAATATAGAAGAGGTGTTAAGAATAGACAGACTAAGGGAACTGCATAATATAGTCAAACAATATTTAACACGAACAAATGTTAATATATAGTGGCTGGGAATGTGAAGGTCTGATGCTGTTCTTACAATACATATGACTTTTAATGGCGAAAGTCAATTAAATATCTGTTAAAGTCAGTTATATAACTGGAACCACCAGGCCTTTACACCCCTCCATTTTAATATTATTCTTGTTCAGAGTTTCTTCCTTATTTTTTTTTTAAATTTATTTAACGTATAAGCATAATTGTGATAGTCCCTATTTACAATGATTTGATAATTGTGATACCACTTTCTCATATCGGCAGTTGTTCATATTATTTAGAATTGAAAACAATATATATCCTAATTATAACCCATGAGAGGTTGAACGGGATATTTATCTTCATTAATTAAAAAAAAAAATCTTACTCGATGCTTATTCTCGCTATTGTCCAGCCGAAAATGGCGTCTACGTCGTTCAGCCTCGTTTTCGATTCTGACATAGGTGGCGTAACTCTTATATGATAAAGGGGCTCTAGGTCTGTTGCCGTCATTTTTGTCGGTTCCAGAAGATGTAAATCTATTTAATACTTTTGATAATCTAAGGTACAGAACTGTATGTTAACTCCCTGACACAGGTTGATTAGGGGTTACCTTCCCTGTGTTTATTCTTTGTGGTTGATCTGTCTCAAGACGGGATAGTTAGCTGTTCTCAGATCTGTTCTGTCTACGCATGCGCTAGTTTTTAGCGCGAACCGACAAGACTTCCATCTGGGAGTGATGAGCTGGTTTCTGCCGGACAAAGATGTCCGTTTTTTCTTCTCTGCATTATCTGGGGAAAAGATAGTCTTGTGATCTTAGTGATTCTCCCCAGAGTTATTCTGTTCGTCTGGAATGACGACAGGTGTTATTTGTGTATTTCTCGGAATTCTGTCCAATGTAAAATAACTTAATTATTATGCAAAGTTTGCAGAACATTTAGTATGAACCTGTGAGTAGCGCTCACAGTTCTTGTGATCCAGAGTCCATTATGTGTGCTTGACGTAGCCAATTAGGTCTATTCGTTGAAGTACTTTACAGAAGCACAATGAACATATATTGATCTGAAACCCGCAGGATGGCGGTACGTTTCAGCATGGAAGATAATACATGCCTATGGAAAAAATGTACAGTTGTTTATCAACCAATTATAAGGCCCGTCATTACGGCCTAGGGTCTATAACTTTGAGCAGAAGAAGAAGTACCTGGCGGGTGAAGCCAGATGAAGTCTTGACTTTATTTACAAGTTCACAGACTTCAATGTTAAGCAACTATATTTGTTAAAGGACTACCTGACGCGTTCAGTCAGGGGCCCTGAGCTGCAGTAGGAAAAGAATATGTTGTCAAGCCAGTGTTATTAGCATCATACCTACGAGCTATACAAAACTGATGATGCTCGATGTTCCTAATTATTACCACATATGAACAGTTGTTAAAGGACAGACCATTGTCGATAACGTCCTTATAGATGAGTGGTTCAAGCTTTATAAAGCCAGATGTTTTGCCAGTCATTTCCAATATATATGATGTCCTTGATTCTCGTCCATTTGACTGTAACTGTTGATGTCACTGTGTCTCGTAAATAAATGGTTGAAAGTTCCAGCAGTTTCTACAATTACTGACTACTGCATGTGAGTGAGTGGGTGCCTTGTTTACCTATCAAAGAGCCTAAACGCATTCGTGTCTCTACACACCCACATCACTTGTCAACCACACAAACTTCGAGTACCTCACATACAAGAAATGTCTGATGTTTGTTTGTCAACATGACACCCTGTTAGCGCCTCAACGCCTGGTGAGCTAATCACGCATACCAAAGCTGTTTGGCCCAGGTCGGACTGACTACAACAGTACACAGAAAAGATATTGTTACGTTCCTACATAACATAACGTAAATCCCACCTTAACATTTGTGGTGGCCGTAAATATACGGTAACAAGGTCTAACCTACTTTGCGCGAAAGATTACCAGCAGGCGTTGGCTTATAATAAAAGTTATACGCACGCTATATGTCGTAAGTGATTTTTACCTGTGAAACACGAATCGTTACCATTGGTATATCATTTGTATATGTTACCTACAACAGTGTCACTGCGCCAAAACAACAGTTTAGTATTAAACTGTCCGGTATGTACATGTACTGTTGTTTACATTCAGCGGAAATATCTCAGTAATGAGACGATGGAGTCTGAAATAACTGCTCAAACTGTTTCTTCATTCTCTGATCCTTATCACTGTCGACGTGAATGCCGGGTGTGGTTCACGGGGAGGGGGTAGATTCCCCTGGGAACAGACATAAAGATTACACCTTATGAGCGACAACTAAGGTACCGGGAGCGCGTTGCCTGGCAACAATCAAACATAATCATATAAAATAAATACCTACAGAAATTGGCACTGCCAGATATCATGGCGTGTCTTTGTGCGGGCTCTTGAAATGGTTGCTCGTTGTGCGGGCTTCTGAAATGGTGGCTCTTTGTGTGGGCTCCTGACATGGTGGCTCTTTGTGGGGGCTCCCGGAATGGTGGCTATTTGTGCGGGCTCCTGAAATGGTGGCTCTTTGTGCGGGCTCTTGAAATGGTGGCTCGTTGTGCGGGCTCCTGAAATGGTGGCTCTTTGTGCGGACTCCTGAAATGATGACTCTGTGTGCGGGCTCCGGAAATGGTGGCTCTTTGTGCGGGCTCCTGAAATTATAGCTCTTTGTGCTGACTCCTGAAATGGTGGCTCTGTGTGCGGACTCCTGGAATGGTGGATCTTTGTGGGGCTCCCGGAATGGTGGCTCTTTGTGCGGGCTCCTGAAATAGTGGCTCTTTTTGCGGGCTCCTGAAATGATGGCTCTTTTTGCGGGCTCCTGAAATGATGGCTCTTTGTGCGGACTCCTGGAATGGTGGCTCTGTGTGCGGACTCCTGGAATGGTGGCTCTTTGTGCGGCTCCTGAAATGGTGGCTCTTTGTGCGGGCTCCTGAAATGGTGGCTCTTTGTGCGGGCTCCTGAAATGGTGGCTCTTTGTGCGGGCTCCTGAAATGGTGGCTTTTTGCGTAATAGAGAGAGCATATTCGTTTTTTATTGTCTTGCAAGTTTACTTTTTGTCACGAGTGAGTTATGTAAGAGTCTGCCTGAGACGAAATACCAAGTCGGTGCGATGTCAGAGTCAAGACAAAGATCTGAGAGAGGTCTGAGATGATAGAAGAGAAATGGTGTTGATGGTGGATAGTGTGACTTACAGTTATCGAGGGTGAGAACCTATACTGACTCTCCCCTCACCGCTCAGTGACCTTTTGTTCAACTACTGTCACCCTGCCTCTTGCTCTACTAGGAGATAAGGTTTTTAACACTACAGCGTATACACATACAACAGCGTATCCACATACAACAGTGTATCCACCTACAACAGTTATCCACCTACAACAGTGTATCCACATACAACAGTGTATCCACATACAACAGTACGAGAACAAGTTAAAGAGTACAGATATACCTCGTAGATAGGAAGGGAAATCTGATCCGTCAAGTAATTATATATTTTATTAACAACAGTAAAAAAAAACTATGGTAAAATAAGCTTGAAAATCTATCACCACATCAAAAAAACCTCAATACGATGCAGGTAACGATGTACGAGACACACAAACCAAGAAGGTTAGTATACAGATTTGGAACACTCCAGAAAATAAAAATCAAGTAGGTTCCGCACTCCCACAATTATGGGGTGAGGCTTAAACTAATAATACCTTTGATGGAAATCCTGAAATAAAGAGTCCTACCTACACAAACTAATCCCGCTGACTTGTCCCTGTCAGCGACATTGCTAGTAAATTTCACTAACTGTTCCGGTCCACAGTTTTAAAATCTTCCCTCCCCTCTATTAATTTGAGTGCACTCTACCCCAAGGCTTTCTTTGTTGGCGCGCGTGCGTTGATACTCCACTGGGATCACAGCTCTGGTTGGCTGACAACAAACAGGAACGATTTTCACCCTCTTCGTTTCCTGAACTGCTAATACATCCGTGAAATAAATGCACACGGCTGTAAAGCCAGGTACTTGAGAGGTGCGATGGAAACACTCACGATACAATAGATGCGGAGGAATAAATCCACGTTCTGTATTAGCCCACTACTAATGTAGCAGCCTTAAATAATAGTGGACGACGTAGCTTGATGGAAAAGAAAACTGGTGCCTATGGAGCGGGCGCTCCTATTACTTGGTGGTGGACGAAGTATTTATGTTTTCCAAGCAAGGGCAATCACCAATAGGCCCGTAATAGGGTGATGATAATAGGCACTATGATAACGTTGATAATTTATTCCCGTTAATGATATCCACCAAAAGATAGATATAAGTGGATGGAAGCAGACATCATCATCATCATCAGTTGATAAGATCTCTATGGTGTTGTGTGCTCCACTGTAGTGTATGGAATGTCAACTTGACCTACGCAGTGGTGTGTAGACATGGATTGAGTGTATAATGTGCGAATGATAATAAGGGTTCGTGTTGTTGACAAATGTTCTTTTCTCACACTCATGTATGGCTGGAAGTCATCGACACCAACGACTGTGTACCTTTTCTAAAGTTTAATTGGACGTACACACTCGACAGCACAGATAGTGACAAATCACAGGTTGGCATAATACATCATGGTACAGTGGATAACTGGTCTTGCAATGTTATGTTACATGGGCACTCATGTGGAATAATAGTATCAAGGACTGTCAGTAGCCAAGCCCTCAGTATCGCCCATACATATATATCATCTGACTTCACTGACTGAGCACGTCAGCTTATAAACAATATTTCAGATGGCTTCTAAACCTAATCTCGTCTAGCGACGATTCTTCAACATAATGTTCAGCACATATTTTTCCATATAATAATATTGAACCGCTAATAACGGGTTCTCATGTGTAGCAGTGATCTCTGGACTAAACAAGCGATAATACGGGCATCCCTTTTCTCTTCTTGAAAGTCACTACATGTTTTGGTTCCAAGATGGCTTCACTCGTGAGCTGTCACTCACGTTTGGATACAGATAATGAATCTGTCCTAAAGTTAGTCATTCATAAAACATTTCATTGCTCTGTAGATTTGATCATGAACAATTGACTGCAATCTACAGGATATAGTGCTGCTAGGAATCGAAGTCGTTTTCATCGAGTCAAATATATTCTCTTAGACATTCAAATCGTACCTATCGAAAATGGTGGCTTCGTACGAGAGTTCCTAAGAGTGTCTATTATTACCTTGGTATCAGAAATATGAAAATGCCATTCCTTGGCAATACGAATAAACACTGGGGTAAAGCATACACGATAGGTCTAGACGACTATCACTTTCCCCACCAATACTGAGATCACTTTTTTCCCGGCGACAAGCCGACATAGAAAACACAGTCCCTATCGGGACGAAGCCAATCACACCACACTCTAGCGACACATCCGCCGAATAGGCTTTGACCTCTCTAGAGACAACAGAACATATAGTTCGACTTAGATATGTAAAGATATACAGATATAAGACAGACTCGTCCTACTCAGACAAACAATACACATAAATTCAGGCCATAGATATTCTGAAGCAAGAACAATCTATTATTACCCAAACGAAGAATAAATCGCAGAAAACTGGACTCACCCGCGGAGTTCGATCGAAGAGACGGCACAACTTTCAAGGGAAGTAACTCAATAATGACTTTCCCTTAAGCACTATTTTGTTTACAAAATATTTGCGAACATAACAAGAATACCAATGTATAATATTGTAAGATATCCAAGACTGCACGTAACACACTACTATAGTTGCTGTGCAACCCAGCTGTACATTGGTCGATGACTTCCCCGTTATTCCACGAAGGCAGAGTCAGGCTGATAATCAGCGGTCTACCGGAGATGACAGGGGTTTGCTGTAACAAAAACATAATCAAACCCTATGATCAACTGGCTAAATTAAATCATAAACATTACAACACGGCGCAACAGATAAACAGGGTCGAAATAGGTACAGATAAAAATACACCTATCCCAACTCCCCCTTTCAGCTGGTCAATTTTGACCTGGTGGTTCACAATTTCTCCTTACTCTCCCCTGCTCACCGTCCGATCAGCAGACATCAAACAATAAGTGCAGGGCCGGCTTATTGTAGCTTTTGCGCAATAATACGAAGACTGGTTTCCCCGCGACTAACGCTGGGATGGGTTTTAGGCATGTATACAAGGCTGCCCTCCCCTCTCTCTCACTACCTGGCGAGGCGTGACCTTAAAATCAGTCAGGTCGGCTAACCCACCGGCAGAAACACAATTCGCCGACCAGTCTAAACTGGTAGCACTGGCGTTCGACACATTTAATAATTACCTACAGCATATGACAAAAATAGAAGTGTGCACTCGGAAAGCATTATAAATGAGTTTAAAATAATCATCTAATGTACATTTGCTTACGTAAATTCAAGTTACATGTGGGGAAAAATTATATTTACGCAATCCGCTCTTGAGGCCAAAAGATTTCGATTGCTTAGGTTAACTTTTTTATGTGTTAAAGACTCAGTTACATAGTTATCCATATATAGAGGAAGCCGAGTATTCCTTTTAATGAACTATATGAGACATCAAGTCACACAACCATTTGGCTCTTATAACTAGTAGCAGCATAAAATCACAGTTCCCGTCTCAAAAAAGAACACTGGCTATAGTTTCAGATTTCGAGTTGAATGATTGCTGTAATTTACCACATTACTAAAACCCTTTATGAAGGCTTACTCTGACTTATTACAAATCCCAAGCACAAATTTATACTAATTACCAAGTACTAAACTTGCTTACCAAGACTGTCAGAATCTCCCACTCTATAATAGCAGGCAAGCTGGCGTTAAGTCGTCTAACTTCTCACGGCAGGAATTTTTAGGACTCAAGCAAATTAGAAGCAGAAGTAGACGGTAAATATCTTAATAGTAGGGTTGCATGTGTGCTCGTGTGTGCTAACACGTGCGTAGAGAACAACTCGTAACTATTACCCAGATAATTCTCCAACCAACAAGCTACGAAGAATTAGCGTAACAGAGTAAAGATTTTATGCATAGAGAGTTCCAGAATTCCTTGCATCAAACACAGGGAAGTTTAGGAGACCGTCATCTCAAGAGCGCAGGTGTCTTCGAACAAGTCGCTCCTTCTCCCGAACTGCCACGTAACATGACGGAACTCCAGGAACAGTTTCCCGTGTTTACGTGCAAAAAAAAGAGAGAATCCGCCAATAGATGGCGTAATAAGTTCTGCACGTGGACAGCGAGGCGGCTAATCTTCCCTGGTCTCAAAGAAACAATACGGAGAGTTGTAACCGCTTCAAAGATTACTCTGACCAACTTAACAGGCAAGGGGAGGGAACATGTCCTAGTAATAGTGATATCGAGGACTCCCCCTTTAATGTATAGAAGAGAAATTAGAGAAAAGAATTGCGAGTGGTAATAACAGTCAAGAAGAAATGAGGGGTGGGGGTTGTCACAAAATTAACCGTGATACAACGTTAAAATATCTCCAATGATACAACGTAGGGATAAAAACTAATGCGTAAGCTGCTAGAATACATGATCGCCCACGCCGCGGGTCATCACCCGCCATGGAAATTAAATTGTTAGACTTGAAGGCAAAACGGAATGGGATGAGAACGGAGATCAAAAGGAAAAATCTGACTGAATGCGTGCTTGAAACTAGCGAGGCTAAAAGGACGCAAATTGGTGGGGAAAGGAGGAAAAAGTCACGTTCCCCAAGTTGACATAAAGTAAAGAAATCGACAAAAGGGACCTTGGATATTATACGCCACAGTCATTTATTGGACGCTTTTGCGATAACTTAGTCCGTTTATTTGAATGCAGTGATGAATTCCAGAAGATTCTAGAAAATATTTGAAAAGTAACTTTTCTTAATAATAATGTTAGGAATATAAAACCTAGCTGGCCGGATGGCCCATCTTGAGCAGTGAAATAATATGCTTTCATTTATACAGACGGACAGATAATAAGAAAGATATTGACAAAAGACTGTGTTGTTCATATCAGCGAACGTCTGCATTGAAATAAAACATGTCACTAATTTTCAAAAAATTGTGGCCTTGAAGACGCAAGTGCTAAAATCTAGTTGGAATGAAGAGACGGGGTGGGATGGTGAATTGTGGCTAAAAATAACTTTAAAGGCAAAATTGTGTAGGGGAAGGCAGGGTTGGTTCAAAAAACAAGTGTTTTTTTGTGTGAAACGCAAGTAGAGACGGACGGACCAACAGACAATAAGGCATACTTGACTGAGGTATGACTGAAATGACTTATTGGTAGGATATTTGAATTTGAAAAAAGAAAAGGCAGTGATTGGCCATAGATGAAGATATTATCGGCGCTCAGACGCGCATTTTGTGCCATTCATTAGAAGTTGTCCTTGTAGACACAGTGAATTATTAAGTGGTGTAATTCCCAGAAGCTATTGAAATATTTAGAGGGACGCCATCCTAAAGCCAGCAGCTCAGCTGAGTTTTGCTAGCATTTAACTGTGTTCTATATTCATAATTCTGGTAAGACTGAAATTATTTCTTTGTACATTTTAATATTTGTTTAAGGTTTCGAGTGATTTGATACTGCAATAGCATAATCTGTCCCTTACAACAAGTAAGGATTCGCTCTAGACCCCCCGCCCCAGTTCAGGGTCTAGAGACAAATAAAATACATAAACTCCCGCAAGGATTATGAAGGACAGATCAAGTGTTGAGATCAGTGGAACATATCACCTATCCTATTCTATGGCAGGAAGCTAATGAACATATTTCAGAATCTGTAGTCTGGGAGAACTTAGCCTATGTGAAACCAACTTGGTAAGATGTGTTGTTTGGTCAGAAAGATCTGACCCGTCTATGTGGTGTTGTTGTTGTGTAGTGTTGTGTCCAGAAATGGTTAGAGGATGGAATTCTGACACATGACTAATACTTTGATTGCAGAGCTGTGAGTTTCAGTTGGCACCACTGTGGTGTCAAATGAGTTGTTGATTATTACCAGAGTGGACCCGTGCAGTAACATTTTGTCAGAGCAGCCTATTATAGCCCCCAAGCACGGAGAGGTGGGGCCACCAGACTTCTGATATTGCCCCCAAGCACGGAGAGGTGGGGCCACCAGATCTCAGCACCAGAGCTACACCTTCAAGCTACGTGAGCGCCTGGTCTGCTGAGAATTCACCAACTCAACTTATTTGCTAACACACCCATAAAATTTCCATCAAATAAATGGACAATGTGTAGTCACCATAGGCAGGGAGTGATGAGGCCACCCCAACAGCACATCCATTAAGTGTTCTCCCAAAATAGATTACACTATAAACAGTAATAATATTAACTAGTCTAGTAACATATATATATGTACACACCTTGCATTTATTATGTAATATTCATGCATTTCTTTCATAATTGCTAAACCTTTCATATGTTCTGGCCAAAATAAAACCTTGGTTCAGAACAAATAAATGTAAGAAAATTACTATCCAATTTTTACACACTTGAGTTAGTTCAGTGTATTATAACATTTATTAATATTATTAGACTTAGTAAATATCTGTGTGTGTGTATGTAAACTACCACAACACATTACATATCATTACCCTAGACATTTAACGTAGCCACATTCATTAGTACAAAAAAGATAAGTGTGAGGTCGTAGTGGTAGCAAGAAGGGCCTTCTGACAATTCACAGCTACATTTTATCTCAGGAGCCTTCACAGCTGACCTCATGCATCACACGTAGTAATATCACCATCATACAATACCATCAAACCCACTACAGGGGTTTAGCTCCACCCAGTGCCCAACAATTTCTTACACAATTCTGTCACACTTTGTATTCTCACACGATTTCAGTTTAATACAGGTTTACATTTGTACTCTCACACGATTTCAGTTAAATACAAGTTTACCTTTGTATTCCCCACACGATTTCAGTTAAATACAAGTTTACATTGGTATTCTTGCATGATTTCAGTTAAAGACAAGTTTACATTTGTATTCTCACATGATTTCAGTTAAAGACAAGTTTTTTTTCTTGTTGCTTTGTTGTTGTTGTTTTTTGTTTTGTTGGTTAGAAAACTGAGGTATTCAGTGAGTAGTGATTAGCGGAATGCTAATTTTCCCGTGTCTTGTCAACAATTGTCATTGAGCGTTTCAAATATCATCTCGTTTCAGCAATCAATGCCGAACATATGCGAATCTGGGGAAATGACGGTCAGGCCCTGCTTCAGTTTACTCACTTTTCGTTTGCTCTTGGAGGAGTCATAGGCCCAGTGTTTTCAGCGCCATTTTTAACGGAGAAAGAGACAGAAAATAAATCAACACCAGAGCCGTATCTCAACGTGACACTGACTGTAGCAGCCAATCAAAGCGAAGATAAGAATTCAACTCTTCCTCGAACGACAGACGTACATTATGCTTATCTAATTTCGGGGATTATTTTAGCCCTCACAGCCATTCCTTTTCTCGCCATGTTGGTCCTTTTTAAACAATCTAAAGCTTCTGAGGAGAAATCTGCAGACGGAAGTGTCCACAGACAGTTGCCAGTTTTTATACATTTATTTATGATTGCGACTTTGTGCGTCTTTTACGTTTCATACTCGTGTATAGAGAATACATTCAGCTCATTTCTGGAGACGTTTTTGGTCAATGAGTACGCGGATGTGACCAAACAAGACGCTGCTTATATCACCACATTCTACTGGGCTGCTTTTGCTGTGGCCAGATTTTACTCAATTTTTACCTCAAAATGTTTTATTGCAGTCAAACTTTTGTATCTACATTTCTTTTTAATGATAATTGCATTTACAGGATTCTTGGTGAGTGCTCTTTATGCTAGAATAGATGTCCTGACCGCTTTCACGTGCTTAGTGGGCGTGTCCCTGTCCTGTATCTATCCTGCGGGGTTTTCGTGGACGGAAGCAGAAATTATGAAGGTGACAGGGCGGATTTCTGGCGTCATTCTCGTGGGCAGTTCCATTGGTTCCATTATCAACCCGTTCGTGATGGGCTACTTGATGGAACATAAATCCAACTTCTGGTTTTGTTACTTCCTAGTCGGAGCTGTATTTCTTACGTCTTTGTTATTTTTGTTTCTGCTAATCTTCAACAGATTATATGTCAACAAGAAATATGGCACATATGACCAGAACAAACCGCAAGAAAAACAAATTAATTCACAATCGAAAGGTTCAGAATCTCCCTTCTAGTTAAAAAGGGTAAAATTATTCCCCCCGACTAAAATAAAATATGATTGACTACTAGAGCTATAACATGCATTGAACGAATTTATGATCGGCTATGACTACTACAAGACGCCATCAGACGTGATGGCCACTGACTGCTTTGACAGTCGGCGGCTAAGGATCAGAGAAGAAGAACTACCACAAGGTGATTGACAAAAATGTTTATATCCTGACTTGTGTCTACTGGAGAGCCGCGCTAGCGCAGTGGTTAGTGCACTGGCTTCCTAATTCGGTGGTCCAAGGTTCAATCCCCAGTTGAGGCGGGGTTTTTAGACCGCAAACGGCTCCGGGGTCGACCCAGCCTCATGAATTAGGTACCAGAACAACGCTGGGAAGGTTAAGGCGGCCGGCGTGATGCTTACCACATCACCCCTAGTGTGCCGATGGTCAAGACAATACGGGCCTAACACCGTATTCCCAATATGCCTCAATTGGACATGTAACGGGATCCTTTACCTTTATCTTTTTGTGTCTACTAGATATACGTGAATCACGTGACAAAACAAGGAGCAGTAACTAAGATTGCAGTAATAAAACAATATAAAATAAAAGGCAAATAAGCTGATGTTAAAGAGAAAGGGAACATTGCTGCCAGCTATAAGGTCAGGGGCTATAAGGTCAGGGGTTAAACAAGCCGGATCTCACGCTGGGTTGTAATGTTCATGTGAGACATATCACTTTATGTAATAACACAGCAGATAATTGTGGTTATTTTGACGTTTGTTTCACATAAATTAGTTGTTGGATAAAAGTGAGGAAATAAAGACTTAGAAACAAGGCAGTTGTTTTTCAATCACTGTTGAATTATAAATAATCAAAGGTACTGCTGTAACTGACTCCTGTACCGTTTTTTATGTTTTCGCATTTGACTGACAAACACATGCAACGATGCACTTCTAATCTGTTGTTGACATGAATAAAAAATATTGTGTATTTGTTCTTCCAAAGTTAGACACAACGTTTGATTTTATTTGATTTTTTGTCCATGTACAGGAAAACTTGTATTTGTCTTATGCAAGGGTTCAACCTCAAGTGGGTTATAATTTGTATATTCAGTGTTCTTTATTCTGTACAGTATATTTGCATTGCATGTTTTGCTTCCAGGCTGGGAGAGGTGAACGGTGATTTAGGAAATCACGCTTTTCTCAGGGCAGTCCAGAAGGCGTGAGTCAGTGTGCAGATGGCACGTACGCTAGGAGCCATGTTGAAGGCAGTATTCAGATAGTTTATGGGATGAATATTTCATGGACAAGAAGTAGTTGGGTAATGATTAACCCGAATTATTGAACAGTGAGAATTCTTGTCTAGAAGGAGAAACGGTGTGAGTTAGATATTATTCAGATAGGAAAAGGTACGTAGAGTGAACTTTATTTCATATAGACAGTAGTCATGTTCCTCAGTGATAAAAGGGAAAACAACATCCCCGGAGAGGCCCGGTCTACCAATAGATAACCTGAACACTGAGATGATAGATAACAATAGACATAAGAAACTATAAGGAAGAAAGAACAGAACTAGAACACCTGCATGATCACTGATGGTTAAAAAAGGTCAGAAGGTGTACATTCGATACTGAGCGAGAGAGAGTAAGGAAAGAAAGAACTTACATTGTATATAGCTATCATAATGCAGAATAGCACATACAGAAGACACCATAATACATTTCCGTATCTGTGGCAGACCTCAGCAACTACAGACGGCAGAGTATAACGAAGAAAAGAGTTCATATTTACGTTTCGATAACATGAAAAAAAAAAAACAGAGTGACAACAGTGTAAGTTGTAAACAGAGAAAAAGTGAACAGTATCGGAACTAGCCAAGCAGAAACGTCGGTTTGAAAACCAAGTCGGAATTTTCTTCTTTCAAATCGACCGGCACGAGAATAGTCGTCACAACAAGACAAAGTACAACACACAAACTAGTTGATGACAGACTTCAAGAACCACAGACGGCGGGGCATAACAGATGAAAGGCAAAGTTGCAGTTTCCCATACGAAGAAAAACAGTACAGTCAAAGTGTAAACAGAAGAAGTGACAGGTTGGGAACCACTCAACCAGAAACGCCAGCTCAGAAATCAAGTCAAGATTTTTTTTCTTCACGCCTTCTGCACGAGAGGGGTCGCAAAGACAAAGCGGGTACAATATTCATAAGTCCTGTAACGTCTATTCGGAAACAAATTGTTTTCATTCAAATCTTTCAGCACAGGGACACTCATCACAGCAGACGACCGGTCGACGTGCTTCGCGCAAGTAGTCTTAAGTCGGTCATAGAGTGCAGTACAGTAACCGATTCACCGATAGAAGCCTGTGTGTAGAAAAGGACAATACAGTGTGTAGTCCGCATGGTATACAAATATAACAATAGTGTTTGTTAAAAAAGAAAAAGTCGGTCGCGCGCGCGCGCAACGTGATAAACGAGTACTCCAACGCAGACGTCTTAAGTAATTAGTTTAATTAGACATTGTTGTATTATTATTCTTGTCTTATTAATTAGACATTATAGTAATGTTATTATTATTATTAATATTATTACTGTTGTTTAATTATTATTCTTATCATTATTATTAGTATTGTGTCTCACTAATATTGAATTATAACAGTGTATGCATAATTTTTTTTTTTTTGTAACTGTAATATTATTTTTTTTTTCAGGAAACCCAAGACTAATAGAAAAATTTCTATTCATTTTCAGGTGCAAGTTAGTTTAAGTTAACCGTAGAAATAAGTAACTATTTTTCAGATTGTTACGATGGCACAGGCCGAACAGACACAGTATAACATGCAAGACAGTCCGACTTTGGCCTTCATAAAGACGATTACCGACACATTAGCCAAGGTAGACACTGCTAAAGACACAAATATAAAAGGTAATGTAGACTTATTTTCAGGTGACCCACATGCATGCCGTAAGGGGCTTACAGACATTGACAAATATACAATGTCAATAATAGCAGATGAATTGGAGAAAGTTAAAATTGCGATTTTTTCATCTGTTGATCTGATCACAGACTCTATCAGAAGGCAATTAGACACATTGCTTAATGAAAGAGATCTTCAAGCAGAGTCTAAATCGTACGATACGAAAGGGAAAGGAAATTGTCACACTTGTGATAGAGAAAACAAGGACACAAATAAAATCCCAGAAACAACTGCTGGACGGGAACACTGGAACACACTTAATAAAAGAAGAATAAGAATGGCGGTCAGGAATTTTGTGGGAGAAATTAGAAAAGGGAAACCCGTAGAAATAAATAACATCAACAGAGCAAACCAACAGAAGTGCCAGATAAGAACACAGAACGGTTGGGAAAGGAAGGTAGAACCATAATAGGATCTGGTCAGCAAAATATTACAATAAAGGAAGAAGGTAATAGGAATAGACCATGGACAAGTCAGGTTAAGACAACAGTCGAGAAACAGGAAAACATAAAGAGAGACAGGGTCAGCGTTGGTACACAAGAACCAGAAATAAATGAAACAAAGATGAGTAGTGCCGGAACACAAACTGAGATTGATACTGTAGCGTCACACTTGGGGCCAGCACACAATGAGACAGACGTCATGAGAGAAAATGAAACATTGTCACATGGGTTAGACAATACGAGAAAGTCTAAGATTCCACTCAGTGTAAAAAGGATGAACCTACAAACTGCTAAAGAAGTAGTGATACCACAGCATAGGGATAGCATCGAGGTAAACAATAAGAAGGATGAACCGATGCAGTCGACCAGAGAAAAAAGTCGATAGACAGTTAATGAAGCAGAATATAGCAGTAGACGGAGATGGTCGTCAGAATTGGTGTCGACTGACTCAGACAGTGTAGGATCTGACGAGAGTGACGGTAGTCACAGACACAAAAGTACTTATAGAAGAGGAGAGAATAGTAGAAGAAGTAAGGAAGAAGGGAGCAAATGTGGAGATAGTAGCAGAGAAAGGGACTTGTCAGTATACAATCTGGAGAAAATAATAGCGGACAATGCAGACATGTGGATGCGACATGCAGCGACAATCACGCAGACTGATTGGAGGGAGGCATATAATCGACAAATTGAAGACTCGGAGAAAAGAAAGACGAAACAGGAGGGTGTAAGTACAGTACAAGAAAAGTACCAGCTTGACATAGAATCAGAATTCGATTCGTCAAGTGGGGAGGATAGCGTTATGGGCCCCGACGAAATTGGATACAGGTCGGATGAGCTCGAGCATATAACGGACGACGAAGGTCGTAGAATTTATTGGCCGAAAAATGAGAATAGTGATCTTGGACGTATAAATCAGATAAAGACGGAGAACATTATCAAAAAGGTTGAGCCAAATGTGGTTCTGTGGCGCTCGGAGAGGTCTAAATTCTTGGAAAAATTGAGAAAGAATCCGATTAAAGCGGATGAACCAAATATCGACGAGGTGAAGAAGGTAATAGAAGCTACCATAAAGCGGCCTGATTTTAACTTCTCGGGAGCCATGCTATGGAGCGTGCTGGAGCAGAAGTATCAGACATACTTTCCACAAACTAAAACTGAGGTAAATATGGTTCTGACGAAAATGTTAAATGACGCAAACAGGAAAAGGTTGATAGAAAAGGCAGAGCAGGCAAATCGTCATCAAGGTCGGAAGAGAAATAAAGGAAAAAGAAAATATAGATATTAAGTGAAGTAGAGGGGGAGATGAGAGATAAAAGGTCATGAAAAATGACGAGGATATTATGTGGGAAGAAGAAGAGCCATAAGAGATGGCGAAATTAAGAGTGAGTAATTGAGATATTGGACGGTGAGATATTAAGGGCCATGGGAGATGGCGAAAACAAGAGAATCACTTGGATAAATAAGTATGGGAAAATTGAGAGTCACGGAGAAGTGACGGAGTATTGAGAAGCCACAGGAAGGATGGCACAGACATATAGAAGAGATAGTTCTAGAAGGAACTTATGTAGAAGTGAGAAGCCATGGAGAAAATGGCAAAGAGAGATTTTTGCGGCAGTAGCCGAGTCTTATAAAGATTTTGGGGAGAAATCATATTTTTTTTCTCCGTAATACATGAAGAGAAAAAATGTGTTGAGAACGTTCCAGGGAGGGAACGAAAAACATATAAAAAACTTTAAGTGCGGCGTTTGCCAGACTACAAATGTGAGTCTATGGAGGGTAACCCTCACCGAACATACACAGTAGAAATCTAGACATGGGGAGACAGTGTTGTGGAGAAGGAAAGAGGAGATAGCACAAAGAGAAGTTCCAGGGAGGGAACGAAAAACATATAAAAACGTTAAGTGCGGTGTTTATCAGACTACACATGTGAGTCTATTGAGGATAACACTCACCGAACATATATAACAGAAATTCACACACTAGGAGACAGTGTTGTGAAAAAGGAGTTCAAGTGACAGGTCAGCAGCAGAAAAACACGCAAGTAGGTCATAGCGACAACGCGGTTTAAGATAGGTAGACCAAAGAAGTTGAAAATATTTCTGCGTAGTAGACCAAAGACAGAAGTCTAGTTAGTAAAGGGTGGACGGAAGTATGGCAATTCAGTGTTGCCATGATAGTAAATGGCTCACGCCATCATGAACTATGTATATAGGGAGACATGACAGAAGACATGTTTGGCTTTATACGAGAGAAGAGGAAGGCCAGATAATTCACACCAGGTGTGTGGTGACAGAAGATAATACTATACGAGGAGTTTACTGTATGACAACAGGAGTGACTGGATGTGTAAAAGGAAATAAACTTTGTATGGATAAGTACACAGTTGGCAGAATGTGAGTGAGAAAGACAAGGGTTAAGAACAGTCATAAATGTGATGAGGAAAGGTCACTTAAGAAAAGTGACGGGAAAAGAGTTATTCCTCAGTTTTGTTAGGATAATATGTTGTAATGTAAGAAAATAATGACATGTTAAGTGATATGAAAAAAAAATGAAGACCACTAAGAAAGTGGAATGTATAACATGTCAAATGTATGTTTTTGAAATCATGTAATATGAGGGGATAGGAGAAAAAGCAAAGATGAGTGGTCATAAATGGGAACGAGATGTTGATGAATGTACGTTCCCAGTACAATTTAATTGAGTTGTGTAAAAGGAAATTGTCCTTTGGCACAGATAAGAATTGGTAATGTGCTGAGCTAGGGTTGTAACAGCACATTGCTAAAGATTTTTTTGTATATAGGACAAGTACAATAATAGTATTGGTACAGTCATGAAAATAAATTTTTTTCTCCTACGGATAAATAATTTATTTTTAAGGGAGAAAGGGAGATAATGTGGCAGTTAGAGAACGATTTACAGTCAAAGGGAAGGAATAGGGAGATTTAGAGGTGGGACGGTTCAGATAGAGTATAAAGGGGGGATGCGCGAACAGGGTTGCGCATGGGAGAGGTGAACGGTGATTTAGGAAATCACGCTTTTCTCAGGGCAGTCCAGAAGGCGTGAGTCAGTGTGCAGATGGCACGTACGCTAGGAGCCATGTTGAAGGCAGTATTCAGATAGTTTATGGGATGAATATTTCATGGACAAGAAGTAGTTGGGTAATGATTAACCCGAATTATTTAACAGTGAGAATTCTTGTCTAGAAGGAGAAACGGTGTGAGTTAGATATTATTCAGATAGGAAAAGGTACGTAGAGTGAACTTTATTTCATATAGACAGTAGTCATGTTCCTCAGTGATAAAAGGGAAAACAACATCCCCGGAGAGGCCCGGTCTACCAATAGATAACATGAACACTGAGATGATAGATAACAATAGACATAAGAAACTATAAGGAAGAAAGAACAGAACTAGAACACCTGCATGATCACTGATGGTTAAAAAAGGTCAGAAGGTGTACATTCGATACTGAGCGAGAGAGAGTAAGGAAAGAAAGAACTTACATTGTATATTCTATGCTGGACCAAATGTGGAGGTCAGAGCAGACAGCAATGATCTTCTCATATGTAAAATAAACAGTATTCACATTACCATTGCGTTATCACATCACGTGCTGTGTGTGTGTGTGACTGTTGTGGTTAAACAGCAAGTCAATGCTAACCACAGAGGTAAGCGAACCTGGACAGACATTGTCACATAACAGTCTTCATAATACAAAGAATCACGGGCTGTCACAGCGTCACCATACCTGTTATTGGTATGAGGTAACAGACGCACGAACCTAACGTCTGCCGTGTGGTTGAGAAAATCTCCTAGTGCTTGCCAACTAGTTCGCTGTGGCAGATTTTGCACAAGGATGGTGCGAGAAGATGCACCTCTACCAATATAAGTGGTACCATAGTCACAAGAATGTGAACAAGGTTGATGGGTAACATTAGCTCTCTTAGGTATATTATAATATTTATTATTTATACCTTTAGGATTATTCTGAAATGTACCATACTTTTGTACTTGATTATTATTACTTATGCCAGACAAAGGTGTAGGTGTACGGCATGTCGTAGACACCTGCTTGCTGGGCAAAGTTAAAACTTTACTGACAAACTTATTGGTATTAATTTTCCCAACGGAGTTACAACTACTCTTATTTTTATTAGGAACATCATTTTCCTTTTTCACAAACGTAACTTTTTTCTTACGATCAGTTGCCTGCTGATCAAGTCGAGGGAAGGTATATGTCCCCCGGAATGACTTATTAGTTTTCACAGGTTGCGTTGAAACTTTAATATCCTTCTTAAGAATGGACGCATGTCGTAAAGGCTGTAATGCATTAGCAACAGTGGCGTAATGAACAATGGAATCATTTTCGTTGCTAGATTCCAAGATCTTATCATTACATAGCAATTTAGTAATATGTGTATGTGAAACAAATGTAGGAATAGTCGTAAATGCACGGGTATCATGTATATTTCGCTCTTCCCAATCAGCAATCTGCTGTGGGGTACACTCTTTAACCTCATGTATGCGACCAAGTATAATATCACTTATAGGTGCAGGAAGAAGGCATGCGTGAATTTTTCCTGAAAAAAATGGTGTATGAAGGTTAACTATAGCTGTAGGAAAAATCTCCACAGTCCCTCCAAAAGTCACGCACTGCACGGTCTGGCCAGTAGCACATGATGGGTCGACCAGCGAAGTCCGTACACCGATTGTGCTACAACCTGAGTCAAATAAAAGAGAACATGGAATGGAATTTAAAAAACCCTTATTTAATTTAAGGCTTCCTGTTCCATAGTCAGTAGCTGACGTGGCCGTACAAGCCGCTGGTAGGCTGGGCAACACATGTTCGCATCGTGGCGTCGTGATCGCCCTGGGCTGGAATGGGGTATTACCCTCATCACAAGACTTGACCTGTTCGAAATCCAGAGAACATGACATAGCACTATGTGCATTAACATTATTATCCTGTTCCTTGTTTGAATGTGTATCACTCAAAGCAACATTAGAATGTCTACGTGTATTACTCGACGATCCACCTATTCGACGCGATCGATTCTGATTATTATCCCAAAAATTGCTAGTATTTGCATTTTTGTTTACGTTAAAATCACGGTTAGTATGACCATTACCATTGTGCCATTGACCATACTGTCTATTTTGATAACCTTGTCTGTTATTGAAAGATTGTGATCTAAATTTCCCATTATGATAATAATTATTGCTTTGATTATTTCCAAAATTATTCTGATGAAAATCTCGTGATCTGTGAGATTGGCTAGAAGATACATTATATAGAGAAGTTTGACAAAATTGTTTCCCTTTAAAAGAATTGCAATTCTTGTTATTTCCCTTTCTGACTTTTCTATCTCTAAGATTCATTATCAATTTTTTCTGTTTTTCCGCTTCTATTTGCTGCTGAATTTTATTATCTTCAGATTCTATTTTCAAATCTACATAATCTGACATCAACTTCTCATAATTCCTTTTGACTTGTTCTAGCTCTCTAGCAATCCCATTCATAATATTTAAATCTTTAACTTCGAGTTCTGCAGCAGCAGTTTGAGTTAGATGTTCAACATCGATAGTGTGTTTCCTGACATGTTCTTTATTAATGGCCTTTTCTTTTTCAAGTGCCTCAATGGCATTTTGATGGCTATTCGTCAGCTCCTCAACCCTTAATTTCATAAGAGGAATCTCAGATGTAAGTTCTTGAATCTGAGCCAAATGAGCATGACAGTCTGTCTTCATAGTCATATTTAACTTATCAAATTCTTCAATGACCTTCTTCTCCTTGTCAAGTAATTTTTTTACTGAGCGTACTTCATTATTTAACTCATTTTTCTCCATGAGTAATTTTTCAATATTTATCTGTTTTTCCTGAGACACTTTCTCCTGTTGACATAGAAGATTCCTGAGTTCTTGATTTGCCAAGGTAAGATCTGCTACCTTCTTATCCAAAACTTTCATGTTTTGTTCCATCGTTTTTTCCATATTACACTTTTCTCTCAAAAGAGTTACCTCAGATGTCAGGCTCTGAATTTGAGCCACGTGTGTATTGCAATCTATCTGCAAAGTAGTATTAATAGCAATAGGTTTATTTTCATCGTCACTATCTTCTTCGAAAAATATGTTCATTAAGGAGGTCACCTCATTATCTAACTCTCTTTTCTGACCAAAAGAGGAGTCATGAAATTTCTTATTATCCTCTATCAACACCGTCACTTTATTCTTCAACTCAGCATTTTCAAAATCTATAGCCAACAACTTCTTCTCATATTCCCCTTTTTGCTGTAGCAGCTCATTCGTAAGGGCAATCTCCCTACCCTTGTGCTTCGTTATGGTTTTCTTCAACTCATCCACCTCAATAACACTACTGTCTTGAGTAGTTATTTTTCCTTCATCATAAAAAAATGGTGGATAATAATTTAGCAAGTCTCACTGCTTTCTCTTGTGAAAAGCCATATTTGCACCTAAGAAAAGCAAAATTCTTGAGATCCTGGGTAATTTGAAGTAAGAAATGTTCAATGGCATATTCCTCACAACTTGAACCCCATTTACCTATTCTATCTCCCTCCCGGAGAAAATGATCCAAAATATCCATTATGTCTAATAATTTTTTTCACTCTAATAAGTGTTACTTAAAAAATATTCACTTTTTTACCATCTAATCAGAGGTACCAGTTCCTGTCCAAGAACTGTACATTAAAGTCATCATATAATAGTCAAATATATATATAATTAATAAAGTAATCTATGCAATGAAATGTTATGAGCAATAACGTGACAGACTTACTTACTTACTTAGTCGTTTCCCTTCTACCGTGAGGTGTAGAGGTTTGGAAGAGAGAGCGCCAGACCATTCTATCAGCTGTCTTCTTCCTGGCCTGGTTCCATTCTAGTCCTCGGTCCTTCAAAGATTGTCTAATGTTGTCCTCCCAGCGGACTCTGGGTCGTCCTGGAGGTCTGGATCCCTGGCTCTTACGTGACAGACAATAGGCACAATACTGACAAGTCACGATAATCAAGACAAATGAAAACAGTCGTAGAAATCAACAAAAATAAAAATGTGGAACTAAAATAGAATGTCGTAAAAAATTACGATGACATCTACGATCCAATAATACACAAGACAGTTGACAACACAGTGTAAAAACATATGTTTTGTAAAAAACTGAATGATAGTCAGGTTAGAAGGACAATAATCACATACAAAATACATCATAAAACTAAGGTACGAATAAAAATAGCTATGAAAACAACAATTAAAACTTGACGGAACAGCTAAACAAATACTATCATAAGAAGCAAGTAGCGATCGGAACTACAGCAAGGTTTCTAGCCTTGAACCGGAATTATCGCTCAATTGAAACTTATAAATCAAAACCTACAGAACATCTGACAAAGAGCCCGAATCGGCTTCGAGATGAACCTCGTTTGTCAGATCGACCTCCCTACCTCCCACGAAAAACATTGAACATAGAACATGCAACATGAAACATGAATAAAAAGTAGTGGACATATTACCAAGCCAAGGCACAGCTAAACGTAAAACGGTGTAATGACAACACGACGTTTTTACTTATCTCAACCGGCTAACAAAAAAAAAAATATCCCTCGCATCCAGGACTGCATGTATGAGACATCTATTTGACGAAATATAAAGCCAGAGTACAATGTCGAAACTTGACAGTTGAAGTCCCTGGGTTGTCCTTGACTTGTGATGACCGTTAGAAGTGCTGCAAGGTCCAGGATGTTGTCGCCTTGAAAGCTACCTTGTTTCTGTTCAACCGAGTTTGAATGTAGACTGGAGTTCAATTCCGCTATTGAAAACTGGATGTTTTCAGAGCACACTGCGCCACCATATTGTTGGACCCCAACGGCTTCCTAATAATATATATATATATCGTAGATCCACGGTAGTTACCGATGATCTCTTTGATAGGCATTTACTGGCATATAAAAATACATCTTCAGCTGTGAATCCATTTCGGTACAGGCTAGTTACCTGATATCGACTAGATGCTCACGACTTTGCAGAACAATCATTATTATTATAATAAATACATACGTGGTTCTTCCAACGAATGAACACTCACGTGGACGACTACCGGCTACGACTGCTAATCCGCAGGACCGGGTCTAAAACATCAATACTTTACTCAAAACACGGGTTTCGAACTCCCAAAGCTTCCTTTGTAGGACTTGGGATTCTTGCTTCTCCAACCCACAGATGACGTCAACTGACTGTCTAGATACACGTGCGGACAGGATAACCCCCTATACGCCTTAGTGCACAACCGTGCGCTAATGAAATCAAACTCACCAATAAGACTTACTCTCATGTAAGTCGGTGAGTAAAGTTTATTACTGGTAGGACAACATATTAATAATATAAGACTACCTTCATCTATAAAGGAGTGCAGAGGTCTACGAAAAGGGCTCTACAACCGGGTATTAAACAATTTCATCCTGTCGACAAGGTAAGTTTTCTTACTTATATTTTTTGTTTGTTTGCACAGAGCTAGCATCAGTTTTACTAACATTAATTATTAATTAAGCAGTTAAATTTTGACACAGATTTGCCGTATATTGAATATTTCTGTTCAATCCATTATATTACATCCTTTTAATTTGTTACTGGGATCTCCACACTTTGTAGTTAGGCTACTGTCTCTCAATTTTTAAATCTGAAGACCAATCAATATAGTGCGTTATTTTATATTTTGTTCATATTAAATAACTATTATTATACTTTATGAAATGATTATTGGGTTACTTCAGTGTTGGTGTGGCTGTTACTAATTGTGTTTGTTTTTCTTTTTCTGATTGTTGTATTTTTCTAATTTATTTATGGCTGTGGTTAAGAAACTTTATAGAATAGAATAGTAAACTGGTAAGAACATCTGTGTCAACATTTTTGTAAAGCCACCTGTCGTAGATTTATGATAGGAGAATTAAGACTAGGGTTGGTCCCTTCTGAATAGGTTGGAATGAGTGCTAGATACAGTGAGAGCTGGTGGAAAACACAATAGAATTTCCCCACGTGAGATGATAGGATGTGATATAGAGGCTGTCTTTGAGAATCGAGATAATCTTCTCTCTCTCACCTATCTTCTACGACCGCTTTTAAAGGCGTCAGACAGTCTAAACACAGATATATACATATATTAATATATCTCTATCTACTCACGGGCACGCACATACACGTGACGACAGGTAAACACACAGACGTGGGAAAACTATAACAATGATATACAGATAATTTGGATCGAGCTGACCAACGCACTGATTTTTTTGTTCAAGAGAGATATTTTAATTATCATATCAAAATTTCTCACAACACCAAAAATTACATCAAGGAAAACATATACAAATAGTCATAAAATTTAAGAAAATGATACAAGGATGATGGCCCGTTAGAATCTTACTCTAGGTTTAGCCCACAGCCCCGTTAAGAGAACAGATGATGGCCCAAAGAGTTATAGATACGTAGGGTTGAGGCTAAGAGGTTTCTTTCTTTCTCGAAAATGTATGAACAGAGTTTGATAATCTGATTTAGCCTAAGAAATAAAGAAACTCTAGCAAATAGTAACAAATTCTGCAGATTAAAAAAAAAAACAGTTAAGACCGCAAATGGGTGACAATAATACACCGGTAAAATAACACTCTGATCTGCGTACACTCATTCATTCAGCCATGGCCATGGGTACACAGTTATACTCACAACTTTGCTCGCTGCCTCTGGGAACATAATAAATTCTAGGACCTTCACACAGACCCGAAAATGCAGTCCTTGACCAAGAAATCCCCAGTTCCAAAAGACGTACTAAACTCTCAGGGAACGATTCCTTGGGTGTTCTAATTTTTCGAATGTCTGATTAAGTCACATAAAATATTGTCCAGGCACGAAAGTTAGCAGAGCACAATGTCATTAGCTTTGGTTTCTAGAATTTAAGGAATGTCAGATCGGTGTCTACTTTCAGGAAGTTACTATATTTGGTCACCACAGTACTAGTCAAAACTCTGTCGGAATGTTTCTGATCTTTGCTTGCCACAACGGGCTGAATTGTACTGAAGAGTTATTCTGGAAGAATTAATTCTGGCGCGAAGGCCTCTTACTTCATTTAACTGTTACAGTTCAGGTAATGAAAGTGATTTGTTTCTTCCCAAATAATGTTCACGTACTAGAACGCTGGCAAAGTTGGGTACCACCGTTTCACTATATAAAAGAAAGAACACATATCAAATAATTTTACAATATGTACCCACTATAACTTACATTATTAAACCGCAAGTGTACTGCTTGACTTATCATTTAAATTTTCCGGTGAAATAAGTTATAAAATCAATCATCATGAATTCAGGAATATCTGCGTATTCCGTCACTATTCACTGATGTCGCATCTAGCATTTATAAGTTTGATATAAAATATTCTCGACTGAGTATTTAGCAGTTAAATTAACTTCATTATAGCTACATTATTGTTTAGTAAGCTAAGATATAATTTATTATGTATTTCCACTGTAACTCGTCGACTTAGAGAATATAACAAACTATAAATTAAGCACTCTGTTCAAAAGAAACTAGTTAAAAATGAAATAAGCGACTTAACACTTTATCACTTCACAAAATACTAGATATCTATTATATTTACCTCAAACACAGCACTACGGTAACACCACGACTAGGATAATTCACTAGATAGGTAGTTAGAAGCTCGTCACAAATCTGACGAGAACTATGAAATTCGCTATAAAGCTTCATTCACTAGCACGCGTGTTCCATCTACTGAGATGTTGGAGACTGAAATGCAATCAGATTTCAGCTCTAGGGTGGATATTTGAAAACAAGGGCAAACAATCCCACATTTTCTCAAACTCCGAAATCATCTCCCCTTTACGTGTACAACACCTTACATTTAACATTACCATTACTAGACGTCTTACATAACTGACACTTCTGCGTTTCCCCACCTCGCGCTGACCAGGCCAACAGTGGGTGCCGTTTGCCGCTGCTATTCCCAGACAGTTGTCTCGAACTGCGACTAAAAGGTGTAAATTATCGCTCCTACCTGAGCGTTTGGCCGATGCAATTTCGTTGTGACCGGTGAAAGATGCAGACAATTTGACACCTCTAGGTCTAGCGAAACGAATATTCACAGCCTATATCGTCCAGTACGGGGAATGCTGCCGACTTAAGTCTGCTCTATCGTGAGATAAGCGAAAGTCCCAGTTTCGTTTTCACTGACATCTACGCAGTAGAATTACGTATCCCAGTATGAGAAAAAACAAGGTAAAGTTTGAGAATACTGAAGAAAATATTTTTCGCACCCGAGTGATGCGAAAAATACAGGAAAAACAAGTACGGAAAGATAATAAATAAAAGGATTCGGGTGAGAGAATAGGAAGAAGATCTAGGTAATTTAATGATCAAAACCCACGTGACAGGACGTCCCCCCTTAAGATATGGAAGCACTCCATGTCTACGTTATGGAATTAAACTTCCTATAACCGTAGCTTCGGGGTGTCTGTGTTCTTCCCTCTCATCTTCCCCCTCCATCACTATCCAATTCCTACTCAAGTCTCCTCCCCAAAGTTTTCTTCCTCTGGAATGTTTCCCATGAGCGCTTGAAAGAGCGTCGCCGCTTCTGACATTTTTGAAAGATTTCCTGTGATAGCGGTGGAATATCCCTGCCACTATCATCATCTTCGTCAGTTTTGGCGATCGTCAGGAGATGGTCGGAGGTCGGCACTGGTCTTTCCAAGTATCTCTTTAAGAGATTTAAATGGAAAACCTTCTCCATTCCTTGAATAGATATCTGGTAGTTAGCCTTAGAAATCTTTTTCAGGACGGTAAACGGCCCTTGCCATCCGATCCTCAGTTGGTTGTTCTCGGTAGGGAGTAACACCAAAACTTTCTCTCCTGCTTCCAGTTCTCTCTCTTTCGCGACTTTTCTGTATTGGTTAGCGTGCTTTGTGCGTGCTCGCTTAAAGTTAGTCGTTGCTAGGTCCCATCCTAGTTTCAACCTATCCTTTAAATCCGATACGTATTTACTGGCTGAGACGACTGTCTCATCCGCCTTCTGGTCTGTCAGCGACCAAAGTAAGGCTTCGAGCGGGCCCTTAATGGGTCTGCCGAATAAAAGCGTAGCTGGCGGAAATCCTGTGGAAGTATGAGGAGATTCTCTGTAGCCAAATAAAGCTGCCGGAATGCAACAATCCCAATCTTCAGGTTTCACTTGTGCCAGTCTACTTAACATCATGTTGAGGTTTCCATTAGCACGTTCCACGAGCCCATTTCCGGCCGGAGTATATGGCTTAGTGTGGATGTGCTGGGTCCTCAAGATCTTAACGATCTCATCCATCAACAGGTTTCGGTATGGAGATCCGTTATCCGTCAACACTTGCTGAGGGAATCCCTACCGAGTGAAAATCTGCACGAGGGCTTCTGCGACATGCTTGGCATCTGCGCCTGTTAGCGGGATAGCTTCTGCCCATAAAGTGCATGTATCGACTAAGGTCAGGATAAACCTGTTCCTTCTTTTAGTCCTTTCGAAAGGCCCTAAAATGTCGATCACAACCCGTTCGAATGGTGTTCCCATTATTGGCATTTCACCCAAAGAGACTGGGGGTGCGCGTTGCTTGGGTGGCACACGTTGGCACTGGGCACAGGATTTGACGTACCTGATAGTATCAGTGTTTACTCCTGGCCACCAATAATGAGTGGTTATACGTTGGTTTGTGGCGTTCTGTCCCATATGTCCGCTGAAGGGAAGAGAGTGCCCCATTTCTAGGATTTGGCTTCTGTACTGTTTCGGTACTAGGAGCTGGTTGTAACCTTGGTCAGGCTTGCCCGTTCTCCGATAAAGTACGCCATCCTTAGAAAAAAATGTCCCCGTGCTGTCTGGGTTCCTTAGCCATGGGCAGTTTCCTAAAGCAGGGTGCCAAAGTAGGGTCCTTGTATTGCGCTTCTTTAAGTTCTCTGGGTAACAAATTAGGCGCAGGCTCCCGTTCCTTTTTGGTTTGCCCTCTTGTAGTTACTGCTGCCACAATCGGCTCTTCCGGTTTCCCAATACACACGTATCTCCCGCCAAGTATGACTGGGTAGATGGGATCATCCATAACAGCCGCTTTGATCACACCTCTGACAAAGTCAGAGTGTATCTCCACCAATGCGATGGGAAGCGCTGTAGGTGCATCACTCTTACGAACTCCACAAAGTTGGACGGTCTCTGCTGTCTCTTGACCGGGTTTGACCAGGTTTCTGGCAACAATGCAATCATAAGAAAGCCCCGTGTCAAATAAGCAAGAAGTTTGAGAACCGTTCAAAGTAACAGTACCTCGCGTTGAGGGTCCATCCCCAACAGGTTGGGAATCACTGTCAATAATTCCGCCTTGCGAGACTGTCAATAAGCATCCGATGCGTTTCGGCTCGGTGTGCTCGGTCTGATCATATGTCCCGTGCTCAGGGGTTTTCCCTTTGCCACCTTGTCCTTTCTGGCTACGCTGCCATGTAGGGCGGTCGGGTTGATCAGACTGTTTGGGGTGGTTGGGGTACTTGTTCTTGTAGAACTTGGATTTTTCAGGAGGGGGGTTTTGAGGTCCAGTTTCTCTGTGGTTATTTTGGTTAGAAGCCTGAGAAGATTGCTCTAGGTTATGTTTTCGAAAATGCTCTTCCGTCGGTTTACGTTTTGAGGCCGGTAGTTCAGCCAGCGCATTGTGATAACGCTCAGACTTCTCTAAGATGTCTTCAAGCTTTTCTGCACCTTGCTCAGCCAAAAATCTCCGGGTGTCCGCAGACAAAGTGTTCTTTATTTGTTCTGTTAGAACAAATTCCTCAAGACCTTCATAGGTAGAGGGGAGCTGTGAAAGCTCAAGGCACTTTGTTAGGTATCCCTTTAGACGGGAAGAGAACTGCTGGAAAGTTTCCGAGCTGTCTCTTCCGGCTGTTTCGAAGAGTTGCAAAAATTTGCGAGCATTCATTTCGAAACGCTCGAGCAAAGCTTTCTTCAACACATCATAGTTGTCTTGTTGGCTGCTTTCCAGTTTGGCGTAAACATCATACGCACTACTTTTCAAAGCCTGAGAAAGCTTCACATTCCAACGCGACCTCTCCAAACCGTACAGAGTTGCAATTTTCTCAAATTTTTCTAACCATGTGTCAATCTTCTCATTTGGACAAGGGAAAGACTCTAGCGGAAAAGACATAGCAGTGAGATGAGTAGATGTAGTGTTAGAAGGATCAGTTAAGGAAGAATGAGGAGAAGACTCTCCATTGCTGGAGGTCGAGGCAGCACCACGACTTTGGAATTCAAGAGTTTTAAGAGCCAGCTCATGCGGTCTCTCCTTCTCTCTTTCCTCATGCTGTCTCTCCTTCTCTCTTTCCTCATGCTGTCTCTCCTTCTCTCTTTCCTCATGCTGCATCCTGCGAATTTCCATTTCTTCATCCATCTTTTTCTGCTGTAGTAGCCGGTCTTCCGCTTCTTTCCTCTCCGCTGCTTCTTCTTTCCTCCTTAGTTCTTCTTCTTTCCTCTCCGCTGCTTTTTCCTTCTGCTCCGCATCATATCTCTCAAGTTCGTCCCTGACGAAAGCTTTCGCTTCGTCGCCGTCCAGTCCCTCTTCCATTGCTTCCTGTCTGAGCATTTGTCTCAGTTTCGCCCTTTCTGCCATAATAAGTCAGTGGCTGAGACTTAGACGAGAAAAAGATAAGGATAAGGAATACACTGGTTCCTACCACTTGCGAGAAAAAAAATACCAAAAATCAAAAGATGATATATTTAACCCTGGGATACCTCCTCCAAAAATAAAAATCTAACTATCGCTGCTATTAATCGGCAATAAAGCACCTAATGCAAAACACGACTACGCCAACTAAATGGTAGTTAAGATTACTTCTGAAAAATAAGTTGCTACCGTGGAAAACAAAATTATTATTGCAAAATTTATTTTAAGGAAAAAAAAAATCCCTTAATTTTAATCCACTATAAGTTTCACCCCTGAAGACAGTTAGGGTAAGGGAGGCAATTAATCTGGACAAAAGTCCGAAACGCACTCCTTAGCTTTTGCTCAAACACCTACTTCTTCAAAACCCAGTGAATGTTATACACTCACCACTTTACCAGCGTTTAGTATTACAAAATCAGTAATTAACATGTATTCCGACAAAATCAACCTGTAAACCAAATGTATAATGTTCAAATGCTGTGGAAAAAAAAACTTATCAGTTTGTGTGGTCAGCACGCTCGTAAACAGATCGTTAGTCTAGGGGATAAATTATTTTTAAAAGATACAAAACTCACAAGACATCACACTCTTACTCTATATCAGAATAAAGAATCTTAAGTTCAAAATCCAGATAGACGAGACCACATTTGTCGTACTCGTCTTCCTATTCTAAGTTCAAAAACCGGAAACAAGCAACCATTTATCTTATCGCCTTAGGATTTTGGGTTCAATTCCCGGTAACGAGCGACCATTTGTTGTATCGCCTAGGATTTTTGGTTCAATTCCCGGTAACGAGCGACCATTTGTCGTATCGCCTAGGATTTTGGGTTCAATTCCCGGTAACGAGCGACCATTTGTCGTAGATTTATGATAGGAGAATTAAGACTAGGGTTGGTCCCTTCTGAATAGGTTGGAATGAGTGATAGATACAGTGAGAGCTGGTGAAAAACACAATAGAATTTCCCCACGTGAGATGATAGGATGTGATATAGAGGCTGTCTTTGAGAATCGAGATAATCTTCTCTCTCTCTCACCTATCTTCTACGACCGCTTTTAAAGGCGTCAGACAGTCTAAACACAGATATATATATATATTAATATATCTCTATCTACTCACGGGCACGCACATACACGTGACGACAGGTAAACACACAGACGTGGGAAAACTATAACAATGATATACAGATAATTGGGATCGAGCTGACCAACGCACTGATTTTTTTGTTCAAGAGAGATATTTTAATTATCATATCAAAATTTCTCACAACACCAAAAATTACATCAAGGAAAACATATACAAATAGTCATAAAATTTAAGAAAATGCTACAAGGATGATAGCCCGTTAGAATCTTACTCTAGGTTTAGCCCACAGCCCCGTTAAGAGAACAGATGATGGCCCAAAGAGTTATAGATACGTAGGGTTGAGGCTAAGAGGTTTCTTTCTTTCTCGTAAATGTATGAACAGAGTTTGATAATCTGATTTAGCCTAAGAAATAAAGAAACTCTAGCAAATAGTAACAAATTCTGCAGATTAAAAAAAAAACAGTTAAGACCGCAAATGGGTGACAATAATACACCGATAAAATAACACTCTGATCTGCGTACACTCATTCATTCAGCCATGGCCATGGGTACACAGTTATACTCACAACTTTGCTCGCTGCCTCTGGGAACATAATAAATTCTAGGACCTTCACACAGACCCGAAAATGCAGTCCTTGACCAAGAAATCCCCAGTTCCAAAAGACGTACTAAACTCTCAGGGAACGATTCCTTGGGTGTTCTAATTTTTCGAATGTCTGATTAAGTCACATAAAATATTGTCCAGGCACGAAAGTTAGCAGAGCACAATGTCATTAGCTTTGGTTTCTAGAATTTAAGGAATGTCAGATCGGTGTCTACTTTCAGGAAGTTACTATATTTGGTCACCACAGTACTAGTCAAAACTCTGTCGGAATGTTTCTGATCTTTGCTTGCCACAACGGGCTGAATTGTACTGAAGAGTTATTCTGGAAGAATTAATTCTGGCGCGAAGGCCTCTTACTTCATTTAACTGTTACAGTTCAGGTAATGAAAGTGATTTGTTTCTTCCCAAATAATGTTCACGTACTAGAACGCTGGCAAAGTTGGGTACCACCGTTTCACTATATAAAAGAAAGAACACATATCAAATAATTTTACAATATGTACCCACTATAACTTACATTATTAAACCGCAAGTGTACTGCTTGACTTATCATTTAAATTTTCCGGTGAAATAAGTTATAAAATCAATCATCATGAATTCAGGAATATCTGCGTATTCCGTCACTATTCACTGATGTCGCATCTAGCATTTATAAGTTTGATATAAAATATTCTCGACTGAGTATTTAGCAGTTAAATTAACTTCATTATAGCTACATTATTGTTTAGTAAGCTAAGATATAATTTATTATGTATTTCCACTGTAACTCGTCGACTTAGAGAATATAACAAACTATAAATTAAGCACTCTGTTCAAAAGAAACTAGTTAAAAATGAAATAAGCGACTTAACACTTTATCACTTCACAAAATACTAGATATCTCTTATATTTACCTCAAACACAGCACTACGGTAACACCACGACTAGGATAATTCACTAGATAGGTAGTTAGAAGCTCGTCACAAATCTGACGAGAACTATGAAATTCGCTATAAAGCTTCATTCACTAGCACGCGTGTTCCATCTACTGAGATGTTGGAGACTGAAATGCAATCAGATTTCAGCTCTAGGGTGGATATTTGAAAACAAGGGCAAACAATCCCACATTTTCTCAAACTCCGAAATCATCTCCCCTTTACGTGTACAACACCTTACATTTAACATTACCATTACTAGACGTCTTACATAACTGACACTTCTGCGTTTCCCCACCTCGCGCTGACCAGGCCAACAGTGGGTGCCGTTTGCCGCTGCTATTCCCAGACAGTTGTCTCGAACTGCGACTAAAAGGTGTAAATTATCGCTCCTACCTGAGCGTTTGGCCGATGCAATTTCGTTGTGACCGGTGAAAGATGCAGACAATTTGACACCTCTAGGTCTAGCGAAACGAATATTCACAGCCTATATCGTCCAGTACGGGGAATGCTGCCGACTTAAGTCTGCTCTATCGTGAGATAAGCGAAAGTCCCAGTTTCGTTTTCACTGACATCTACGCAGTAGAATTACGTATCCCAGTATGAGAAAAAACAAGGTAAAGTTTGAGAATACTGAAGAAAATATTTTTCGCACCCGAGTGATGCGAAAAATACAGGAAAAACAAGTACGGAAAGATAATAGAATAAAAGGATTCGGGTGAGAGAATATGAAGAAGATCTAGGTAATTTAATGATCAAAACCCACGTGACACCACCTTTAAATCAGCTTTTGTTGTTTACTCGACGAACATTTTTCTATCTGCAAAATTGTAAAATCAATTCTTTGTTCTAGAATTTAGAACAAATATGGCAAAAGCAGAACAAACCATAAAGAAGTGCAGACAATACAGCATGGAATATCTAAAATATGGATTTATTCCAGCACTAAATAACCAACAAGTGCCAATATGTCTATTATGTTAGAGGGCCTTTTCAAATGAGGCGATGAAACTTCCAGACTACTTGAACATTTGAAAAAAAATTCACCCACATAAAACAGATAAAAGTTTGACATATGTTCAGTCACTTCGTGAAAACTTTCAGAAACGTAAAACAGTCCGTGACATGTTTGTCAACACTTCACAACAAAGCTGTGATGGTTTGCAAGCTTCATACACAATTTCACTGCTGATAGCTAAATCTGGAAAGTCTCATACAATCGCAGAAAATTTGAAATTGCCAGCTATAAGGAAGTTTGTGAGTAAAGTTATGCATAAGTCACCTGAACAAATAATTAAAGCAATTCCGCTCAGCAATACCTCTGTTCAAAGAAGAATAGATGAAACAGCTGAGAATGTTGAAAATACATTGAGCAACATACTTAGGACAACAGAATTTGCATTGCAGTTGGATGCGTCAACTTTGTCTAGCAACGAATCTTTGCTTCTTGCCTATGTTCGCTTCGTAAAAGATGAAAGCTTTGTTCAAGAGTTGTTATTTGCTAAGCAACTAATAACTGATACAAAAGGAGAGTCAATATTTCGTGTAGCAGAGAAATTTTTCAAAGAGAAGGACATTCCACTTACTAACATTCTTGCTTGTACAACAGATGGGGCACCATCAATGATAGGTTGTTACCGCGGGTTTATCGCTTTCTTAAAAGAAGCTGTACCTGGTATATTTACAATACACTGTGTAATTCACAGACTACATCTTGTCGCAAAAAATCTAAGTGATCGGCTTCACAAATCATTAAAACTGGTATCACAGCGATTAACAAAATTAAGTTCCATGCTCTCAATTCTCGACTATTTCGAGAGCTTTGTACTTGATGAACAGTTTGACCGTTTGCTGATGCACACAGAAGTTAGGTGTCTCAAAAAGAAATTGTCTGAGACGCTTTTATGCTCTTTTTGAAACTGGTAGAATTCTTCAAAGACTCGCATGCTTCGCTCAGTACAGAACTAACGAATATCAGGCATGACATTGCATATTTGTCAGATTTATTCACAAAGTTTAACGAAATAAATCTACAACTGCAAGGAAATGATATTAATCTTATAAAAGTCAAATCTGTCGTCTCCACGTTTCTGGCCAAATTAACACTATTCAAACGTAACATTTGCCGTCGCGAGCTAATCCAATTTCCCAGCCTCTTAGAGTTGGAAGAGAAAGATAAAATACCAGAGGATAATCTTCAAGTATATTGTGCACAACTAGATATGCTGCATCAAGACATGTCTCAAAGTTTCAGGATCTTTTGATCACGATTCCAGGCTGGATAATAAATCCATTCCTGGACACGTGCAGTGAGGAACTAGGAAGGGTGGAAGAGGAACTGATATCGCTACAAAATGACGTTGAGCTTAAGCCAATGTTCAAGAAATCATATCTAACTTGGAAAAAAACAGGTTGACAGAAATCGAATGAGAGCAAGACAAAGAATGGCAATTATGAAAAAACTTGCTGGAACAACTTGGGGTGCAGATGAGAAAGTGCTTAAGACGTTGTACACAGGGCGAGTGAGGCCAGTTCTTGAATATGGCATGGCAGCATGGGCAACAGCAGCTAAGACAAACTTCGATAAAATTAGCAGACTCCAAAATCAAGCAATGAGAATTATAACGGGAGGCATGAAGTCAACACCTATAAAAGAACTCGAAAAGATTACATGCTGTCGTGGAATATTCTAATCCACATATATAAATTATTAGGTAAATATGAAGCCTAACAAATAAAATTAATAAAGAAAAGAGCAATGGTAAATAACAGTGCTGTCACAAAGAAGGTACTCGAAATCCCCCTTGTTTTCTGCTTCGTCTGCAAATTGTAACGCTTTCACGTTGATAGTAAAAGCTTACTGTATTATGACCCGCTTTCTTCAATGAAACGTGTGCTGTATTTCTTGGAAAAACATTGAGAGGCAGACTGCGTAATGACCTAAATTAATCCTAACATTAATTATACTGCGTTACCAAAACGAACGAACAGATGGACTAAAGGATAGCGAGAAGGGAGGGCTGAAAATCAGGAACGCATGCAACACGCGTCGCGCGATACACAAATGCTACCATCACGCGTGTAAGACTACATGCACTAACTTTTTTTCAGACGAACAGTGATAAAATACACTACCCTCCCCAGAGTTAGGTTTTAAAATCACAAAAAACGCTTATTAGGAAAGATAACAATAGATGGGTTTACGGTTGAAAACATAACAGTACCCAGACAGCACATCTTCGAAACAGGAGGTAGAAATTGCATATTTTGAACGCAGCCACGTAGCCCTTTTAAATTTGGATATTTGGGTTCCTTAGGGTTTGCTGACAAAGAATATGTAAAACGTTACGCAAATAGTCTAGGAATTAACAAGTTATAACCAAAATAAAATATTGGGGATGCCTGACAGCATGAAATCATTTCTGTTCCTAAAATTTTTTTATAACATGTTTGAAAAAACCTTGCGTTACAGAAATAGCCTACCATGTAAACTCCAAATTGATTGGAGCGCAACAAATGAAAGACGAACCACGATTGGTCGGACTATAAATACTATCTTGGTTGTTAGGGAGACGTAGAAAGGTAACATTTTTTCAAACACTTGTCGAAACGTGGCCTCATTGGCTAGACTTGCTGATATACTCACTTAGGAGCGTTAGTTCGAGACCACTAGTGCAAATAATCTTGATAAAGCGACAGTGCGTTGAAGCCAGCTCACATTTTTGCTAAAATAAAAGCCTGGAACATAAGCAGATGGGAATTTGTGCCAGTAATTGTGCCAGAATTCATTGCTAATCAACGTATCTGTGTTTATTTCCATGAAATTGTGGGACCGTGGTCTTGATGGTACTGAGCAGCACCTGGTCAGAGCTTTGCTGAATCCAGAGTCGGACAGCATACTCCTTGGTCCATTTAGCTATCAGTGAGGTGTCTCCAGAGCCCAGAGGAGAATTCGAGCAGAGGAGTCCTTTCCTGCCGCCATCACTCAAGATAAGCTGATTGGGCCAGCTGAGCTCAACATTATGTCCCCTCATCTTGAAATGACTTTATAAAAATAACATTCAGAGGGGAATTTAATTGTCTTAATATCAGGAACTGAGAACATCTCCAATACTAGTTTCCTTAAGACAAACTATTGAAGTCATGATGACAAATACCAACAGAGCTTGAACAAAACAAAACCAGTATTACCTCATTTTACTACTACACAACTGACACACATAGGATATTTTTAATAATATATGTCACTACAATATTCATATTAATCCATTCTGTACATAACTTGTAATGAAAATTGATTGTGATTCCTAGTTCCTTTGTAATTGAATCAGGACACATATTCATTCATATCAGCAATGAATACATATTGTTATTTGAAAAGTTATCAGTGACTCCTTAAGATATCCTTTAGAGTGTTATATGTATGTGAGTGTCCCAGTGTTGTCAAGTATAGTGGAATAAATTAAATTGTTTATCTGTCTGTTGTTGTTTTGACTTACACTTCATCCTACACATACCCTAGACACATAACGTAGTCATCACACTATTGCAGAATAATTCAAATCGAGGCTTTCAATAAAGACTCCAGATCAAAAATGTGCCCATAGAATTAAATGCTTCAAAGACTGAAAGTAATTTTGTAGAAGTCAACCAAACCACAAATGCAATCCACAGATAGAAAATCCATAGCGACAAAATACATAGAGAAACATTATCCACGCAACACCTGGACCCATGCATACACAAATGGATCAGCAACAAATGGAACAGAAAATGGAGGTGGGGGTGTCTTTCTGACCTTAAGCACTGGTGCAGAAAAAAGGCTGTCAGTGGCGACAGGACGATTCTCCAGCAACTTCAGAGCAGAGGCAGTGGCCTTGAAAACTGCAGCAGATGTTATATTGACAGAAGAAATGGCAGAGAGACTAGTTGCTTTCTTTACTGATGCACAGTCAGTAATTGCAACGTTGAAAAGACAAAATAATACAGACCTGGATGATCTCAGAGTAGTGCTCCACAAACTTTGTCAACGATTCAAAAGTGTTGTGATCCAGTGGATCCCATCTCATTGTAACATCGCCGGCAATGAAGAGGATGACAGAATGGCAAAAGAAGGTTCACATCTACCTCAGCCTGATGCAAGCATAACTTTTGAGGAGGCAAAGAGTTTTATCAGAATCAGTTACAGAAACAAATGGAATGTAGAACATCCAGGGCACACACAGAATGATGCTTACTACCAGCTCCACAGAAGAGAACAAGTGGTAATCTTCAGACTCCGCACTGGCCACAACAGATTGAGATACCATCTATTCAACAAGCTAAAGATATGAACTACCGATCAGTGTAACTGTGGCACTGATAAAATGACTGCTGAACATCTGCTTCAAAGTTGCCCCTTATATGTGGTACAGAGAAAGTGCATATGGCCGACGCCAGCTCCTTTCGTGGAAAAGCTTTACGGGGATTCAAATAGCCTCAAACTGACTACTGCTTTCTTTGAGAACATTCAAGTGGACGTCTGAGAGTGTACGAAGAAGAAGAAGAAGATATCAAGACTTTTGGTTGCAGAAAGAAATCTCTGAACGCTACCCTGCAGTGTGGGGAAAGGTTAAGATGTTCTGTATCGCCTTTCAAACATCGTATTTAGTAGAGCGTGGTTTCAGCGCGGTAGCCCAACTTCTTTCGAAGCAGAGAAACAGACTGCAGATTACTGAACGTGGGAATCTGAGACTCCTTCTAAGTAACTTTCAGCCTGATGTTGAGAAGCTAATATCACTACACCAGGCACATCGATCTCACTGAAGTTAAAAATGAAGTAAGTTTGTTACTAATTTACTTTCGCATAATGCTGTTTGTTTTACAGCATTAGGTAATTAAGTTTTTCTTTTTAAATTAAGTTAATAAATAAGCGTATCTGTAGCTTTATATTAGAATGTGATAAATTGAGCAATTAGTTGTTACTGTATTAACAGTTGCTCTTATTTTTCACTCTTTACATTTTTTTATGTAATGTGTGGAAATGCTGGGGGCGCTGGGGACATGCCCTGGGAGCCAAGGGGGCGGTGACCCAAAAAAGTTTGGGAAACACTGCTTTAGACCCATAATAATAAGTCTGCAATACTTTAAATTAAAATTTTGTCTTGAAGAAAGAACCAGAAACTTACATTTTAAGGTTATTTTTAAGAAAAATGATGAGTTAAATCCGTTTCCCGAATGAAACTGGACAGAAGAGTATCTTGATTGTCTCTTGATTTAATGCACACCATCACACTTTTCTATTTTCGCGAGAGTACATATAAGGGGAAACAATACAATTATTGTCTAACTTTCAACCACAGTTGCACAGTTGCTGTGGTTGAAAGTTAATGTACTCTCCCGAAATTAGAAAAAGTTTGCAAATGACGGTGTGTAAAATGTGACTGACCAACCGACCGAAGTACTTACGGCGGGAATTATGGTATTGGATTAAATATTCTCGCTCATACGTTTGCTTTCATACATATAAAAACTGAAGCGACTATGATTGTTTAGTTTTAAAACAACATGTAACAATTGTAATAATGAATTAGTATTTAACAGTTAAAATAAATATGAAAATATTGGTGATATTTTGCTGTAAATACAAGTTTTCGTCACTGAGACGTAGGTGAGAATTTATCAAAGTCCGTTTTGCTGGTGCCTTTTTTATAAGCACTTAACTTTTATAAGGTAGTCCTGCAGCTGTGGTTTTCATCACTTTTTGGTGATGACTGTACTTCTCTCACACGAGTGGCGTAGTAATTTCAGTACTTCGAACCGTTTGATAGCTTGTAACTACGTACTTTTAGAAAAAAATAGAAAGAAAAATGTCTCTGATAAGTACATTGAGTTGGAAGCTTAACAGGCGTATCCTCTAGCTGTCCACCCACCAATGTTAATCTCTCAGAAGAATTAAATTCTTGAGCATACACAGTGTAACTCAGGAAAGATAAATATAAATCACCACTAATACTCTGGGTATTAACTGGGAAAATGTGTCTGGACAGCGCGAATAAAGATTTGTGCCTGAACTAACATTAACAAGCTACATATATCACACAAAATGATATGATACACTTGAGGCACATCTGGTGTAATCATCACTCATCACTGCTCCAGTCGGAGTCTGGGGTCACATCTGCTGTCCGGTTTTTCGCACGACTAGCCAGAAACAATCACCAGCGCTTGCTGTAGCGGTTTATGAATATACTATTTTCGTATGTTGAGGTTGCCAGCCTCATATATAACCACTTAGCAAGAAAACATGTTAATACACATTTGTAAAAGTAATGTTCACAACTTACCCCAAAAATTTAGGTTATGCACAATCTCCTCCCACAGGTTTCGGATGGACACGAGCAATTTCGGTGCATATGCTCTCGAATCAATTGGTCTGGGAAAGTATAGTAATTCCTTCTTATGACGGGTGTTCTGTGATACACTTGGCCTGGGAAACTAGTAATTCCTCTTCGACGGGTGTTTTGCGATACACTTGGTCTGGGAAACCGTAATAATTCCTCTTTGACGGGTGATCCAATTCCTAGGTTTCCAGTCTTGATATTTAAAGTCTTGGTCCTAAAGTTCTCAGTCTCTGTATTTATAAAGGCGGGCTTACTTTTTAAGGTTATTAGTTTCCCAAATACTTCGATCTGTCACTTATAGGTATGGAATTCTAGGTCCGACCCTTCTCTTTCTGGCTTTTTGGGAGTTGCTCATTTAAAGTTGCGAAGCTGTCTGTTCTGTGTCTCTGAGTTCGCTAGATTGTATTTTCAGTTTCCAGTTCAAATCACAGATTGTACTGCCCGGCAAACTTGCCAATGAGATTCATTGTATATTCCGGCTCTCACTTCAATCCAATCGTAAGCTCTTTTTCACACTATGTGAGTTGGGGTGTTTAAATTCAAAATATCCCCCACGTGTTTAAAATATTACATTTAATATTCAACGCGTGACCTCTTTATAGTAAGACGTAACATTTCCGGTGACATCTTGTGCACTCTCACAAACAAATGTGTGAACATGTTAGCCTGGCGTAATGTCTTCCGCCAAGATGTCTACCCAGACAGACTATCTTTAATAATCACCAGGGAAGATACCGCAAAGGCGATAAACGCATCTACCACCTGTGTAATCTGCCAGACAAACAGACACGGTTGTCGGCACCCCCAGACAAACAATCTGGTTCTTTTCAGCGATCGGGCGCTTCGCCGTCTTGTGCAAACACCATCATCAGCTTTTCATCTGGGGTCAAATGTTGGACCGACGCGTTTCAAAGGGTGGTCAGACTGAGAGAAAAGATAAGCGTATGACCGGTATAATTACCTGGTACTTTCGCATTTACCTTGCGGAACGTAAACAATTCTGCGTGTAAAGCAGATACGTCAGTATGGGAGTAGAGTGTTAGAGACTTCACCCTACTGATCCAACATAGAGCAAAATAATGAATGAAAGGGCAAAAAATTGCCAAATAATAAGCGGTCGGAGAGAAAATTGAAGAAGAAAAGGGATACTGCCGGAGTGGCTGAAGGTGTGAGAGAGCTAACAAAAGAACACGTACAGACGTTTTGTCACACCAGGATAACGAATAGAAACAGGATTCTAACATAAGAACAGGGTCAAGTATTACCGGATCTTCTGATATTAGACAGAAAGAACACTCGACTGTAGAACTGGAAACCACGAGTCCAAAGAACCTACATACAAAATAACAGTGGGATTATAATTAAAGTACTATCCAGACGACCTGTAGGACGGACTCTTAAAACCAGTGCCCTGACTTTGTTCGGAAGTTTATCCTGTGCAAGAAGTATGCAACTTCATTCCCGGTAATCGGGGTAAGTTGTAATATGTACATTTTATCATTTTATATTTTTTGCATTTAACATATTCACATGAGACTGGCAACCTCAGCATATAAAATTATTGGATTCATGAACCACCACTGCAAGAGCTGGGGACTGCTTCGTGTGGGTTTCCTCACAAGGAACCCAAAAGCAGAGGTAGCCCCAGACTCTATATGGAGCAGGTCGTGGAGGATGATGACACCCTGGTGTATGATAGGAAACTCTTTACAGAGCGATACAACAGGAGGCAATCTGATCATCAGAAGAAGTCCCCCCATCAGACAAGTGTTTCGGCCCAGTATACTCCTTTACACTCTAAGGGGGGCGGGCCCACTTGGGTCATGACTCCCAAGCGTCTCAGCCTCCTGTTGTCTTGTATCGAAAATGAACCCATTTCACTTATGGTAGCAACTTTAATCCACAACTCCGCCAGCCGTGGAGGCAATTGTGAAAGTAACAAAGAGAAGACAAATTATTCCGTTCGTTCCGTCGCACACACTGAGACACCATCGCGAAGCCGCCGAGCCGAGCCACTGAAATTCTGACACTGACACCTCCTATAATATACATCGCCTGTTGCCCCTCAGTCACAACCCGCTCACTAGTACACCACAAAACTCAGCGTTTTGTGGACTTAGAAAAATTCTTGGTGTTTTCTGTACCGCAGCGTTTATTGTCACGATTTCCATTGCCCATTGCGGTTGTTCCACAGCCAGCCTGATGCCTTTTCGGCAGTTTCACTAAGCCTCTTCAGTGCCCTTGTTCTCGCCTGTCCCTTCAACCCCAACAGTTTCAATAGATCATACATTGATGCAGCCACAAGCCCTCTTGCGCCCACTTCAACAGCCATGACCCTTGTAGTGAACCCCTCGTGTCTCAGATCCGCGGCCAGATCACTATATTTGGCCGCTTTGAACGAATGTTGCTCGTCTAATCTGGATTCAAATGGCACGGTCAGTTCAATCAGTATGACCTGAAGCGTTGAAGAAGAATGAAGCACTATATCCGGCCGTCTCCGCGATTTCCTGATACTCTCTGGATATGCCCCTCGTCCAGGTAGGTCTACCGCCATCTCCCAGTCGTTTGCACAATCAAGAAGAGATGGTAAACTGCTACCTGGTTTACTCGGTTTGGGGTGTGCTGACTTTCCTGCCCTCAGAAAGTATGTATTTGCGGTGCTCGGCCTGGGTTTGCTGTTCGCCTTCATCCTTGCTAGATCTATTGTCGCAGCAAGCTCATTTAGCACTTTGTTATGGCGCCAGGTGTATCGCCCTTGCCCTAATGACACCTTACACGCTGAGAGCACGTGTTCGAGTGTCTGCCTCCCCTGGCACAGGGGGCACTGCTCATCATCCGACTTTCCCCATTTCACAAGGTTGGTGGCCGACGGCAGCAGGTCATACATTGATCTAACCACGAAGCTGAGCCTAAGAGGTGCCATATGCCATATATCATTCCATGTCAAGGACCTCTGCAGGGCTCCTTCCCATGTAGTCCATTGGCCTTGTTGGACCTGCTGCACTGCTTTTTGCAACCTCTTATCATTCTCAGCCTCTCGTATCTCATGAACAACCATGTCTCTGCGCTCCCTGCTTGATGCCTTGGACCACCAGCGGATGTCTCCATGACCAAATCCCCGTCTATTCGTCTGTGTGTATCCGATTACCTCCCTCAGTTTGAGTGACTCTTGGGCAGCATCAACAGCTTCTTCCACTCTCCACTTCCTTCCCGTTTTCAGTGTAGGCTGAATGGACTTAACCACGTCATCAGCTGACTCGCGTAGCATCATTGCAAGCCTTGCCTTTCCAACTTTGTACTCTTCAACAACTGACTTGAAAGGAAGCAGAAGTTTTGACTTTTTGCAGTACAGTGCTACATCTGACAAACCTGGTGGTACCCCTAGCCACTTTCTCATGAACTTGTTGACCTTTTGCTCTATAGCTTCGACTGTACTTGTGCTTATTTCATATATAAGCAGTGGCCACAGCAATTTCGGTATCAACATGAACTGGAGGCACCACAGTTTGAACTTTCCCAAGAGTCTGCTTTGGTCTATGATCTGTAGCCCTCTGTCTGCCATTTCTATTGTCTGTTGCACTGCCTTCGAGTCTTTTAATGAGGCATCGTACACCCTGCCAAGACTTTTAACAGGTTCCTCAATGACAGTAGGGATTCTTTGGTTGGAAACCACGAATATGTCTTCTGCTATCTTCCCTTTCCTGACTGATAGGCTTCTCGACTTCTTGGGTTTGAAGCTCATTCTGCACCAGCTGACTAGTTCATCCAGGCGTTCTAACATCCTCCGGGCCTGATGTTCATCTGATGTCAGAATTGTTGTGTCATCCATGAATGCTTTGAGCGGTGGCATGTGACACATTCCCCCAAGCTTTGGACCTATAGCCATTCCTTCGGCCGCATTGAGGATTACGTGCATAACCATCACGAATAGTATCGGAGAGATGGTACACCCCATTGCAATTCCAACTTCAAGGCCAATCCACTTCGTTGTGTACTCTGGTTGAAAATCTGACAGCAAACCCTGCGAAATACAGCTTCAGCATTGCTGCAATCTCTTGTGGAACATGATACATTTCTAGGGCCTGCCACAACATCTGGTGTGGAATGGATCCATAAGCATTCGCTAGATCCAACCAGATTACATGGAGGTTTGTTCTGTCAGACTTTGCCTTTTGGATTGCTTCCCAGATCATTGTGGCATGCTCTAGACATCCTGGTGTACCTGGGATACCTCCTTTCTGAATGGTAGTGTCAATGTACCCATTTGCCAGGAGGTATGTAGTGAGTCTTTTCGCCATCACTGAGAAGAATATCTTCCCTTCCACATTGAGTAGTGAGATTGGCCTGAACTGACTGATGTCTGTGGAATTTTGCTCCTTCGGGATGTAGACTCCGTTCGCCTTTCTCCATTCCTTGCTTACAAGCTGGGCTTTCCACGCATTCTTTAGTAAACGGAGCAGTCGTTTGAGCACTTCAGGGCATCTCTTATACACCACATATGGAACACCATTAGGACCTGGAGCTGACTTGCACCGAGCTTTCTGGACAATGCTTTCTACCTCTTGCACCGTTGGGGGCTTGGTGTTAAATTCAGCTCCTGGCTTACTCGGCCATTTAAGGCCTGCCATGCTGCTGAGCGGCTCATCTTTGCGACCATCTGAATATGTCATTCTAAGGTGTTCTTCCAGGTCTTCTTTCTTGATGTTTAGCGTACCCGACCGTGGCTGCTCAAACAGTTCTTTGGCAAACTTGAAGGGCTCCCTGAAGAATCTTTCCCTATCCCTTCGAGTCTTCCTTCTCTTCCTGCACAACCTTTCTGCTCTACAAAGGGCATTATGTTGGCCTTTCAGGTGCTCCCAAACCTGTCGTAACCCTTCCTTCTCTGTGGCAACTGCGTTCTTGAAAAGTTTTCGGGCATGCTTCTTCTGTTTCCTGATTTCTTCTATTTTAATTTGTCTTCTACTTTTTCGTGGTGGGTTACTTTCCCTTGCCTCCCTCACTCCGAACACTTTGCGACAGTGCAGATATATTATGTCGCCGAAGATTTCCAGCTTCTTCTCCAAACTTATCTGCTTCAGGTTGTTATCCAACTCTTTTGCCAAGGCTTCGTCCAGCTGTTCCCAAAGCCCTTTTGCACTGGCAGGTGGAAACTTGATTGCATCTCTCTTCCCGTCCAAGAAGTGTGTGAGATCATCATCAGGCAGATCAACTTGAATGTACTCAGCACTGTGGATTGACTCCTGGCTGCGTTCTTCTAACGTCTTATCCGTCGAGACAGAGCGCTGTTGATCTCCCCCAGATGACCTCCCACACCCCTTTTTCGTTCGGTGGATTTTCATTCCTCTCTGAGTAGAGAACTCCCTACCACAGGCACATGGAAATTCCAGCCGTTGTTCAGAGCTCGAAGTCCGTGTAACGGGTCTGGTCGATTCCAATGAGGCGCCTGTGGATTCATCATTCTCCCCCCCTTTCGGTGAATCCTGGGGGCATCTATCATTTTTGGGTCCTGTAGCAATTGAATACAGCTTACGGGGTGCTAACCCGGTCAGCCGGTTTCTAGTCTTTCCCAGTGTCATCTGTCTTTCCAGAAGTCAATCGGTCTTTTCTAGATCGTCACTGGTTTGACCATGTAACTATGATAAGAAACTCTTTACAGAGCGATACAACAGGAGGCAATCTGATCATCAGAAGAAGTCCCCCCATCAGACAAGTGTTTCGGCCCAGTATACTCCTTTACACTCTAAGGGGGGCGGGCCCACTTGGGTCATGACTCCCAAGCGTCTCAGCCTCCTGTTGTCTTGTATCGAAAATGAACCCATTTCACTTATGGTAGCAACTTTAATCCACAACTCCGCCAGCCGTGGAGGCAATTGTGAAAGTAACAAAGAGAAGACAAATTATTCCGTTCGTTCCGTCGCACACACTGAGACACCATCGCGAAGCCGCCGAGCCTAGCCACTGAAATTCTGACACTGACACCTCCTATAATATACATCGCCTGTTGCCCCTCAGTCACAGCCCGCTCACTAGTACACCACAAAACTCAGCGTTTTGTGGACTTAGAAAAATTCTTGGTGTTTTCTGTACCGCAGCGTTTATTGTCACGATTTCCATTGCCCATTGCGGTTGTTCCACAGCCAGCCTGATGCCTTTTCGGCAGTTTCACTAAGCCTCTTCAGTGCCCTTGTTCTCGCCTGTCCCTTCAACCCCAACAGTTTCAATAGATCATACATTGATGCAGCCACAAGCCCTCTTGCACCCACTTCAACAGCCATGACCCTTGTAGTGAACCCCATCGTGTCTCAGATCCGCGGCCAGATCACTATATTTGGCCGCTTTGAACGAATGTTGCTCGTCTAATCTGGATTCAAATGGCACGGTCAGTTCAATCAGTATGACCTGAAGCGTTGAAGAAGAATGAAGCACTATATCTGGCCGTTTCCGCGATTTCCTGATACTCTCTGGATATGCCCCTCGTCCAGGTAGGTCTACCGCCATCTCCCAGTCGTTTGCACAATCAAGAAGAGATGGTAAACTGCTACCTGGTTTACTCGGTTTGGGGTGTGCTGACTTTCCTGCCCTCAGAAAGTATGTATTTGCGGTGCTCGGCCTGGGTTTGCTGTTCGCCTTCATCCTTGCTAGATCTATTGTCGCAGCAAGCTCATTTAGCACTTTGTTATGGCGCCAGGTGTATCGCCCTTGCCCTAATGACACCTTACACGCTGAGAGCACGTGTTCGAGTGTCTGCCTCCCCTGGCACAGGGGTGTCACGTAGGGTTTATATTCATTTAATTTCCTACATCTTCTTCCTATTCGTTCACCCAAATTCTCTCTTTTATTATCTCTGTATTTCATTTTTCCCGTATTTTTTTCATCCATTCGTTTTTGCGAATATTATTTTCATATAATTCGCAAACTTTACCTGTTTCTTTCTCAAAACTGAGAATCGCGCTAGGACGATATTACGTAGATGTCAGGGCTGCAGGGCGTCAGAAGGCGTGATAAGTCGGTTCGCTGAACACAGGACGTAGCAAATCGTCTACATTCTCACCGAGCGCGCGAGCTTCTTCTCGGCATAAGTCCCGGTGAGGTGTGATACTTTACATCTGCACCGGTCAGTATCCAGACATTTGTCTGGAAAATCCCAAACTGACACGGCGCTCACTTGGGCCATGGTCAGCTGTAGTGTGAAAACTGCCCTACAATGGAGTCAGGCTGTCTGGGATTTGAAACTGACACGCGTACATCGTGGTCAGTAGGTGACAGTTACGACACGCGTTAAGCGGACGTAAATGTTGGGAGTAGGGGAGATAATTTCGCTTGGCGAAGTAAGTTTGGGCCCTTTGTCTGATTTTAAGATATTGGCCAAGTTTGAAACTTTAATTTCATTCTCGCTCATAGACTCCACAGTAGATAGGTCGCTCGAAAACAGAATAGCTGTTAGCGAAGATCTCAGTTTGTTTCGGCAATTTGTCGAACTTCTAGACTTCCAGAAATATTTTCAGCATTTTTATTCTTAAGTTGTGCGACTACCTGTAATTCTGTGGTTGAGGTAATTAATATGATAGATATATAGATTTTGTGAGTGTTAAAGTGTTAAATCGCTTAATTCATTTTAATCTATTTCTTTAGCGCAGAAGAGAAATAAAGTGGTAGGCTATTATATTTTTCTAGGGAAGCATTCAGTGGAAAGCAGAATAAAATTAAAATGTCTAGCTTATAACGGCAATTGTAGCTATTTATAAATTTAATTTAACTGCTAATACTCAGTCGAGTGTATTTTTCTAAACTAACGTATAAACTCTAGAATCCAGCCTCATGAATGGTGACGGAATACGCACGTGTTCTTAATTTATGAGGATTGCTGATTTTTAAATATAACTTACGTCACGGGAAGTTTAAATGATAAGCAAAGCTCTCTGCTTGCAAGTTTAAATGTAAGTTTTAACCAGTACAGATTCTGTTTATTATATTATATGTGTTATTTTTCCTCCACACAGTGAAAGTTTTGGGGTGACCCTAACTTTACCAGCACCTAGTAGTAGTTTCCATACTTGTGAAGAAATAGACAGTCCTTATTTTGAACCACGTGGGTTTTCTCAAGTAACACTGATCTGACGGTGCAAGTTAGACAGAAATACTAATATCCCTATAACGGGTTTTCAAAGACTGTAATGATAAATACTGGACCTTGGAGCCAGCACTTAATTTCTTCTAGAAACTCTATATAATTTGCTGCCTGGTGGCGTGAATATTAACAATCATTTCCCGACTAGATTATATCTTGTGGACAAATCTGTGGTGTGACTAAAGTGAATCCTATACTGAGGGAAGGCACCGACCTGACATTCATCATTTTTTAGAAACCTACGCTATTGACACTGTGCTCTGCTAACTCCCGCGCCTGGAATAATTGTTAGGTGACTTAATCAGACATTTGAACAAATTTGCATACCCAAGTAGTCGTTCCCGGAGACTCCAAGTTAAATACGTCTTTTGGAACTGGGGACTTCTTGGCAGAAGACTGCATTTTTTTGAGTCTGTGTGAAGATCTAAAATCAGTGTGTTCCAAGAGGCAGCGAGCAAAGTCGTGAGTACATGAATGAGAAGCCATGGCGGAATGAATGAGTGTACGCTGGTCTGAGTGATATTTTCACTATTATATCTTTGACACCCTGTTGCTGTCCTATTTGTTTTTTTCAATCTGCATAATTTGTTGCTAAGGCTAGAGTTCTTGTGTTTTTGTCTTAGGTTAAATCAGATTTTTTTTTCAAACTCTGTGCATATAATTACGAGATAAAACAAAGAAAACTCTTAGACTCAAACCCTATGTATCTGTGACTCGGGCGCCATCATCTGTTCTCTTAACGGGGCCGGGTTAAACCTAGAGTTAACACCATAACGGGGCTATCATCCTTGCAACATTTCCTTGAAGTTTTGTGACTATGTGTATATGTATTTTCCTTGATGTACTTTCTTTGATGTTGTGAGCCGATTTTTCCTGATATTAAAATCGCTCTTGAACTAAATAATCGTGTTTGGTCAGCTCGTTCTAGATAATATATATATCATTGTTATAGTTTTCCCACGTCTGTGTGTTTACCTGTCGTCACGTGTATGTGCGTGCCTGTGAGTGATAGAAATATACGTAATATGTATATTGGTGTAGTCTGTCTGACGCTGTAACAACTGTTGTAGAAGATAGGTGAGAGAGAGAGAAGAATTCTTTTCGCTTTCAGAGACAGCCACTATATCAAAACCTATCATCTCACGTGTGTGGAAATTCTATTAACTTTCACTAACTCTCACTGAGTCTATCACCTATTCAAACCTATTCAGAAGGGACCAAACCTAGTCTTAATTCTCCTATCAAAAATCTACGACAAATGGGGACTCGTTTCCGGTCTTTGAACTTAGAATAGGAAGACGAGTACGACAAACGTGGACTCGTCTATCTGGATTTTGTACTTAAGATTCTGTATTCTGATATAGAGTAAGAGTGTGATGTCTTGTGACTGTGTATCTTTTAAAAAAAAATTACCCCCTAGACTAGCGATCTGTTTACGGGCGTGCTGACCACACAAACTAATAAGTTTTTTTTTTCCACAGCATCTTTGAATAATATACATTTTGGTTACAGGTTGATTTTGTCGGGATATATGTTAACTGCTGATTGTAATACTAAATGCTGGTAAAGTGGTGAGTGTATAACATTCACTGGGTACTGAGGCAGAACGGCGTTTGAACTAAGTTAAGGAGTGTGTTTCGGACTTTTTGTCCAGATTAATTCCCTCCCTTACCCGATCTGACTTCAGGGGCGAACTTATAGTGGATTTTTAAAAATTAAGGGATTATTTTTCTCTTTAATTTTTGCAATATTCTTTTGCTTTTCCACTGTAGCAACTTATTTTTCAGAAGTTATCTTAACTACCATTTAGTTGGCGTAATCGTGTTTTGCATTAAGTGCTTTATTGCCGATAATAGCAGCGATAGTTAGATTTTACTTTGGAGGAGGTATCCCAGGGTTAAGGATATCATCTTTTGAATTTTTGGTTTTTTTTTCTCGTAAGTGGTAGGAACCAGGTTATTCTTTTTCCTATTTTCTATCTCCACGTGTCTCAGTCACTGACATAATATGGCCGAGAGGGCAAAGCTTAGACAACTCCTCAGGGACGAAGCGAGAGAGGAGGGACTGGAAGGAGAGGAAGCGAAAGCTTTTGTCAGGGACGAACTTGAGAGATATGACGCGGAGAGAAAAGCAGCTGAAGCTAAAGAGGAAAAAGAAGAACTAAGGAGGAAAGAAGAAGCAGCCGAAGCTTTACAGCAGAAGAAGATGGATGAGGAAATGGAAATTCGCAGGATGCAGCATGAGGAAAGAGAGAAGGAGAAGCAGAGACAGCACGAGAAGGAGAGGGAGGAGAGACAGCAGGAGAAGGAGAGGGAGGAGAGACAGCAGGAGAAGGAGAGGGAGGAGAGACAGCAGGAGAAGGAGAGGGAACAGAGACAGCACGAGTTGGCGCTTAAAACTCTAGAGTTCCAAAGTCGTGGTGCTGCCTCTACCTCCAGCAATGGAGAGTCTTCTCCTCATTCTTCCTTAACTGATCCTTCTAACACTCAATCTACTCATCTCTCTGCTATGTCTTTCCCGCTAGAATCTTTCCCTTGTCCAAATGAGAAGATTGACACTTGGCTAGAGAAATTTGAGAAAATTGCAACTCTGTACGGGTTAGAGAGGTCGCGTTGGAATATGAAACTTTCCCAGGCCCTAAAAGGTTCTGCTTATGATGTTTATTCTAAGCTGGAAAGTAGCCAACAAGACGACTACGATGTGTTGAAGAAAGCGTTACTGGAGCGTTTTGAAATGAACGCTCGCAAGTTTTTGCAACTGTTTCGCAACAGCCGGAAAGAGAATTCTGAAACTTTTCACCAGTTCTCATCTCGTCTTAAGGGATATCTAACAAAGTGCCTTGAGCTTTCGCAGCTCCCCTCTACCTATGAAGGTCTTGAGGAACTTGTTCTAACTGAACAAATAAAGAACACTTTGTCTGCTGATACCCGGAGATTTCTCGCTGAGCAGGGGGCAGAAAAACTTGAAGACATTTTGGAAAAGTCTGAGCGTTATCACAATGCGCTGGCTGAACTACCGGCCACAAAGCGGAAACCGACAGAGGAGCATTTTCGAAAACATAACCTAGAGCAATCTTCTCAGGCTTCTAACCAAAACAACCACAGAGAAACTGGACCTCAAAACCCCCCTCCTGAAAAATCCAAGTTCTACAAGAACAAGTACCCCAACCACCCCAAACAGTCTGATCAACCCGACCGCCCTACATGGCAGCGTAGCCAGAAAGGACAAGGTGGCAAAGGGAGAACCCCCGAGCACGGGACATATGATCAGACCGAGCACACCGAGCCTAAACGCATCGGATGCTTATTAACAGTCTCGCAAGGCGGAATTATTGACAGTGATTCCCAACCTGTTGGGGATAGACCCTCAACGCGAGGTACTGTTACTTTGAACGGTTCTCAAACTTCTTGCTTATTTGACACGGGGCTTTCTTACGATTGCATTGTTGCCAGAAACCTGGTTAAACCCGGTCAAGAGACAGGAGAGACCGTCAAACTTTGTGGAGTTCGTAAGAGTGATGCACCTACAGCGCTTCCCATCGCATTGGTGGAGATACACTCTGACTTTGTCAGAGGTGTGATCAAAGCGGCTGTTATGGATGATCCCATCTACCCAGTCATACTTGGCGGGAGATACGTGTGTATTGGGAAACCGGAAGAGCCGATTGTGGCAGCAGTAACTACAAGAGGGCAAACCAAGAAGAAACGGGAGCCTGCGCCTAATTTGTTACCTATGGAACTTAAAGAAGCGCAATACAAGGACCCTACTTTGGCACCCTGCTTTAGGAAACTGCCCATGGCTAAGGAACCCAAACAGCACGGGGACATTTTTTCTGAGGATGGCGTACTGTATCGGAGAACGGGCAAGCCTGACCAAGGTTACAACCAGCTCCTAGTACCGAAACAGTACAGAAGCCAAATCCTAGAAATGGGGCACTCTCTTCCCTTTAGCGGACATATGGGACAGAACGCCACAAACCAACGTATAACCACTCATTATTGGTGGCCAGGAGTGAATACTGATATCATCAGATATGTCAAATCCTGTGCCCAGTGCCAACGTGTGTCACCCAAGCAACGGGCACCCCCAGTCCACATGGGTGAAATGCCAATAATGGGAACACCATTCGAACGGGTAGTGATCGACATTTTAGGGCCTTTCGAAAGGACTAAAAGAAGGAACAGGTTTATCCTGACCTTAGTCGATACATGCACTTTATGGGCGAAGCTATCCCGCTAACATGCGCAGATGCCAAGCATGTCGCAGAAGCCCTCGTGCAGATTTTCACTCGGTTGGGATTCCCTCAGCAAGTGTTGACGGATAATGGATCTCCATACCGAAACCTGTTGATGGATGAGATCGTTAAGATCTTGAGGACCCAGCACATCCACACTAAGCCATATACTCCGGCCGGAAATGGGCTCGTGGAACGTGCTAATGGAAACCTCACCATGATGCTAAGTAAGCTGGCACAAGTGAAACCTGAAGATTGGGATCTCTGTATTCCTGCAGCATTATTTGGCTACAGAGAATCTCCTCATACTTCCACAGGATTTCCGCCAGCTACACTCTTATTTGGCAGACCCATTAAGGGCCCGCTTGAAGCCTTACTTCAGTCTCTGACAGACGAGAAGGCGGATGAGACAGTCGTCTCAGCAAGTAAATATGTGTCGGTTTTAAAGGAAAGGTTGAAACTAGGGTGGGACCTAGCAACGACTAACTTTAAGCGAGCTCGCACAAAGCACGCTAACCGATACAGGAAAGTCGCGGAAGAGAGAGAACTGGAAGCAGGAGAGAAAGTTTTGGTGTTACTCCCTACTGAGAACAACCAACTGAAGATCGGATGGCAAGGGCCGTTTACCGTCCTGAAAAAGATTTCTAAGGCTAACTACCAGATCTCTATTGAAGGAAAGGAGAAGGTTTTCCATTTAAATCTCTTAAAGAGATACTTGGAAAAACCAGTGCCAACCTCCGACCATCTCCTGACGATCGCCAAAACTGACGAAGATGATGATAGTGGCAGGGATATTCCACCGCTATCACAGGAAATCTTTAAAAAATGTCAGAAGCGGCGACGCTCTTTCAAGCGCGCATGGGAGACATTCCGGGGGAAGGAAACTTTGAGGAGTGGACTTGAGTAGGAATTGGACAGAGATGGGGGGGGGGGGAGATGAGAGGGAAGAGGACAGACACCCCGAAGCTACGGTTATAGGAAATTAAACTCCATAACGTAGACATGGAGTGCTTCCATATCTTAAAGGGGGGAGGCTCTGTCACGTAGGGTTTATATTCATTTAATTTCCTACATCTTCTTCCTATTCGTTCACCCAAATTCTCTCTTTTATTATCTCTGTATTTCATTTTTCCCGTATTTTTTCATCCATTCGTTTTGCGAATATTATTTTCATATAATTCGCAAACTTTACCTGTTTCTTTCTCAAAACTGAGAATCGCGCTAGGACGATATTACGTAGATGTCAGGGCTGCAGGGCGTCAGAAGGCGTGATAAGTCGGTTCGCTGAACACAGGACGTAGCAAATCGTCTACATTCTCACCGAGCGCGCGAGCTTCTTCTCGGCATAAGTCCCGGTGAGGTGTGATACTTTACATCTGCACCGGTCAGTATCCAGACATTTGTCTGGAAAATCCCAAACTGACACGGCGCTCACTTGGGCCATGGTCAGCTGTAGTGTGAAAACTGCCCTACAATGGAGTCAGGCTGTCTGGGATTTGAAACTGACACGCGTACATCGTGGTCAGTAGGTGACAGTTACGACACGCGTTAAGCGGACGTAAATGTTGGGAGTAGGGGAGATAATTTCGCTTGGCGAAGTAAGTTTGGGCCCTTTGTCTGATTTTAAGATATTGGCCAAGTTTGAAACTTTAATTTCATTCTCGCTCATAGACTCCACAGTAGATAGGTCGCTCGAAAACAGAATAGCTGTTAGCGAAGATCTCAGTTTGTTTCGGCAATTTGTCGAACTTCTAGACTTCCAGAAATATTTTCAGCATTTTTATTCTTAAGTTGTGCGACTACCTGTAATTCTGTGGTTGAGGTAATTAATATGATAGATATATAGATTTTGTGAGTGTTAAAGTGTTAAATCGCTTAATTCATTTTAATCTATTTCTTTAGCGCAGAAGAGAAATAAAGTGGTAGGCTATTATATTTTCTAGGGAAGCATTCAGTGGAAAGCAGAATAAAATTAAAATGTCTAGCTTATAACGGCAATTGTAGCTATTTATAAATTTAATTTAACTGCTAATACTCAGTCGAGTGTATTTTTCTAAACTAACGTATAAACTCTAGAATCCAGCCTCATGAATGGTGACGGAATACGCACGTGTTCTTAATTTATGAGGATTGCTGATTTTTAAATATAACTTACGTCACGGGAAGTTTAAATGATAAGCAAAGCTCTCTGCTTGCAAGTTTAAATGTAAGTTTTAACCAGTACAGATTCTGTTTATTATATTATATGTGTTATTTTTCCTCCACACAGTGAAAGTTTTGGGGTGACCCTAACTTTACCAGCACCTAGTAGTAGTTTCCATACTTGTGAAGAAATAGACAGTCCTTATTTTGAACCACGTGGGTTTTCTCAAGTAACACTGATCTGACGGTGCAAGTTAGACAGAAATACTAATATCCCTATAACGGGTTTTCAAAGACTGTAATGATAAATACTGGACCTTGGAGCCAGCACTTAATTTCTTCTAGAAACTCTATATAATTTGCTGCCTGGTGGCGTGAATATTAACAATCATTTCCCGACTAGATTATATCTTGTGGACAAATCTGTGGTGTGACTAAAGTGAATCCTATACTGAGGGAAGGCACCGACCTGACATTCATCATTTTTTAGAAACCTACGCTATTGACACTGTGCTCTGCTAACTCCCGCGCCTGGAATAATTGTTAGGTGACTTAATCAGACATTTGAACAAATTTGCATACCCAAGTAGTCGTTCCCGGAGACTCCAAGTTAAATACGTCTTTTGGAACTGGGGACTTCTTGGCAGAAGACTGCATTTTTTTGAGTCTGTGTGAAGATCTAAAATCAGTGTGTTCCAAGAGGCAGCGAGCAAAGTCGTGAGTACATGAATGAGAAGCCATGGCGGAATGAATGAGTGTACGCTGGTCTGAGTGATATTTTCACTATTATATCTTTGACACCCTGTTGCTGTCCTATTTGTTTTTTTCAATCTGCATAATTTGTTGCTAAGGCTAGAGTTCTTGTGTTTTTGTCTTAGGTTAAATCAGATTTTTTTTTCAAACTCTGTGCATATAATTACGAGATAAAACAAAGAAAACTCTTAGACTCAAACCCTATGTATCTGTGACTCGGGCGCCATCATCTGTTCTCTTAACGGGGCCGGGCTAAACCTAGAGTTAACACCATAACGGGGCTATCATCCTTGCAACATTTCCTTGAAGTTTTGTGACTATGTGTATATGTATTTTCCTTGATGTACTTTCTTTGATGTTGTGAGCCGATTTTTCCTGATATTAAAATCGCTCTTGAACTAAATAATCGTGTTTGGTCAGCTCGTTCTAGATAATATATATATCATTGTTATAGTTTTCCCACGTCTGTGTGTTTACCTGTCGTCACGTGTATGTGCGTGCCTGTGAGTGATAGAAATATACGTAATATGTATATTGGTGTAGTCTGTCTGACGCTGTAACAACTGTTGTAGAAGATAGGTGAGAGAGAGAAGAATTCTTTTCGCTTTCAGAGACAGCCACTATATCAAAACCTATCATCTCACGTGTGTGGAAATTCTATTAACTTTCACTAACTCTCACTGAGTCTATCACCTATTCAAACCTATTCAGAAGGGACCAAACCTAGTCTTAATTCTCCTATCAAAAATCTACGACAAGGGGGCACTGCTCATCATCCGACTTTCCCCATTTCACAAGGTTGGTGGCCGATGGCAGCAGGTCATACATTGATCTAACCACGAAGCTGAGCCTAAGAGGTGCCATATGCCATATATCATTCCATGTCAAGGACCTCTGCAGGGCTCCTTCCCATGTAGTCCATTGGCCTTGTTGGACCTGCTGCACTGCTTTTTGCAACCTCTTATCATTCTCAGCCTCTCGTATCTCATGAACAACCATGTCTCTGCGCTCCCTGCTTGATGCCTTGGACCACCAGCGGATGTCTCCATGACCAAATCCCCGTCTATTCGTCTGTGTGTATCCGATTACCTCCCTCAGTTTGAGTGACTCTTGGGCAGCATCAACAGCTTCTTCCACTCTCCACTTCCTTCCCGTTTTCAGTGTAGGCTGAATGGACTTAACCACGTCATCAGCTGACTCGCGTAGCATCATTGCAAGCCTTGCCTTTCCAACTTTGTACTCTTCAACAACTGACTTGAAAGGAAGCAGAAGTTTTGACTTTTTGCAGTACAGTGCTACATCTGACAGACCTGGTGGTACCCCTAGCCACTTTCTCATGAACTTGTTGACCTTTTGCTCTATAGCTTCGACTGTACTTGTGCTTATTTCATATATAAGCAGTGGCCACAGCAATTTCGGTATCAACATGAACTGGAGGCACCACAGTTTGAACTTTCCCAAGAGTCTGCTTTGGTCTATGATCTGTAGCCCTCTGTGTACATATTAATTAAAGTAACATTTTAGTAAGTTTATGTATATATTCAAACAAGTTTACATAATGCACTGGTTGTTTTCTGTTGTTCAAATGCACTTTCATCCGACTCACTGGGTTTAACATTAATGCTCAGGGAGGGCAAAGTTTCTGAGGAAGATGAAGTAGTGCAATGGAAACGGAGGGCGCCTGATTCTCATGTCAGGAGACCCTTTACTTAGAAGAGGCATTTATTTTCTCTCAGCTTGTGGTACAGGTCTGTGGTTAAAGTTACCAGCAGTCTACACTAGACTGCTTACATCAGACGGGTTTTGAAGACGCTTGCCTTGACTATTGGAGTTATTACTTCCAGCATTACCACCAGGGCCGTGCTACTACGACATAATTTGACGATTGACGGAACCGTCAATAACACCCTTGGGACCCAACAGTGACTGAACCCAACATAAAATCATCGTCAACACCTGGCTAGTTAAGTATAACTGTCAGGCCCAGCAAAAGAGCTTTTTTTCACGATAGCCACTTTAAAGTCACTACCTGTAATGAAAACACCAGAGCTTCATTGTTTGATAAAAATTCTATTTTAACTTTGTTAGCTATAATTGATTATTAAATTTGTTATCTGTAAATTCAAGACGATAGTTGATTTAATCATTATTTAACGAATTGCACCCGCAAGACTCAATTAAGTTAAATGCACAACCTTACAGAGATATTAAAATAATATTTTGTTGGATAATTTCAGTTAATTTCTCAGTTAATTTCTCAGTTAATTTCTCAGTTAATTTCTCAGTTAATTTCTCAGTTAATTTCTCAGTTAATTTCTCAGTTAATTTCTCAGTTAATTTCTCAGTTAATTTCTCAGTTAATTTCTCAGTTAATTTCTCAGTTAATTTCTCAGTTAATTTCTCAGTTAATTTCTCAGTTAATTTCTCAGTTAATTTCTCAGTTAATTTCTCAGTTAATTTCTCAGTTAATTTCTCAGTTAATTTCTCAGTTAATTTCTCAGTTAATTTCTCAGTTAATTTCTCAGTTAATTTCTCAGTTAATTTCTCAGTTAATTTCTCAGTTAATTTCTCAGTTAATTTCTCAGTTAATTTCTCAGTTAATTTCTCAGTTAATTTCTCAGTTAATTTCTCAGTTAATTTCTCAGTTAATTTCTCAGTTAATTTCTCAGTTAATTTCTCAGTTAATTTCTCAGTTAATTTCTCAGTTAATTTCTCAGTTAATTTCTCAGTTAATTTCTCCTATTAAAAACAAATAATAATAAGACAATAAAAAGTACGAGAACATTTCTTGTTCCCTACAGAAGCAGGGGTGGGTGGTGGGTGGGAAGATCAACTTTTAGTTGATCTGTTATTATATGCCTAATGTCTTAAAATTCAAGGGAGTCTACCTGCAGTAGAAGCATCTTCTGTATATACATCAATATCTAGAGTCATTTTGAGCGAAGGTTGTCAACTTTGAATATCCTCATCATTATACTCTAAGTGTGGACATTGTTTGACCCACTACTGCAGAGCAGGGGAGACAATCACGCAACCGCAAAAAAGGGGGGCGGGGGGATATTTTTGTAGTTCTTTTTTTTCTTCCTTTATCCTTGTCATTTGGTCTGGTTCTTATGTTAATTCTTGTTTTGGCATACATACAGGGTTTATTTGTCGTGTACTTAAACAACAAATGGAAATGGCGTAGGTTCGTGTTTCCCAAAATATATTCGTGCTCACTATGACCGTCACAGTTTAAGCCAGGTCAGCGTACTACTATATATATATATACTGTTCAAAAAAAGAAACGCATAGCTACTGAAGGCACACACATAGCCATAATTTTGACATTCAATAACTTTTTTAATTTAATGAGTTAATTGGTCAAATTGCACACAAGAATACCTTAGGGTTCAACCAATCAATTGACAGTTGTTTTGCATCTGGGTCACGAGAGTTTTTTGGCGTACGGGCTTTCCCGTTAGTATGGTGTGTGGCCTCCTCTTGCATCGATCAGCGACTGGCATCTCCTGGGCATGGATGCGATCAGACGTCTGATGTGGGCCTGTGTGATGGCTGCCCACTCTTCCTGGAGTGCCTGGAACAGATCACGACGATTGGCTGGAGCAACGTCTCAGCGACAAACACGTCTATGCAGCTCATCCCACAGGTGCTCAATCGGACTCATGTCTGGAGACAGGGATGGCTAGGGAAGAGTGAAAATGTCGTTGGCAGTCAGGAACTGCGTGGTCAACCGTGCAAAATGGGGTCTGGCGTTGTCCTGTTGAAACACATACCTTTGGGCAGCCAAAAGTGGAAGGACATGGGGTCGAAGAATTTCATTGACGTTTCGTTGCGCATTCAAGCCTCCTTCAATGTGCACCAATTGACTCCTTCCGTTGTAACTGATCATTCCCCACATTATTGCACCTCCACCACCGTGCGGCGGAGCTTCATCAACGCATTTTTGGGCAAAACGTTCATTTCGCCTACGGTAGACCCTTCGCCGTCTATCATGACGCTGCAACAAAAAGAAAGATTCGTCATTAAACCAGACACGTCTCCATTCATTGTCAGCTGCCCAGGGACGATGCTGGTTGGCCCAAAGAAGTCGATTTTGGCGATGGCGGCGCGTAAGGACAGGTCCTCGGCGAGGTCGTTGTGCCCAAAGTCCAGCGTCATGCAGTCTATTCCGGACAGTTTGATCAGACACATGACGTCCTGCAGGCAATGACTGGGCAGTCGAGGAAGCTGTTGTAAACCTGTCTCTGATGTGACGAAGCCGAATAAAGCGATCCTCCGCTGCTGTTGTCACTCTGGGTCGTCTCTGCGATGCCGTTCTTCAACTGAGCCAGTGGCTTGGAACCGGTGCCAAAGTCGATGCACGTTTAGATGCCTGGCAACCTGACTTTGACTTTCGCCTGCATGCAGTCGGCCAATAGCAATGTTCCACCTTTAGCACGCTGCGGTCGACATAAGTCGACGAAGGTAACCTATGAACTCCCTGCTGTTGTCGACATATGTCGACTCCAGCGTGCAACGTTTTTTAGCATTAGAATGTGTATACACGTGACTTCACCCCTGGATGTTAAGTTTTAAACTTATCTGAGAGAGAGTTAGCTTTCGTTTCCGATCTCCTTTAGTAATGGGTGCATCCGCGTTTATTTTCTGTGAATTTTTTTAATCGAAATGAATCGGCATCGAACACGCGGCCATTTTCGCTCTAATTTTATTGGATTCTGACGCCATACGGTGGGGATGAGATTTTTGTCTTTATAAGCGCTGATATCGGTTCTCAGAATATGTTTGATGGCCGAGATGGAAACGAAAGTAGAATGGCATTGCTAGTATGTATAATTTTAGGGGTTAGGATTAGGAATATCAGAAAGGTTTAGGATTACGGCCGAATGTCACTGCTGACGAGGGCGTTTGTTGCTTTGCTACTGATGATGGGTGTAACGAAAAGATCGTCATTTGATTTGTATTGGTCTATTGGTCAAATGACTTTCATTGAGATGCAAGGGATATGGACCCTTCGTTTGCTGCTGGTTATTTTTTTTTTAATTTTAAAATTTAAAAAAAAATATTTTTTTTTTATTATTTTAAATTTTTTTTTTTTCATCTTTCCTTTCCTCTCTTCCTATCACATCTAACATGTACACAAACAAATTTTATATCATCAGATTCACCATTCATTTATTTATATAAATTCCAAAAATGATAGCAATTGACCAAGAGACACAAAAACTATAGACATTAAGGGTCACCCACTATAGAAACGGGACGCTGTGAAAAAAGAATGCAGCTGCAGGGGAAAATTTTCGCCAAAGAATGCAGCGTGCTAAAGGTTTTAAATTTATCGAAAGAGACGCCATAAATGTCTGCTTGAAAATGAACTGATTTTTGTGTGTGTAGCGTTATCCTTTTATAGGGTTTCAGTTGCGTAGTCAGTGAATAGTGTTCACCCCAAATTTTGTTGCTTTCACACGTGCGCGCAACATGAGCTGTGGTCAAAAATTGCGTCATAAACACTATTGACCACTGCGTTGTAACGATTACAAAAACGAACGCAATTCAGGTCAACACGTGCATTTGACACTGTAAAGAACATTTGAGGCTGGTTTTTATATACCCTAGCACCAAATTTTACTTACAAACTCATAAAAACGCGCCCTCGGATAGCTATGCGTTTCTTTTTTTTGAACAGTATATATCCCCCCTCTCCTCCCCCCCCCCCCCCCCCCGATCAAGTATTTTGGCCCCATAATCTCCTTTACACTCTAAAGAGGGGGGGGGGGGGCGAAAAAAAGAGTGTAAAGGTGATGTAAGACCGTAACTTAGCTACTGTTGGCGAAACTAAAAAAATATTAGAATAGTCACACGGAATGTTCAATATCCGATGGAAGATGACTAACTAGAAATTTAATGAGAGAAATTAAAAGAACGCAGATAAATGTACTAAGAGTAGGCCTACATGAAATAAAATACCAACATATGGCAGTTAGACACATATACTCAGGAGGTGAACAACATATAAGAGGAGTTATCATTGGCAGAGAACATTCAAAGATAGTCAAATGATGTTATGTCACCAGAAGGCCTACTACTGATACCATAGCATCATTCGTGCTAATAGTTATCAGTTAGATTAGGAAGAACAGTTACGATGTTTTATTGAAATAATGACTCGAGTTACGCTAGTATCAGATGGAAACTGAAACTAGTCGAAACTAGGTTAAATAGCGACTCAAAGCTATCTTTTGGCGGGAGTTGCTTAGCAACCGATGACGTAAATCGGAATAGCCGAGACCCTCCATCGGTAAGCATATGACACCCAATAAAATAAATAAAGAAGTATTAGACTAACCAACCAAAAGGTAGTAAAATCGCCCACCACTCTGAGATAGCAGATTTCGCATATCCGAAGAGTTGATCTACAGAAGCCAGTTTGTATGGACGTAGCCCTAGTCCATCCAACTGCTGGTCTTGAAGTTATCAAGATATTAACTCTGTGTGAAGCAGATAATATTTATATAGTTGGGAATTCATATTACCCGTAAGTACAGCTTCGTGTGGCTTTTTCATTTTTCAGAATAAAACCTAGTTAGGCTAGAAATGCCTAAATGCTGGGAAAACGATCTGAACTTATAAGTAATGAAAACTGAGCTCTCTAATGTCAAATTAACTCAAGTCATACAAGAGGTAGAGACCCGGCTATCAGTTACCCCTATGCTGGATAAACATGAGAAGAATATCGAAAAAAGAACCAGGAAAAGTATTTGTACCAATTTTGGATTGAACTACAAGGAGGAAAAATAAATGTATATCAAGACACTACGTTGCATGAGGAATTGTAAACGCATGCAAATGACTGTTTTGGATTTTATGTTCAAGATAATAACTTGTTTTCCTGGATCCCTGAAGACTTTCTTAACTACCTCCTGTTGAAGGTTTTTACAGTTAATAGCGGATATTAAGCATGTTATTGATTGTCACAAAACATTAAACACCACAGAGGAATTCTGGAACGAACTTGGGTACGAACATCATCAAGAATAACTATCTCTGGTAGTACACCAGTATCTTGACTTGAATGATACAATAAACAAACACACAAGAAACTTGAACATATATGCCTTATATTTGAATCAACATATACACCCCACGGTAACAGTAGGAGTAAATCAAACAGATTTTCACAAATCAAACTGTGTGGAACACCTAATAACGTAACTCTCATACATCTTTATGCACCAACATCTGTTGATGGTGATGATGATGTAATCTATTTAGCTGTGAGCAGGTGGCTCTTGACAGCCCATTGCCTCTCTGACAAAGGTACAAGTCTTCCTCAGTTGTTGTGATGATGTGTATTGTGGATGGGTGGGTGCGATGGGAGTATCTGGTGTCGCAGGTCAGTTAGTCTTGGGCACTGCAACAGCAGGTGTTCAACTGATTCCTCATGGTGGTGGCAGTGCCTACAGTTTGGTTCACGTAGTGGGTCTATTCTATTTAAATGTTTATTGACGGGGGCATGGCCTGTTCTCAGCTGGTAGATTAGACTCATCTCTCTTCTTTTCAGTTGTTTAACTGGATCTTAAGGGTTTGGTTTCGCTTGATGTTTGAAGAAAGGATGCCCTGTCTGGGAGGTAGCCCACTGGTTTAGTCATTCTTGCCTATAACTGTTTCTCAGGGTCTGTTGGCAGGTTTGCAGTGTGATACTTGATGGACCAACATCTGTTAGTTTTGAAGACAATAGACAAACTTTATGCAACGATATAGAAATATATGTTGCGATGAAATATTTCGCCAAACCAAAGAAAGCTACCATAATCTTGACAACCCATAACTGTTCAGTGTATCTGTTGATGATACAAATACAGCTGAGGCTAAATTTAGAATCTTTGAGTTGTTTCTTTGATGTATTAACATGTGGATACATACTTGTTGATGTGGTACTTATTATAGAGATATACTTCTCTAGTTAAGACTTAGCAGCAACAGTGGTTCCTCCATAAAGAGTGACAAGGAAAATGTTGATGATATGAATGACTAGCTAAGTACTATAAAGCCATATCCGTGTACAGGTACCAGAAATGTGCGCACACGTTTACGGTCTAGCGGCCTGCAGAATTATGTTTTACCAGCACTGCTCCTACAAGACACTACTAGGCCTAATGTTGCGTCGCGTATCTGCACTATGGGCAGGTGCAGTTGTAAGCCCACGCCCATGAAGGAACGAGACAGGACCTGATCAGCAGAAGTAGAGGATGAGAACGTTTACATGACAACCAAATATATATCAAACGTCGTGACGCAAGCAAGCACATCCACAGACATCACGTTTCCTCGCATTAGGGGGGGGGGGGGGGGGGGGGGGGGGGGGGGGGGGGGGGGGGGGGGGGGGGGGGGGGGGGGGGGGGGGGGTGGCGGGGTGGGGGGGGGGGGGGGGGGGGGGGGGGGGGGGGGAAATGTCCGGATTGTAATAAATTTGGAGTAGAATCTAGGTCTAGAGACGTGTGAACTTTGTTGATGATAACGATTCTGTCATCATTATATCAAACCACTAAGTACTCGGTATCTCTCGCCGATAACAAAATATGAGTTACCGCATTGTGTAATCACGTAATTAGGCTTAGGATTGACTCCATCATTAATTTTTCAAAGCTGATGACCCGAGAACTGTCAAGCCGCCAGCTTGAGTGACCTTCACATTGACTTACAGATAATTACTGATGACATTATTCACATGGGGGTTGGTGGTTGTATATGTAATAGAAAAACTGCTCCAAAAATTGCTGGTAATTTGTGCTTCAAATCATAAGCCATTTGTAAATAAATTTGCGTGGATACCATTCCTCTCGCAGGTTCTAGCTTAGCTGCATTCTAACGTTCAATCCACTTTACTCATACCACATGCTCTCCCGTGGTTAAGCGACGTTGAATGTTGGTCATGTTGTTGAATGTTGGTCATGTTGTTGAATGTTGGTCATGTTAGTCTTACTTACTTAGTCGTTCCCCTTCTACCGTGAGGTGTGGAGGTTTGGAAGAGAGAGCGCCAGACCATTCTACCAGCTGTCTTCTTCCTGGCCTGGTTCCATTCTAGTCCTCGGTCCTTCAAAGATTGTCTAATGTTGTCCTCCCAGCGGACTCTGGGTCGTCCTGGAGGTCTGGATCCCTGGCTCTTTGTTTCCCATGCTTGTCGTGGTAGCCGATCTTCTCCCATTCCGCAGACATGGCCAAACCATCTTAGTTGGGACCGCTCCACTTGGGTCTGCAGCGGGTGGGATTTTAGGCCTTGACGGATCGTCTGGTTGCGGACCATGTCTCCTCCCGTCACTTCAACCACCCCCCTCAGACACCTCATTTCCGATGTTTGGATCTGGTCCCTGTGGGCTGTAGTCACTGCCCACGACTCGCATCCATATGTCAAGACTGGGACATAGGTGGAGCGGTATACAGCCATCTTCGTTTTCTTACCAACCTCTTTCTTGCTGAGGAATCCTCGATTTATGGCCTGAAAAAGTCTCCCAGCTGCTGCTTTTCGAGTGGCCAACTCTTCTTTGATGCCTCCCTTTCGGTCTATAAAAGCTCCGAGATATTTAAAGTGGTCGACCTGCTCCAGGACCTGTTCTCCCAACTTAATCTGATGTTTTCTTTCTTCTCGTGATATCACCATGGATTTTGTTTTAGAGCTGCTTATGACCATCCCTCTCTTCTCCAGCTCTTCCTTCCAGACTTGCAGGTTGGATTGGAGATGTGCCTCTGATTTAGCAATCAGGGCAACATCATCAGCAAATGCCAGCTCCGAAATATAGACCTGTCTCATCTTCCAGTACCCCACTGAATACTTTCTTGTTCTCTCCTTACATGCCTTGATGACATCGTCCATAAGGAGTATGAAGAGGTAAGGTGATAGGATATCACCTTGTCTTACACCAGTGGTGGTCCTGAACTCTTCCGACTTATGGTTTGCTGTCCTCACATAATTTCTGCAAGACTTGTAGAAGCTCTGTATAGCATGAATCAGAGGTGCTGGAATATTCTTCCTTGCCAAACAGTCCCAAAGTTTGCTCCAGGGGACCCAGTCAAACGCCTTTTCCAGATCTATGAAACAAAGATGCATCTCACTCTTATACTCAAGGGCCTTTTCACTCAGCTGTCTGAGTGTGAAGATTAGGTCTTGAGTACTTCGGTTTGCTCGGAATCCGCACTGGACCTCATCCAATTGTGGCTCAGCTAGGCGTCGGAGTCTCAGCTCTAGGATTCTAGAGTAGATTTTACCAGGGACACTGAGAAGGGATATGCCTCTATGGTTTCCACACTGTCGATTGTCACCCTTTTTGAAAATTGGTGTTATGATGGCAATCTCCCAATCCTTTGGTATGGTCTTGTTGCACCATGCTGCCTGTAGGACCGTTAAGAGTAATAGGTCGCGTGATGCTCCCATGTACTTAACCATTTCTGGTGTTATACCATCATGCCCTGCTGCTTTGCCCATCTTGATTTTCTCCAGTGCTGCCTTTAGTTCTTCCATCTTTATGTCATCTTCATCCCCATTTGTTTCATCTTCTGTGCTAGTGGTTATCGTTTCTGATGCTTGACCTTGCTCACCATCCAGGAGTTCTGAGAAATATTCTTTTCATTACTTCCTTCGGGGCAGTAAGCAATTTGCCTTGCTTGTCCTTTATAAATTTGAGAGGGCATTGTTTTTCCTTCCTCATGTTCTTTAGGGTCTTATAGAACAATTTCTGGTTTTCTTGTGCATCTTTTTCTAGCTTTTCTCCAAATTCTTCCCAGGACTTCTGTTTTGCTGCTAGCACTTTGTTCTTTGCTTCTGTTCTGAGTGTCACATGTTCTCTATATTTTTCCATTTGTCCTGTTGTGTTTTTAGCTCCTAAGTATTGTTTCCATGCCATTTTCTTCTCTCTTATTTTCTCTTTGACTTCCTCTGTCCACCAAGGTGTCCTCTTTCTCTGGTTCCCAAGTCGGACTTCACCGCATGCTTCTGCAGAAGCTGTCTTTATGATATGGTAATCTTCAGACTCCGCACTGGCCACAACAGATTGAGATACCATCTATTCAACAAGCTAAAGATATGAACTACCGATCAGTGTAACTGTGGCACTGATAAAATGACTGCTGAACATCTGCTTCAAAGTTGCCCCTTATATGTGGTACAGAGAAAGTGCATATGGCCGACGCCAGCTCCTTTCGTGGAAAAGCTTTACGGGGATTCAAATAGCCTCAAACTGACTACTGATTTCTTTGAGAACATTCAAGTGGACGTCTGAGAGTGTACGAAGAAGAAGAAGAAGATATCAAGACTTTTGGTTGCAGAAAGAAATCTCTGAACGCTACCCTGCAGTGTGGGGAAAGGTTAAGATGTTCTGTATCGCATTTCAAACATCGTATTTAGTAGAGCGTGGTTTCAGCGCGGTAGCCCAACTTCTTTCGAAGCAGAGAAACAGACTGCTGATTACTGAACGTGGGAATCTGAGACTCCTTCTAAGTAACTTTCAGCCTGATGTTGAGAAGCTAATATCACTACACCAGGCACATCGATCTCACTGAAGTTAAAAATGAAGTAAGTTTGTTACTAATTTACTTTCGCATAATGCTGTTTGTTTTACAGCATTAGATAATTAAGTTTTTCTTTTTAAATTAAGTTAATAAATAAGCGTATCTGTAGCTTTATATTAGAATGTGATAAATTGAGCAATTAGTTGTTACTGTATTAACAGTTGCTCTTATTTTTCACTCTTTACATTTTTTTATGTAATGTGTGGAAATGCTGGGGGCGCTGGGGACATGCCCTGGAAGCCAAGGGGGCGGTGACCCAAAAAAGTTTGGGAAACACTGCTTTAGACCCATAATAATAAGTCTGCAATACTTTAAATTAAAATTTTGTCTTGAAGAAAGAACCAGAAACTTACATTTTAAGGTTATTTTTAAGAAAAATGATGAGTTAAATCCGTTTCCCGAATGAAACTTGACAGAAGAGTATCTTGATTGTCTCTTGATTTAATGCACACCATCACACTTTTCTATTTTCGCGAGAGTACATATAAGGGGAAACAATACAATTATTGTCTAACTTTCAACCACAGTTGCACAGTTGCTGTGGTTGAAAGTTAATGTACTCTCCCGAAATTAGAAAAAGTTCGCAAATGACGGTGTGTAAAATGTGACTGACCAACCGACCGAAGTACTTACGGCGGGAATTATGGTATTGGATTAAATATTCTCGCTCATACGTTTGCTTTCATACATATAAAAACTGAAGCGACTATGATTGTTTAGTTTTAAAACAACATGTAGCAATTGTAATAATGAATTAGTATTTAACAGTTAAAATAAATATGAAAATATTGGTGATATTTTGCTGTAAATACAAGTTTTCGTCACTGAGACGTAGGTGAGAATTTATCAAAGTCCGTTTTGCTGGTGCCTTTTTTAAAAGCACTTAACTTTTATAAGGTAGTCCTGCAGCTGTGGTTTTCATCACTTTTTGGTGATGACTGTACTTCTCTCACACGAGTGGCGTAGTAATTTCAGTACTTCGAACCGTTTGATAGCTTGTAACTACGTACTTTTAGAAAAAAATAGAAAGAAAAATGTCTCTGATAAGTACATTGAGTTGGAAGCTTAACAGGCGTATCCTCTAGATGTCCACCCACCAATGTTAATCTCTCAGATGAATTAAATTCTTGAGCATACACAGTGTAACTCAGGAAAGATAAATATAAATCACCACTAATACTCTGGGTATTAACTGGGAAAATGTGTCTGGACAGCGCGAATAATGATTTGTGCCTGAACTAACATTAACAAGCTACATATATCACACAAAATGATATGATACACTTGAGGCACATCTGGTGTAATCATCACTCATCACTGCTCCAGTCGGAGTCTGGGGTCACATCTGCTGTCCGGTTTTTCGCACGACTAGCCAGAAACAATCACCAGCGCTTGCTGTAGCGGTTTATGAATATACTATTTTCGTATGTTGAGGTTGCCAGCCTCATATATAACCACTTAGCAAGAAAACATGTTAATACACATTTGTAAAAGTAATGTTCACAACTTACCCCAAAAATTTAGGTTATGCACAATCTCCTCCCACAGGTTTCGGATGGACACGAGCAATTTCGGTGCATATGCTCTCGAATCAATTGGTCTGGGAAAGTATAGTAATTCCTTCTTATGACGGGTGTTCTGTGATACACTTGGCCTGGGAAACTAGTAATTCCTCTTCGACGGGTGTTTTGCGATACACTTGGTCTGGGAAACTGTAATAATTCCTCTTTGACGGGTGATCCAATTCCTAGGTTTCCAGTCTTGATATTTAAAGTCTTGGTCCTAAAGTTCTCAGTCTCTGTATTTATAAAGGCGGGCTTACTTTTTAAGGTTATTAGTTTCCCAAATACTTCGATCTGTCACTTATAGGTATGGAATTCTAGGTCCGACCCTTCTCTCTCTGGCTTTTTGGGAGTTGCTCATTTAAAGTTGCGAAGCTGTCTGTTCTGTGTCTCTGAGTTCGCTAGATTGTATTTTCAGTTTCCAGTTCAAATCACAGATTGTACTGCCCGGCAAACTTGCCAATGAGATTCATTGTATATTCCGGCTCTCACTTCAATCCAATCGTAAGCTCTTTTTCACACTATGTGAGTTGGGGTGTTTAAATTCAAAATATCCCCCACGTGTTTAAAATATTACATTTAATATTCAACGCGTGACCTCTTTATAGTAAGACGTAACATTTCCGGTGACATCTTGTGCACTCTCACAAACAAATGTGTGAACATGTTAGCCTGGCGTAATGTCTTCCGCCAAGATGTCTACCCAGACAGACTATCTTTAATAATCACCAGGGAAGATACCGCAAAGGCGATAAACGCATCTACCACCTGTGTAATCTGCCAGACAAACAGACACGGTTGTCGGCACCCCCAGACAAACAATCTGGTTCTTTTCAGCGATCGGGCGCTTCGCCGTCTTGTGCAAACACCATCATCAGCTTTTCATCTGGGGTCAAATGTTGGACCGACGCGTTTCAAAGGGTGGTCAGACTGAGAGAAAAGATAAGCGTATGACCGGTATAATTACCTGGTATTTTCGCATTTACCTTGCGGAACGTAAACAATTCTGCATGTAAAGCAGATACGTCAGTATGGGAGTAGAGTGTTAGAGACTTCACCCTACTGATCCAACATAGAGCAAAATAATGAATGAAAGGGCAAAAAATTGCCAAATAATAAGCGGTCGGAGAGAAAATTGAAGAAGAAAAGGGATACTGCCGGAGTGGCTGAAGGTGTGAGAGAGCTAACAAAAGAACACGTACAGACGTTTTGTCACACCAGGATAACGAATAGAAACAGGATTCCAACATAAGAACAGGGTCAAGTATTACCGGATCTTCTGATATTAGACAGAAAGAACACTCGACTGTAGAACTGGAAACCACAAGTCCAAAGAACCTACATACAAAATAACAGTGGGATTATAATTAAAGTACTATCCAGACGACCTGTAAGACGGACTCTTAAAACCAGTGCCCTGACTTTGTTCGGAAGTTTATCCTGTGCAAGAAGTATGCAACTTCATTCCCGGTAATCGGGGTAAGTTGTAATATGTACATTTTATCATTTTATATTTTTTGCATTTAACATATTCACATGAGACTTGCAACCTCAGCATATAAAATTATTGGATTCATGAACCACCACTGCAAGAGCTGGGGACTGCTTCGTGTGGGTTTCCTCACAAGGAACCCAAAAGCAGAGGTAGCCCCAGACTCTATATGGAGCAGGTCGTGGAGGATGATGACACCCTGGTGTACATATTAATTAAAGTAACATTTTAATAAGTTTATGTATATATTCAAACAAGTTTACATAATGCACTGGTTGTTTTCTGTTGTTCAAATGCACTTTCATCCGACTCACTGGGTTTAACATTAATGCTCAGGGAGGGCAAAGTTTCTGAGGAAGATGAAGTGGTGCAATGGAAACGGAGGGCGCCTGATTCTCATGTCAGGAGACCCTTTACTTAGAAGAGGCATTTATTTTCTCTCAGCTTGTGGTACAGGTCTGTGGTTAAAGTTACCAGCAGTCTACACTAGACTGCTTACATCAGACGGGTTTTGAAGACGCTTGCCTTGACTATTGGAGTGATTACTTCCAGCATTACCACCAGGGCCGTGCTACTACGACATAATTTGACGATTGACGGAACCGTCAATAACACCCTTGGGACCCAACAGTGACTGAACCCAACACAAAATCATCGTCAACACCTGGCTAGTTAAGTATAACTGTCAGGCCCAGCAAAAGAGCTTTTTTTCACGATAGCCACTTTAAAGTCACTACCTGTAATGAAAACACCAGAGCTTCATTGTTTGATAAAAATTCTATTTTAACTTTGTTAGCTATAATTGATTATTAAATTTGTTATCTGTAAATTCAAGACGATAGTTGATTTAATCATTATTTAACGAATTGCACCCGCAAGACTCAATTAATTTAAATGCACAACCTTACAGAGATATTAAAATAATATTTTGTTGGATAATTTCAGTTAATTTCTCAGTTAATTTCTCAGTTAATTTCTCAGTTAATTTCTCAGTTAATTTCTCAGTTAATTTCTCAGTTAATTTCTCAGTTAATTTCTCAGTTAATTTCTCAGTTAATTTCTCAGTTAATTTCTCAGTTAATTTCTCAGTTAATTTCTCAGTTAATTTCTCAGTTAATTTCTCAGTTAATTTCTCAGTTAATTTCTCAGTTAATTTCTCAGTTAATTTCTCAGTTAATTTCTCAGTTAATTTCTCAGTTAATTTCTCAGTTAATTTCTCAGTTAATTTCTCAGTTAATTTCTCAGTTAATTTCTCCTATTAAAAACAAATAATAATAAGACAATAAAAAGTACGAGAACATTTCTTGTTCCCTACAGAAGCAGGGGTGGGTGGTGGGTGGGAAGATCAACTTTTAGTTGATCTGTTATTATATGCCTAATGTCTTAAAATTCAAGGGAGTCTACCTGCAGTAGAAGCATCTTCTGTATATACATCAATATCTAGAGTCATTTTGAGCGAAGGTTGTCAACTTTGAATATCCTCATCATTATACTCTAAGTGTGGACATTGTTTGACCCACTACTGCAGAGCAGGGGAGACAATCACGCAACCGCAAAAAAGGGGGGCGGGGGGATATTTTTGTAGTTCTTTTTTTTCTTCCTTTATCCTTGTCATTTGGTCTGGTTCTTATGTTAATTCTTGTTTTGGCATACATACAGGGTTTATTTGTCGTGTACTTAAACAACAAATGGAAATGGCGTAGGTTCGTGTTTCCCAAAATATATTCGTGCTCACTATGACCGTCACAGTTTAAGCCAGGTCAGCGTACTACTATATATATATATATATATATATATATATATATATATATATATATATATATATATATATATATATATATATATATATACTGTTCAAAAAAAGAAACGCATAGCTACTGAAGGCACACACATAGCCATAATTTTGACATTCAATAACTTTTTTAATTTAATGAGTTAATTGGTCAAATTGCACACACACCTTAGGGTTCAACCAATCAATTGACAGTTGTTTTGCATCTGGGTCACGAGAGTTTTTTGGCGTACGGGCTTTCCCGTTAGTATGGCGTGTGGCCTCCTCTTGCATCGATCAGCGACTGGCATCTCCTGGGCATGGATGCGATCAGACGTCTGATGTGGGCCTGTGGGATGGATGCCCACTCTTCCTGGAGTGCCTGGAACAGATCACGACGATTGGCTGGAGCAACGTCTCAGCGACAAACACGTCTATGCAGCTCATCCCACAGGTGCTCAATCGGACTCATGTCTGGAGACAGGGATGGCTAGGGAAGAGTGAAAATGTCGTTGGCAGTCAGGAACTGCGTGGTCAACCGTGCAAAATGGGGTCTGGCGTTGTCCTGTTGAAACACAGACCTTTGGGCAGCCAAAAGTGGAAGGACATGGGGTCGAAGAATTTCATTGACGTTTCGTTGCGCATTCAAGCCTCCTTCAATGTGCACCAATTGACTCCTTCCGTTGTAACTGATCATTCCCCACATTATTGCACCTCCACCACCGTGCGGCGGAGCTTCATCAACGCAATTTTGGGCAAAACGTTCATTTCGCCTACGGTAGACCCTTCGCCGTCTATCATGACGCTGCAACAAAAAGAAAGATTCGTCATTAAACCAGACACGTCTCCATTCATTGTCAGCTGCCCAGGGACGATGCTGGTTGGCCCAAAGAAGTCGATTTTCGCGATGGCGGCGCGTAAGGACAGGTCCTCGGCGAGGTCGTTGTGCCCAAAGTCCAGCGTCATGCAGTCTATTCCGGACAGTTTGATCAGACACATGACGTCCTGCAGGCAATGACTGGGCAGTCGAGGAAGCTGTTGTAAACCTGTCTCTGATGTGACGAAGCCGAATAAAGCGATCCTCCGCTGCTGTTGTCACTCTGGGTCGTCTCTGCGATGCCGTTCTTCAACTGAGCCAGTGGCTTGGAACCGGTGCCAAAGTCGATGCACGTTTAGATGCCTGGCAACCTGACTTTGACTTTCGCCTGCATGCAGTCGGCCAATAGCAATGTTCCACCTTTAGCACGCTGCGGTCGACATAAGTCGACGAAGGTAACCTATGCACTCCCTGCTGTTACGACATATGTCGACTCCAGCGTGCAACGTTTTTTAGCATTAGAATGTGTATACACGTGACTTCACCCCTGGATGTTAAGTTTTAAACTTATCTGAGAGAGAGTTAGCTTCCGTTACCGATCTCCTTTAGTAATGGGTGCATCCGCGTTTATTTTCTGTGAATTTTTTAATCGAAATGAATCGGCATCGAACACGCGGCCATTTTCGCTCTAATTTTATTGGATTCTGACGCCATACGGTGGGGATGAGATTTTTGTCTTTATAAGCGCTGATATCGGTTCTCAGAATATGTTTGATGGCCGAGATGGAAACGAAAGTAGAATGGCATTGCTAGTATGTATAATTTTAGGGGTTAGGATTAGGAATATCAGAAAGGTTTAGGATTACGGCCGAATGTCACTGCTGACGAGGGCGTTTGTTGCTTTGCTACTGATGATGGGTGTAACGAAAAGATCGTCATTTGATTTGTATTGGTCTATTGGTCAAATGACTTTCATTGAGATGCAAGGGATATGGACCCTTCGTTTGCTGGTTATTTTTTTTTAATTTTAAAATAAAAAAAAAAATATTTTTTTTTATTATTTTAAATTTTTTTTTTTTTTCATCTTTCCTTTCCTCTCTTCCTATCACATCTAACATGTACACAAACAAATTTTATATCATCAGATTCACCATTCATTTATTTATATAAATTCCAAAAATGATAGCAATTGACCAAGAGACACAAAAACTATAGACATTAAGGGTCACCCACTATAGAAACGGGACGCTGTGAAAAAAGAATGCAGCTGCAGGGGAAAATTTTCGCCAAAGAATGCAGCGTGCTAAAGGTTTTAAATTTATCGAAAGAGACGCCATAAATGTCTGCTTGAAAATGAACTGATTTTTGTGTGTGTAGCGTTATCCTTTTATAGGGTTTCAGTTGCGTAGTCAGTGAATAGTGTTCACCCCAAATTTTGTTGCTTTCACACGTGCGCGCAACATGAGCTGTGGTCAAAAATTGCGTCATAAACACTATTGACCACTGCGTTGTAACGATTACAAAAACGAACGCAATTCAGGTCAACACGTGCATTTGACACTGTAAAGAACATTTGAGGCTGGTTTTTATATACCCTAGCACCAAATTTTACTTACAAACTCATAAAAACGCGCCCTCGGATAGCTATGCGTTTCTTTTTTTGAACAGTATATATATATATATATATATATATATATATATATATATATATATATATATATATATATATATATATATATATATATATATATATATATATATATATATATATATATATATATATATATATATATATATATATACCGCTGATAATGATGAAATAACAGAATGAAATAAATCTTTCTCTAGTAGGGAAAATAATCAGCCACATAATGATAGGAAACTCCATACAGAGCAATACAACAGGAGGCAATCTGATCATCAGAAGTAATCCCCCCTCTCCTCCCCCCCCCCCCGCCGATCAAGTATTTTGGCCCCATAATCTCCTTTACACTCTAAAGAGGGGGGGGGGGGGGCCGAAAAAAAAGAGTGTAAAGGTGATGTGAGACCGTAACTCAGCTACTGTTGGCGAAACTAAAAAAATATTAGAATAGTCACACGGAATGTTCAATATCCGATGGAAGATGACTAACTAGAAATTTAATGAGAGAAATTAAAAGAACGCAGATAAATGTACTAAGAGTAGGCCTACATGAAATAAAATACCAAAGTATGGCAGTTAGACACATATACCCAGGAGGTGAACAACATATAAGAGGAGTTATCATTGGCAGAGAACATTCAAAGATAGTCAAATGATGTTATGTCACCAGAAGGCCTACTACTGATACCATAGCATTATTCGTGCTAATAGTTATCAGTTAGATTAGGAAGAACAGTTACGATGTTTTATTGAAATAAAGACTCGAGTTACGCTAGTATCAGATGGAAACTGAAACTAGTCGAAACTAGGTTAAATAGCGACTCAAAGCTATCTTTTGGCGGGAGTTGCTTAGCAACCGATGACGTAAATCGGAATAGCCGAGACCCTCCATCGGTAAGCATATGACACCCAATAAAATAAATAAAGAAGTATTAGACTAACCAACCAAAAGGTAGTAAAATCGCCCACCACTCTGAGATAGCAGATTTCGCATATCCGAAGAGTTGATCTACAGAAGCCAGTTTGTATGGACGTAGCCCTAGTCCATCCAACTGCTGGTCTTGAAGTTATCAAGATATCAACTCTGTGTGAAGCAGATAATATTTATATAGTTGGGAATTCATATTACCCGTAAGTACAGCTTCGTGTGGCTTTTTCATTTTTCAGAATAAAACCTAGTTAGGCAAGAAATGCCTAAATGCTGGGAAAACGATCTGAACTTATAAGTAATGAAAACTGAGCTCTCTAATGTCAAATTAACTCAAGTCATACAAGAGGTAGAGACCCGGCTATCAGTTACCCCTATGCTGGATAAACATGAGAAGAATATCGAAAAAAGAACCAGGAAAAGTATTTGTACCAATTTTGGATTGAACTACAAGGAGGAAAAATAAATGTATATCAAGACACTACGTTGCATGAGGAATTGTAAACGCATGCAAATGACTGTTTTGGATTTTATGTTCAAGATAATAACTTGTTTTCCTGGATCCATGAAGACTTTCTTAACTACCTCCTGTTGAAGGTTTTTGCAGTTAATAGCGGATATTAAGCATGTTATTGATTGTCACAAAACATTAAACACCACAGAGGAATTCTGGAACGAACTTGGGTACGAACATCATCAAGAATAACTATCTCTGGTAGTACACCAGTATCTTGACTTGAATGATACAATAAACAAACACGCAAGAAACTTGAACATATATGCCTTATATTTGAATCAACATATACACCCCACGGTAACAGTAGGAGTAAATCAAACAGATTTTCACAAATCAAACTGTGTGGAACACCTAATAACGTAACTCTCATACATCTTTATGCACCAACATCTGTTGATGGTGATGATGATGTAATCTATTTAGCTGTGAGCAGGTGGCTCTTGACAGCCCATTGCCTCTCTGACAAAGGTACAAGTCTTCCTCAGTTGTTGTGATGATGTGTATTGTGGATGGGTGGGTGCGATGGGAGTATCTGGTGTCGCAGGTCAGTTAGTCTTGGGCACTGCAACAGCAGGTGTTCAACTGATTCCTCATGGTGGTGGCAGTGCCTACAGTTTGGTTCACATAGTGGGTCTATTCTATTTAAATGTTTATTGACGGGGGCATGGCCTGTTCTCAGCTGGTAGATTAGACTCATCTCTCTTCTTTTCAGTTGTTTAACTGGATCTTAAGGGTTTGGTTTCGCTTGATGTTTGAAGAAAGGATGCCCTGTCTGGAAGGTAGCCCACTGGTTTAGTCATTCTTGCCTATAATTGTTTCTCAGGGTCTGTTGGCAGGTTTGCAGTGTGATACTTGATGGACCAACATCTGTTAGTTTTGAAGACTATAGACAAACTTTATGCAACGATATAGAAATATATGTTGCGATGAAATATTTCGCCAAACCAAAGAAAGCTACCATAATCTTGACAACCCATAACTGTTCAGTGTATCTGTTGATGATACAAATACAGCTGAGGCTAAATTTAGAATCTTTGAGTTGTTTCTTTGATGTATTAACATGTGGATACATACTTGTTGATGTGGTACTTATTATAGAGATATACTTCTCTAGTTAAGACTTAGCAGCAACAGTGGTTCCTCCATAAAGAGTGACAAGGAAAATGTTGATGATATGAATGACTAGCTAAGTACTATAAAGCCATATCCGTGTACAGGTACCAGAAATGTGCGCACACGTTTACGGTCTAGCGGCCTGCAGAATTATGTTTTACCAGCACTGCTCCTACAAGACACTACTAGGCCTAATGTTGCGTCGCGTATCTGCACTATGGGCAGGTGCAGTTGTAAGCCCACGCCCATGAAGGAACGAGACAGGACCTGATCAGCAGAAGTAGAGGATGAGAACGTTTACATGACAACCAAATATATATCAAACGTCGTGACGCAAGCAAGCACATCCACAGACATCACGTTTCCTCGCATTAGGGGGGGGGGGGGGGGGGGGAAAGTCCGCATTGTAATAAATTTGAAGTAGAATCTAGGTCTAGAGACGTGTGAACTTTGTTGATGATAACGATTCTGTCATCATTATATCAAACCACTAAGTACTCGGTATCTCTCGCCGATAACAAAATATGAGTTACCGCATTGCGTAATCACGTAATTAGGCTTAGGATTGACTCCATCATTAATTTTTCAAAGCTGATGACCCGAGAACTGTCAAGCCGCCAGCTTGAGTGACCTTCACATTGACTTACAGATAATTACTGATGACATTATTCACATGGGGGTTGGTGGTAGTATATGTAATAGAAAAACTGCTCCAAAAATTGCTGGTAATTTGTGCTTCAAATCATAAGCCATTTGTAAATAAATTTGCGTGGATACCATTCCTCTCGCAGGTTCTAGCTTAGCTGCATTCTAACGTTCAATCCACTTTACTCATACCACATGCTCTCCCGTGGTTAAGCGACGTTGAATGTTGGTCATGTTGTTGAATGTTGGTCATGTTGTTGAATGTTGGTCATGTTAGTCTTACTTACTTAGTCGTTCCCCTTCTACCGTGAGGTGTGGAGGTTTGGAAGAGAGAGCGCCAGACCATTCTACCAGCTGTCTTCTTTCTGGACTGGTTCCATTCTAGTCCTCGATCCTTCAAAGATTGTCTAATGTTGTCCTCCCAGCGGACTCTGGGTCGTCCTGGAGGTCTGGATCCCTGGCTCTTTGTTTCCCATGCTTGTCGTGGTAGCCGATCTTCTCCCATTCCGCAGACATGGCCAAACCATCTTAGTTGGGACCGCTCCACTTGGGTCTGCAGCGGGTGGGATTTTAGGCCTTGACGGATCGTCTGGTTGCGGACCATGTCTCCTCCCGTCACTTCAACCACCCCCCTCAGACACCTCATTTCCGATGTTTGGATCTGGTCCCTGTGGGCTGTAGTCACTGCCCACGACTCGCATCCATATGTCAAGACTGGGACATAGGTGGAGCGGTATACAGCCATCTTCGTTTTCTTACCAACCTCTTTCTTGCTGAGGAATCCTCGATTTATGGCCTGAAAAAGTCTCACAGCTGCTGCTTTTCGAGTGTCCAACTCTTCTTTGATGCCTCCCTTTCGGTCTATAAAAGCTCCGAGATATTTAAAGTGGTCGACCTGCTCCAGGACCTGTTCTCCCAACTTAATCTGATGTTTTCTTTCTTCTCGTGATATCACCATGGATTTTGTTTTAGAGCTGCTTATGACCATCCCTCTCTTCTCCAGCTCTTCCTTCCAGACTTGCAGGTTGGATTGGAGATGTGCCTCTGATTTAGCAATCAGGGCAACATCATCAGCAAATGCCAGCTCCGAAATATAGACCTGTCTCATCTTCCAGTACCCCACTGAATACTTTCTTGTTCTCTCCTTACATGCCTTGATGACATCGTCCATAAGGAGTATGAAGAGGTAAGGTGATAGGATATCACCTTGTCTTACACCAGTGGTGGTCCTGAACTCTTCTGACTTATGGTTTGCTGTCCTCACATAATTTCTGCAAGACTTGTAGAAGCTCTGTATAGCATGAATCAGAGGTGCTGGAATATTCTTCCTTGCCAAAAAGTCCCAAAGTTTGCTCCAGGGGACCCTGTCAAACGCCTTTTCCAGATCTATGAAACAAAGATGGATCTCACTCTTATACTCAAGGGCCTTTTCACTCAGCTGTCTGAGTGTGAAGATTAGGTCTTGAGTACTCCGGTTTGCTCGGAATCCGCACTGGACCTCATCCAATTGTGGCTCAGCTAGGCGTCGGAGTCTCAGCTCTAGGATTCTAGAGTAGATTTTACCAGGGACACTGAGAAGGGATATGCCTCTATGGTTTCCACACTGTCGATTGTCACCCTTTTTGAAAATTGGTGTTATGATGGCAATCTCCCAATCCTTTGGTATGGTCTTGTTGCACCATGCTGCCTGTAGGACCGTTAAGAGTAATAGGTCGCCTGATGCTCCCATGTACTTAACCATTTCTGGTGTTATACCATTATGTCCTGCTGCTTTGCCCATCTTGATTTTCTCCAGTGCTGCCTTTAGTTCTTCCATCTTTATGTCATCTTCATCCCCATTTGTTTCATCTTCTGTGCTAGTGGTTATCGTTTCTGATGCTTGACCTTGCTCACCATCAAGGAGTTCTGAGAAATATTCTTTCCATTACTTCCTTCGGGGCAGTAAGCAATTTGCCTTGCTTGTCCTTTATAAATTTGAGAGGGCATTGTTTTTCCTTCCTCATGTTCTTTAGGGTCTTATAGAACAATTTCTGGTTTTCTTGTGCATCTTTTTCTAGCTTTTCTCCAAATTCTTCCCAGGACTTCTGTTTTGCTGCTAGCACTTTGTTCTTTGCTTCTGGTCTGAGTGTCACATATTCTCTATATTTTTCCATTTGTCCTGTTGTGTTTTTAGCTCCTAAGTATTGTTTCCATGCCATTTTCTTCTCTCTTATTTTCTCTTTGACTTCCTCTGTCCACCAAGGTGTCCTCTTTCTCTTGTTCCCAAGTCGGACTTCACCGCATGCTTCTGCAGCAGCTGTCTTTATGATATCCTTGAATTTATTCCAGAGGGTTTCCAAGTCATCAGGTCGTTCTTCTGTGTTGCTCACTGCTGTAGCAATAAGCCCCTGATATCTGGTCTTAATATCTGGCTCTCTCAGCTTGTAGGTCCTAATGCTCATTTCTCCTGCTCGTTTACTTGGTTTCTTGCGTGATGTTGGGCATTTCCTAGGCTGAGCAACTCTTTCAGTTGTTCGTTTGATTGTTAGCAGGTAGTGATCACTTCCAATCTCTGGCCCCCTCCAGACTCTTGCATCTCGGACATATCTGAATGAGCTTCTCCGAACAATGGCATAGTCGATCACTGACTTCTCATTCTTGGTTGGTTCACATCTAGTGTATGCATGTATGCGCTTATGGGGGAACTTTGTGTTTGTAATGATCAGATTCTGCTCACTGCAGAATCTAAGGAGTCGCTTTCCATTGTCATTGAGAGTATCTTCTTCATATCTTCCGATAACTCCACCCCATCTAACATGGTCATTTCCAACTCTGGCATTAAAATCTCCGAGCATGATAACTTCATCTAGGCAGTCATCCACTGTCCTTTGAAGCAGCTCGAAGAATTCCTCCTTGACCTCTGCTCTCTCATCCTCATTTGGCCCATACACTATGACCAGGTTGACTATGGTTTCTCCTTCTTTTAGTTTTACAACCATAATGCGCTCCGAGACAAAGTTTCATCCCTTGATACTATCTTTTTGATTTTGGGCCACAATGCAACCCATGCCCCCTTTAGCTCCTTCAGATATGGGTACACCACTGTAGAGCAACGTGTTGCCATCGAGATCCATGACTCCTTGTCCTTTTTTCTTCGTTTCCGTTATAGCCAGGATTTCTAGTTTTGCTTTCCTCATCTCTTCCACCAGCTCCTCTTCCTTCCCATTTATACTTCTTGTGTTCCAAGTTCCATAAGTCATAGTCCGTAGTCCGTTCCAGTTCTTCGCCTTTAGAATCAGTCCGGTTTTCTCTCTTGTATTGCTCGTAATCGTGATTTAAAGCAAACAGGTGATTGGCCTGTTGTGCCTTTGCATGGTGGAGGGGCTGCCTCCTTACGGCCTCCATGCAGGCCGCCCTCCTCCTTTTTCATCCGGGCTTGGGACCGGCATAGGCGGAGTTGGTCATGTTAGTCATGTTGTTGAATGTTAGTCATGTTGTTGAATGTTGGTCAATGTTAGTCATGTTGTTGAGTGTTAGTCATGTTGTTGAATGTTTGGTCATGTTGCCAAATGTTAGTCATGTTGTTGAATCTTGGTCATGTTGTTGAATGTTACTTGTTAGTCATGTTGTTGAATGTTTGGTCATGTTGCCAAATGTTAGTCATGTTGTTGAATCTTGGTCATGTTGTTGAATGTTACTTGTTAGTCATGTTTTTGAATGTTGGTCATGTTGTTGAATGTTGGTCATGTTGCTAAATATTATTGTTGGTCATGTTGCTAAATGTTGGTCATGTTATATAATGTTGAAGTGTGTGGTCCTTACTCATTATATAGATACTAGTGTAAAAGTCCGTCATAAGACGGGAATTAAATTCGAAAGCACCAATACCTAACGGCAATTTTACTTATTCAAAAGTATTTTTTAAAAACCACTGTGCATCATCACAGTAAATGAACTAGTCTAGGTGGCAGCAGAGAGGAACCCAATGTGTGTATATGGGATCACACATTCTATAAATATTTTTGTGCACACCGTCATTTGCGCATTCTTCTTTGGTAAGTGTTAGTATTTTCGGGAGAGTACATATAAGGGAAACAATACAATTAATGTCTAACTTTCAACCAAAGTTGCATCCCTTAGCGTTACGCACTGATAGAAAAAGCTGGAATTTTATATGTAGGATATTTTGTAGAGAGGACGGGTGGGGTGTGACATTTAAAAAGTTGTTGCGAGTGGCGGGAACTGAATGAGTGATAATCATCTCTTTACTCCTGACAGTTACACTTGCACTCTATCTTCACATTCTATACTTAATTCATATCCACTATCTCACTCCTCACTCAGACTTTGTCTTGTCACAGACAGACTTAATTCATATCTACTATCTCACTCCTCACTCAGACTTTGTCTTGTCACAGACAGACTTAATTCATATCTACTACCTCACTCAGACTTTGTCTTGCCACAGACAGACTTAATTCATATCTACTATCTCACTCCTCACTCAGATTTTGTCTTGTCACAGACAGACTTAATTCATATCTACTATCTCACTCCTCACTCAGACTTTGTCTTGTCACAGACAGACTTAATTCATATCTACTATCTCACTCCTCACTCAGACTTTGTCTTGTCACAGACAGACTTAATTCATATCTACTATCTCACTCATACTTCGTCTTGTCACAGACATAATGTTTTCCCACTCACGACAGTAAGTAATTTTCTACCTAGTCTACAGGTACGGTATTTATTTGTGCCCATGTTGACATTATCTTCCACAATGTCCAGGACGACATAAGGAAAAATACCTTGGCCACATTTGTCAGACACTGGAGATGTAATCAGAGATATTCCTTGTTGATGGCCATCTAGGCGTTGTCTGACACACACACTGTGGTGGTTGTGGAGAAAATGTCAGAAGTGTAACTAAGACAATACATAACGCTAAACTATTACCTCTAGTTAGAGGGAACGATTGGGAAGATAATCTTTGCTATTAGCCATTAAACATGTGGTACCAAAGGTTATCTTGTGTCATCCCTGATGGACAAAAGATACCAGATTCGCCCCTCAGACAGCGGTGGGCGTAGCTGGTCAGACAATTTGACATGTCTATCATATGTTATTTGTTAAACTAAAACAGTTGAAGGCTCAAGTCAGAGTTCTGAAGTAGCCAAATTGTCTTTTTGTGCATATGACCCTCATATGTGACGTCAGTGAGGTTGGAGGATTTGCTACTGCATAGTTGTGTATGTGCTAAGCAAGTAAGAGGACTATCGACATCGAGAGAGTCCAGCAGTTTGTGCTCGGTTACTTTGCAAGACATAGTAAATGATAAGTACTACGTAGTGAGTACCTACATAGAAAACCAGTAGACCTTGTGGACGACACTGTTTGCTGTATGACTGACTATTTCCTATCTGATAGTGTTTCACGAATAAAAGTGGGACCCCTGTCATCAAGAATCTTTTTTCTGTGACTGCAGAACGGTTGTGTAAGCCAGAGAGAGTGACGACAACATAACAAACATATTCAAAAACTATTCTTCTTTACACATTGTCTTCGCACTATCACACAAACACAAACATGTTTGATGTCTCTATATCACCTGGAAGACAATTTAAATCAAATAAAACTTGTCTGTAAGATTTTGCAGCTTGCATGAAACCAGCTTGATCAGCACAGCTTGCAGTCATATTTTCACGCAGCCAATTTGAATTCTGAGCTCAAATCTGGAACTGAATGAGACCTCTCTTATCTCATGAAAACGTATTTAATTACTCAGTTTTATTATCCTTGGAGGTGCAGTGGTTAGTGCACTGGCTTCCTAGCTCGGTGGTCCATGGTTCGATCCCCAGTTGAGGAGGGATTTTTTAGACCGCAAACGGCTCCAGAGTCTACACAGCCTCAAAAATTGGTTACCAGAGCAACTCTGGGAAGGTTAAGTCGGCTGGCGTGATGCTGACCACATCACCCCTAGTGTGCCGATGGTCAAGAAAATATGGGTCTAACACCATATTCCCAATATGCCTCAATGGGCGTGTTTCGAGATCCTTTATTACCCTTAAGGAGTTGAATAAACCAAGCTCCAGCCTGACATTTAGATTATTTTGATGCTCCTAAAAATGCATCCTGCAAGAAGAATTGATGGCGCACATCAGGATGACCTGAAAGAAGTTTATTGAAGGCCTGTGTTCCATGGCCAGCTCAAGGGTAATGAATCACAACGCACTAAAATTCCTGAGTGTACATACTGACATGAGTGTACATACTGACATGTGTGTACATACTGACTTGTGTACATACTGACATGTGTACATACTGACACGTGTACATACTGACACGTGTACATACTGACATGAGTACATACTGACATGAGTACATACTGACATGAGTGCACATACTGACATGAGTGCACATACTGACGTGAGTGTACATACTGACGTGAGTGTACATACTGACATGAGTGCACATACTGATGTGAGTGCACATACTGATGTGAGTGCACATACCAACATGAGTGTATATACTGACGTGAGTGCACATACTGATGTGACAGTGTAACAGTGGGTTTCTTTGTAGACAGGCATGGAGAGAATGGCCACCACTTTATGTTACACCAACAGTTTGGGGCATAAGAAGAGAACGTAATATTGTCCTGCTGCTGGGTAAATGTCTGTGGTGGTAGCAGATCACTGTGGGCGTTGAATGTGTTTCGGGGTGGTGTGTGTGTAATGTGTATATCCATGAGTGCGAATGTCGTAAGTTCTAAGATTAAGTATCCATAGCAATCACACACACCATAGCCACATTGGGTCAGGAAACAGTGGAACTCGTTCTGACTCGTACATAGTTTATTAACACCACAACACAGTCACGTTGACATTGTAGAAACACAGTTCATAGCAAATCATGAAGCATCAAGTAAGTAAAATCCATAAATCCCATAGCAATCACCGTAATACATCCATCAAAACAGATGCGCACACCACAACTCTCATTAGGCTGTAGAACGCAGTAACTCACAGTATAACTGCTTATAATCAATATCCAAAGGTTCAGTTACAGGTACAAAAATCCAAAGTGCAAATGCTGCAGAACACAGCACCTCACGTTACATAATAATACAACAAAAATATCCATCAAAAGGACTGCATACATAGCAGTTCACAGCAGCTCTCAACACAGTATAATAACAGTTAATCCATGCAATAACTATTCATCAAACGGTTGCACACCGCAACTCTGAGCACAATATATCTATTCCAATCACAAGGGAAAAATCCATCATAGGAAATATGAATCATAATGTTACGTGCAGTCTTTGATATCTTACAATATTATACATAGGTAATTTTTTAGTGCTCAAGGGAAAGTCATTATTGAGTTACTTCCCTTGAAAGTTGTGCCATCTCTTCGATCAAACTCCGCGGATGAATCCATTATTTCTGCGATTTATTCTTTGTTTGGGTAGTAATAGATTGTTCTTGCTTCAGAATATCTATGGCCTGAATTTATGTGTATTGTTTGTCTGAGTAGGACGAGTCTGTCTTATATCTGTATATCTTTACATATCTAAGTCGAACTATATGTTCTGTTGTCTCTAGAGACGTCAAAGGCTATGCGGCGGATGTGTCGCTAGAGTGTGGTGTGATTTGGCTTCGTCCTGATAGGGACTGTGTTTCCTATGTCGGCCTGTCGCCGGGGAAAAAGTGATCTCAGTATTTGTGGGGAAAGTGATAGTCGTCTAGACCTATCGTGTATGCTTTACCCCAGTGTTTATTCGTATTGCCAAGGGATGGCAGTTTCATATTTCTTATACCAAGGTAATCCAAGATACTTTTATGAACTCTCGTACGAAGCCACCATTTTCGATAAGAGAATATATTTGACTCGATGAAAACGACTTCGATTCCTAGCAGCACTATATTCTGTAGAATGCAGTCAATTGTTCATGATCAAATCTACAGAGCAATGCAATGTTTTATGAATGACTAACTTTAGGACAGATTCATTATCTGTATCCAAACGTGAGTGGCAGCTCACGAGTGAAGCCATCTTGGATCCAAACATGTAGTGACTTTCAAGAAGAGAAAAGGGGGATGCCCGTATTATCGCTTGTTTAGTCCAGAGATCACTGCTACACATGAGAACCCTTTATCAGTGGTTCAATATTATTATATGAAAAAAATATGTGCTGAACATTATGTGGGAGAATCGTCGCTAAACGAGATTAGGTTTAGAAGCCATCTGAAATATTGTTTATAAGCTGACGTGCTCAGTCAGTGAAGTCAGATGATATATATGTATGGGCGATACTGAGTGCTTGGCTACTGACAGTCCATTATAATATTAATCTACATGAGTGCCCATGTAACATAACATTGCAAGACCAGTTATCCACTGTACCATGATGTATTATGCCAACCTGTGATTTGTCACTATCTGTGCTGTCGAGTGTGTACGTCCAATTAAACTTTAGAAAAGGTACACAGTCGTTGGTGTCGATGACTTCCAGTCATACATGAGTGTGAGAAAAGAACATTTGTCAACAACACGAACCCTTATCATCATTCGCACATTGTACACTCAATCCATGTCTACACACCACTGCGTAGGTCAAGTTGACATTCCATACACTACAGTGGAGCAAACAACACCATAGAGATCTTATCACATAATAATAATGGCCGGTACAATCCATGGCCTCAAAAAGATATCTTCAATATCAAATTCTCCCTTTACAAAAAAATATCCACTGGAACACACTAGCGAGATAGATAACGACCATCCCGAAGCTCTGCCAGGAACGCACTGTCGAGATCACCGACCCTTAGTTCAACTCACCGCTTGAGAACCCAGCTCAAAACTCAACCGCTTCTTCCCCCCAACTATCATTAAGAACCTTCGAACACTTTCTTTATCATATTTTTTTTAAAAAGACTGACACAGACTCAGATTGAGCTATGTTCAAAAATTACAGAGCACAAAGCCCCCAACTGAAAAAAATCATCTCATCACTAAAAGCGTGCTTACTAGCGTGTGTAACAAAAATCCGACCCGTCCATATGAGTCTTTAACACTTAACTCCCATTAATAAAAATATGACTTAACAGTGTACATACTGACATGAGTGCACATACTGACATGAGTGCACATACTGACGTGAGTGCACATACTGATGTGAGTGCACATACTGACATGTGTGCAATACTGACATGAGTGCACATACTGACATGAGTGTACATACTGACATGAGTGCACATACTGACATGAGTGCACATACTGACATGAGTGTACATACTGACATGAGTGCACACTCTTGCAATCAAATACCAAACACCTGTAAATTCTAGTGATAACAAATGTTTGACTTTCTACAATATTTATTCTAGGTCTATCTCAAGTTTTCATCAGTAGAACAACATCCAATGCCCATAGATCAATCAATGAACAATAAACAAGACAAATGTTATGAACGCATTATTTTAATGTTGTATAACGTATATTTTAATCAAGAATATCTTGGCCACAGCCAAGCAGATGTCAGCTGCACACAAAACAAAATTTACTCACGTACATTTTACTTCTGTACAGGCACCTATATTATTTTTTTAAACAAAAATGTATTGAGACTATTCCGAGAGGGGCAAGAAAGAACTATAAACCATACTGAAATGAAGAACTGCAAAAACTTGAAGATGAGATAACAGAAGCCAGAGACATGGCAGAAACAGAACAAAAAACTGAGGAAAACATCTTGCTCAAAGCAACCACCGCAAAGTACAAAAGAGCATTAATACAAACAACAAGAGACTGCTGGAAGCAAACAACAGAAAATCTCAACCTAGATAAAGAAGGGAACAAACTGTGGAAACTAGTTAGAGCTTTGAACAACGAAGAACCTTACAAAAATCACATCACAATCAAACAAGGTGAAAATATAAAGGTAAAGAAAAAATGCTCCAAATGCACTCATGGAACACTATGCTAGTGCAAACCACATTGATGTCCCTATAGACAGAAGAAAGGCCATCATTGATGAACAAAGGAGTCATGATAACAAAAAGCTTGCACCAGAAGAACACATGATGGCAAAGTTAACAATGCAAGAAATGGAAGAGGCAATGAGAGCGCTAAAGAAAAAGAAGTCACCTGGAAAAGATGGGATAACCAATGAAATGCTAACAGGCCTAGGAACAAAGGCAAAAAAGAAGCTTCTGGCCATCCTAAACTGCAGCTGGAAAAGAGGAATAGTACCACAGGCATGGAAAGACGCCATACTGATTCCAATACCTAAGAAAGATCAAGTTCAGACAGAACCAAATGGCTACAGACCTATCAGTCTACTTAGCTGTGTTGTAAAATTGATGGAGTGCATAATTAATACCCGACTAATGTGGCATCTAGAGGAAAAACATCTCTTAGCCCCACAGCAAGCAGGATTCAGAAAACACAGATCCACTGAAGATCAGATCACTTATATAACTCAGAAAATTGAGGACGCTTTCCAAGAAAAAAGCACACACTGGTGGTTTGGGTGGACTTAGAAAAAGCATTTGACAAAGTGTGGAAAGATGGACTGACAGTCAAGCTGCAAAGAAGTGAAGTGTGAAGGAGAATGTTCAAATGGGTCAGCCACTATCTTGAGAATAGAACTGCCAGAGTCCAACTACAAGAACAGACCAGTAGGAAGATGGTATTGGGGCAGGGTATTCCCCAAGGGGGATTCCTGTCACCCACGTTGTTCCTCGCATATATTATGACATATCAGAATATTCCAAGAAGAACCCACAATGCCTCCTTTGCAGACGACTTAGCCCTGTGGATCTCAGAGGAATATATCACTACGGCAAGCATTCAGATGCAGCAAGCCCTAACATCATTGGAGGAGTGGGCCAAGGCATGGCTAGTAAAGATAAATGAAGGGAAAACATCATACACAGTGTTTTCTCTCTCAAACAAACCACAGATCTCCAAATTGGTGCTAAATGAGAAAAATCTACATCTGGATGAAAACCTAAACTACCTAGGCATTACCTTTGATCGCCACATGACTGGGAAAACCCAGATTGAAAAAAACAGGACAAGAGCAAGGCAGAGAATGGCAATCATGAAAAAACTTGCTGGCACGGGTTGGGGAGCAGACGAGAGAGTACTAAAGAAGCTATATACTGAGCGAGTGAGACCAGTCTTAGAATATGGCATTGCAGCATGGTCAATGGCAGCTAAGTCGAACTTTGACAAAATAAACAGAACCCAAAACCAAGCATTGAGAATCATAACAGGGGGCATGAAGTCAACACCCATTGAAGAGTTGGAAAAGATTACTCACCTCCAGCCTATGGAGGAAAGAAGAAATAGCAGAGCCAGCAACAAGCCGAGAAATGCAGGAGGCTGATAGACCACCCAATGCACCAGAGAATGAATGAACTTGGAAGGGGAAGACTGGAGCGAAGCAGCTTTGTACAGACAGTCAAAACAAAGATGAGAGCAGACCCCACAAACGCAATATCAACAGCTACGCCAATATGTACTGCACACAAGCTACCGATTTGGAAACAACAGTGCTTCCCTGAAATGATAGAAAACATTCCTGGTATTGAGAGAAAGAATAGCCAAAATGAAACAGAAAGGAGAGTCCTAACCACAAAATATATAGAGAAACATTACCCAAGCAACACCTGGATCCATGCAGACACAGATGGATCAGCAACTAATGCAACAGAAGATGGGGGTGGA